>JADANN010000458.1:2117180-2528173 GCA_018806985.1 Angiostrongylus vasorum | reverse complement strand
TGAGGAAAAGCTACCAGCGGCAAAAGGAGTCGAAAACATCTGATGCTCCTAGTGAGGAAAAGCAACCAGTTTCAAAGCAGTCGAAGACATCTGATGCTCTTGATGAGGATGAGCAACCAGGGCAAAAGGAGTCGAAAATATCTGATGGTCCCAGTGAGGAAACGCAACCAGCGTCAAGGGAATTGAAAACGGCTGATGCTCCAGGTGAGGAAAAAGCTACCAGGGCTAAAGGATTCGAAAACATCTGATGCTCCTAGTGAGGAAACGCAACCAGTTTCAAAGCAGTCGAAGACATCTGATGCTCTTGATGAGGATGAGCAACCAGGGCAAAAGGAGTCGAGAACATCTGATGCTTCTAGTTTGGAAAAGCAAGCAGCGTCAAAGGAGTCGAAAAATATCTGATGGTCCCAGTGAGGAAACGCAACCAGCGTCAAGGGAAATTGAAAACGGCTGATGCTCCAGGTGAGGAAAAAGCTACCAGGGCTAAAGGATTCGAAAACATCTGATGCTCCTAGTGAGGAAAACGCAACCAGTTTCAAAGCAGTCGAAGACATCTGATGCTCTTGATGAGGATGAGCAACCAGGGCAAAAGGAGTCGAGAACATCTGATGCTTCTAGTTTGGAAAAGCAAGCAGCGTCAAAGGAGTCGAAGAACATCTGATGCTCCCTAGTGAGGAAAAGCAACCAGCGTCAAAGGAGTCGAAAACATCTGATGCTCTTGATGAGGATGAGCAACCAGGGCAAAAGGAGTCGCAAAACATCTGATGCTCCTAGTGAGAAAAAGCAACCAGTTTCAAAGGAGTCGAAAACATCTGATGCTCTTGATGAGGATGAGAACCAGGGCAAAAGGGAGTCGAAAACATCTGATGCTCCTAGTGAGGAAAACGCAACCAGTTTCAAAGCAGTCGAAAGACATCTGATGCTCTTGATGAGGATGAGCAACCAGGGCAAAAGGAGTCTCAAACATCTGATGCTCCCTAGTGAGAAAAAGCAACCAGTTTCAAAGGAGTGGAAAACATCTGATGCTCTTAATGAGGAAGAGCAACCAGGGCAAAAGGAGTCGCAAAACATCTGATGCTCCTGATGAGGATGAGCAACCAGGGCAAAAGGAGTCGAAAACATCCGATGCTCTTAATGAGGATGAGCAACCAGGGCAGAAGGAGTCGAAAAACGTCTGATGCTCCTAGTGAGGAAAAGCAACCAGCGTCAAAGGAGTCGAAAACATCTGATGCTCTTGATGAGGATGAGAACCAGGGCAAAAGGAGTCGAAAACATCTGATGCTCCCTAGTGAGGAAACGCAACCAGTTTCAAAGCAGTCGAAGACATCTGATGCTCTTGATGAGGATGAGCAACCAGGGCAAAAGGAGTCTCAAACATCTGATGCTCCTAGTGAGAAAAAGCAACCAATTTCAAAGGGAGTGGAAAACATCTGATGCTCTTAAAGAGGAAGAGCAACCAGGGGCAAAAGGAGTCTCAAACATCTGATGCTCCTGATGAGGATGAGCAACCAGGGCAAAAGGAGTCGAAAACATCTGATGCTCCTAGTGAGAAAAAGCAACCAATTTCAAAGGAGTCGAAAACATCTGATGCTCTTGATGAGGATGAGAACCAGGGCAAAAGGAGTCGAAAACATCTGATGCTCCTAGTGAGAAAAAGCATCCAATTTCAAAGGAGTCGAAAACATCTGATGCTCTTGATGAGGATGAGAACCAGGGCAAAAGGAGTCGAAAACATCTGATGCTCCTAGTGAGGAAAACGCAACCAGTTTCAAAGCAGTCGAAAGACATCTGATGCTCTTGATGAGGATGAGCAACCAGGGCAAAAGGAGTCTCAAACATCTGATGCTCCTAGTGAGAAAAAGCAACCAATTTCAAAGGAGTGGAAAACATCTGATGCTCTTAAAGAGGAAGAGCAACCAGGGCAAAAGGAGTCTCAAACATCTGATGCTCCTGATGAGGATGAGCAACCAGGGCAAAAGGAGTCGAAAACATCCGATGCTCTTAATGAGGATGAGCAATCAAGGCAGAAGGAGCCGAAAAAAGTCTGATGCTCCTAGTGAGGAAAAGCAACCAGCGTCAAAGGAGTCGAAAACATCTGATGCTCTTGATGAGGATGAGAACCAGGGCAAAAGGAGTCGAAAATATCTGATGCTCCTAGTGAGGAAACGCAACCAGTTTCAAAGCAGTCGAAGACATCTGATGCTCTTGATGAGGATGAGCAACCAGGGCAAAAGGAGTCTCAAACATCTGATGCTCCCTAGTGAGAAAAAGCAACCAATTTCAAAGGAGCCGAAAACATGTGATGCTCTTGATGAGGATGAGAACCAGGGCAAAAGGAGTCGAAAACATCTGATGCTCCTAGTGAGGAAACGCAACCAGTTTCAAAGCAGTCGAAGACATCTGATGCTCCTGATGAGGATGAGAACCAGGGCAAAAGGAGTCGAAAACATCCGATGCTCTTAATGAGGATGAGCAATCAAGGCAGAAGGAGCCGAAAAAGTCTGATGCTCCTAGTGAGGAAAAGCAACCAGCGTCAAAGGAGTCGAAAACATCTGATGCTCTTGATGAGGATGAGCAACCAGGGCAAAAGGAGTCGAAAATATCTGATGCTCCTAGTGAGGAAACGCAACCAGTTTCAAAGCAGTCGAAGACATCTGATGCTCTTGATGAGGATGAGCAACCAGGGCAAAAGGAGTCTCAAACATCTGATGCTCCTAGTGAGAAAAAAGCAACCAATTTCAAAGGAGTCGAAAACATGTGATGCTCTTGATGAGGATGAGCAACCAGGGCAAAAGGAGTCGAAAACATCTGATGCTCCTAGTGAGGAAACGCAACCAGTTTCAAAGCAGTCGAAGACATCTGATGCTCCTGATGAGGATGAGCAACCAGGGCAAAAGGAGTCGAAAACATCTGATGCTCTAAGTGAGGAAACGCAACCAGTTTCAATGGAGTGGAAAACATCTGATGCTCTTAATGAGGAAGAGCAACCAGGGCAAAAGGAGTCTCAAACATCTGATGCTCCTAGTGAGGAAAAGCAACCAGCGTCAAAGGAGTCGAAAACATCTGATGCTCTTGATGAGGATGAGCAACCAGGGCAAAAGGAGTCGAAAACATCTGATGCTCCTAGTGAGGAAACGCAAACAAAGTTTCAATGGAGTGGAAAACATCTGATGCTCTTAATGAGGAAGAGCAACCAGGGCAAAAGGAGTCTCAAACATCTGATGCTCCTAGTGAGAAAAAGCAACCAATTTCAAAGGAGTCGAAAACATGTGATGCTCTTGATGAGGATGAGAACCAGGGCAAAAGGAGTCGAAAACATCTGATGCTCCTAGTGAGGAAAACGCAACCAGTTTCAAAGCAGTCGAAGACATCTGATGCTCCTGATGAGGATGAGCAACCAGGGCAAAAGGAGTCGAAAACATCTGATGCTCCTAGTGAGGAAAAAGCAACCAATTTCAAAGGAGTCGAAAACATGTGATGCTCTTGATGAGGATGAGAACCAGGGCAAAAGGAGTCGAAAACATCTGATGCTCCTAGTGAGGAAACGCAACCAGTTTCAATGGAGTGGAAAACATCTGATGCTCTTAATGAGGAAGAGCAACCAGGGCAAAAGGAGTCTCAAACATCTGATGCTCTTAGTGAGAAAAAGCAACCAGTTTCAAAGGAGTCGAAAAACATCTGATGCTCTTGATGAGGATGAGAACCAGGGCAAAAGGAGTCGAAAACGTCTGATGCTTCTAGTTTGGAAAAGCAAGCAGCGTCAAAGGAGTCGAAGACATCTGACGCTCTTGATGAGGATGAGAACCAGGGCAAAAGGAGTCGAAAACATCCGATGCTCTTAATGAGGATGAGCAACCAGGGCAAAAGGAGTCGAGAACATCTGATGCTTCTAGTTTGGAAAAGCAAACAGCGTCAAAGGAGTCGAAAACATCTGGTGGTCCTAGTGAGGAAACGCAACCAGCGTCAAGGGAATTGAAAACGGCTGATGCTGCAAGTGAGGAAACGCAACCAGCGTCAAAGGAGTCGAAAACATCTGATGCTGCTAGTGAGAAAAATCATGCAAAGCAAAAGGAGTCGAAAACATCTGATGCTCTTAGTGAGGAAAAGCAACCAGTTTCAAAGGAGTAGAAAACATCTGATGCTCCTAGTGAGGAAAAAGCAACCAGCGTCAAGGGAATTGAAAACGGCTGATGCTGCAAGTGAGGAAAAGCTACCACGGCAAAAGGAGTCGAGAACATCTGATGCTTCTAGATTGGAAAAGCAACCAGCGTCAAAGGAGTCGAATACACCTGATGCTCCTAGTGAGGAAAAGCAACCAGCGTCAAGGGAGTCGAAAACATCTGATGCTCTTGATGAGGATGAGCAACCAGGGCAAAAGGAGTCTCAAACATCTGATGCTCCTAGTGAGAAAAAGCAACCAATTTCAAAGGAGTCGAAAACATCTGATGCTCTTGATGAGGATGAGAACCAGGGCAAAAGGAGTCTCAAACATCTGATGCTCCTAGTGAGAAAAAAGCAACCAGTTTCAAAGGAGTAGAAAACATCTGATGCTCCTAGTGAGGAAAAGCAACCAGCGTCAAGGGAATTGAAAACGGCTGATGCTCCAAGTGAGGAAAAAGCTACCACGGCAAAAGAGTCGAGAACGTCTGATGCTTCTAGTTTGGAAAAAGCAACCAGCGTCAAAGGAGTCGAAAACATCTGATTCTCCTAGTGAGGAAACGCAACTAGCGTCAAGGGAATTGAAAACGGCTGATGCTCCAGGTGAGGAAAAAGCTACCACGGCCAAAGGAGTCGAAAACATCTGATGCTCTTGATGAGGATGAGAACCAGGGCAAAAGGAGTCTCAAACATCTGATGCTCCTAGTGAGGAAACGCAACCAGTTTCAAAGCAGTCGAAGACATCTGATGCTCTTGATGAGGATGAGCGACCAGGGCAAAAGGAGTCTCAAACATCTGATGCTCCAAGTGAGGAAAACGCAACCAGTTTCAAAGGAGTGGAAAACATCTGATGCTCTTAACGAGGAAGAGCAACCAGGGCAAAAGGAGTCTCAAACTTCTGATGCTCTTGATGAGGATGAGCAACCAGGGCAAAAGGAGTCGAAAACAACCGATGCTACTGGTGAGGAAAAGCTAGTAGGGCCAAAGGAGTCGAAAACATCTGATGCTCCTAGTGAGGAAACGCAACCAGTTTCAAAGCAGTCGAAGACATCTGATGCTCTTGATGAGGATGAGCAACCAGGGCAAAAGGAGTCTCAAACATCTGATGGTCCCAGTGAGGAAACGCAACCAGCGTCAAGGGAATTGAAAACGGCTGATGCTCCAGGTGAGGAAAAGCTACCATGGCCAAAGGAGTCGAAAACATCTGATGCTCCTAGTGAGGAAAAAGCAACCAGCGTCAAAGGAGTCGGAAACATCTGATGGTCCCAGTGAGGAATCGCAACCAGCGTCAAAGGAGTCGAAAACATCTGATGCTCCTAGTGAGGAAACGCAACCAGTTTCAAAGCAGTCGAAGACATCTGATGCTCTTGATGAGGATGAGCAACCAGGGCAAAAGGAGTCTCCAACATCTGATGGTCCCAGTGAGGAAACGCAACCAGCGTCAAGGGAATTGAAAACGGCTGATGCTCCAGGTGAGGAAAAGCAACCAGCCTCAAAGGAGTCGCAAAACATCTGAAGCTGCTAGTGAGGAAAAGCAACCAGCGTGAAAGGGGTCGAAGACATCTGATGCTCCAAGTGAGGAAACGCAACCAGCGTCAAAGGAGTCGAAAACGTCAAAGGAGTCGAAAACATCTGATTCTCTTAATGAGGAAGAGCAACCAGGGCAAAAGGAGTCTCAAACATCTGATGCTCTTAATGAGGAAGAGCAGCCAGGGTCAAAAGGAGTCTCAAACATCTGATGCTCTTAATGAGGAAGAGCAACCAGGGCAAAAGGAGTCTCAAAACATCTGATGCTCCTAGTGAGGAAAAAGCAACCAGTTTCAAAGGAGTCGAAAACATCTGATGCTCTTGATGAGGAAGAGCAACCAGGGCCAAAAGGAGTCGAAAACATCTGATGCTCCTAGTGAGGAAAAGCAACCAGTGTCAAAGGAGTCGAAAACATCTGATGCTCCTGATGAGGATGAGCAACCAGGGCAAAAGGAGTCGAAAACATCTGATGCTCCTAGTGAGGAAAAAGCAACCAGTTTCAAAGGAGTCGAAAACATCTGATGCTCTTGATGAGGAAGAGCAACCAGCGGCAAAAGGAGTCGAAAACATCTGATGCTCCTAGTGAGGAAAAGCAACCAGTTTCAAAGGAGTCGAAAACATCTGATGCTCTTAATGAGGAAGAGCAACCAGGGCAAAAGGAGTCGAAAACATCTGATGCTCCTAGTGAGGAAAAAGCAACCAGTGTCAAAGGAGTCGAAAACATCTGATGCTCTTGATGAGGATGAGCAACCAGGGCCAAAAGGAGTCGAAAACATCTGATGCTCTTAATGAGGAAAGAGCAACCAGGGCAAAAAGAGTCGCAAACATCTGATGCTCCTAGTGAGGAAAAGCAACCAGCGTCAAAGGAGTCGAAGACATCTGACGCTCTTGATGAGGATGAGAACCAGGGCAAAAGGAGTCGAAAACATCCGATGCTCTTAATGAGGATGAGCAACCAGGGCAAAAGGAGTCGAGAACATCTGATGCTTCTAGTTTGAAAAAGCAAACAGCGTCAAAGGAGTCGAAAACATCTGGTGGTCCTAGTGAGGAAACGCAACCAGCGTCAAGGGAATTGAAAACGGCTGATGCTGCAAGTGAGGAAACGCAACCAGCGTCAAAGGAGTCGAAAACATCTGATGCTGCTAGTGAGAAAAATCATGCAAAGCAAAAGGGAGTCGAAAACATCTGATGCTCTTAGTGAGGAAAAGCAACCAGTTTCAAAGGAGTCGAAAACATCTGATGCTCCTAGTGAGGAAAAGCAACCAGCGTCAAAGGGAATTGAAAACGGCTGATGCTGCAAGTGAGGAAAAGCTACCACGGCAAAAGGAGTCGAGAACATCTGATGCTTCTAGATTGGAAAAAGCAACCAGCGTCAAAGGAGTCGAATACACCTGATGCTCCTAGTGAGGAAAAGCAACCAGCGTCAAAGGGAGTCGAAAACATCTGATGCTCTTGATGAGGATGAGCAACCAGGGCAAAAGGAGTCTCAAACATCTGATGCTCCTAGTGAGGAAAAAGCAACCAGTTTCAAAGGAGTCGAAAACATCTGATGCTCCTTGATGAGGATGAGCAACCAGGGCAAAAGGAGTCTCAAAACATCTGATGCTCCTAGTGAGGAAAAAGCAACCAGTTTCAAAGGAGTAGAAAACATCTGATGCTCCTAGTGAGGAAAAGCAACCAGCGTCAAAGGGAGTCGAAAACATCTGATGCTCTTAGTGAGGAAAAGCAACCAGGGCAAAAGGAGTCGAAAACATCTGATGCTCCTAGTGAGGAAAAGCAACCAGCGTCAAAGGAGTCGAAAAACATCTGATGCTCCTAGTGAGGAAAAGCAACCAGCGTCAAGGGAGTCGAAAACATCTGATGCTCCAAGTGAGGAAAACGCAACCAGCGTCAAAGGAGTCGAAAACATCTGATGCTCCTAGTGAGGAAGAGCAACCAGGGTCAAAGGGAGTCGAAAACATCTGATGCTCCTAGTGAGGAAAAGCAACCAGCGTCAAAAGGAGTCGAAAACATCTGATGCTCCTAGTGAGGAAAAGCAACCAGTGTCAAAGGAGTCGAAAACATCTGATGCTCCTAGTGAGGAAAACGCAACCAGCGTCAAAGGGAGTCGAAAACATCTGATGCTGCTAGTGAGGAAAAGCAACCAGCGGCAAAAGGAGTCGAAAACATCTGATGCTCCTAGTGAGGAAAAGCAACCAGCGTCAAAGGAGTCGAAAACATCTGATGCTCCTAGTGAGGAAAAGCAACCAGTGTCAAAGGAGTCGAAAACATCTGATGCTCTCTAGTGAGGAAGAGCAACCAGGGCAAAAGGAGTCGAAAACATCTGATGCTCCTAGTGAGGAAAAGCAACCAGCGTCAAAGGAGTCGAAAACATCTGATGCTCCTAGTGAGGAAACGCAACCAGCGTCAAAAGGAGTCGAAAACATCTGATGCTCCAAGTGAGGAAAAGCAACCAGCTTTCAAAGGAGTCGAAAACATCTGATGCTCCTAGTGAGGAAAAGCAACCAGCGTCAAGGGAGTCGAAAACATCTGATGCTCTCAAGTGAGGAAGAGCAACCAGCGGCAAAAGGAGTCGAAAACATCTGATGCTCCTAGTGAGGAAAAGCAACCAGTTTCAAAGGAGTCGAAAACATCTGATGCTCTTGATGAGGAAGAGCAACCAGGGCAAAAGGAGTCTCAAACATCTGATGCTCCTAGTGAGGAAAAAGCAACCAGTTTCAAAGGAGTCGAAAACATCTGATGCTCCTAGTGAGGAAAAGCAACCAGCGTCAAAGGAGTCGAAAACATCTGATGCTCCTAGTGAGGAAAAGCAACCAGCGGCAAAAGGAGTCGAAAACATCTGATGCTCCTAATGAGGAAAGAGCAACCAGGGCAAAAGGAGTCGAAAACATCTGATGCTCCTAGTGAGGAAAAGCAACCAGCGTCAAAGGAGTCGAAAACATCTGATGCTCTTGATGAGGAAGAGCAACCAGGGCAAAAGGAGTCGCAAAACATCTGATGCTCCTAGTGAGGAAAAGCAACCAGTTTCAAAGGAGTCGAAAACATCTGATGCTCCTAGTGAGGAAAAGCAACCAGCGTCAAAGGAGTCGAAAACATCTGATGCTGCTAGTGAGGAAAAAGCAACCAGCGTCAAAAGGGAGTCGAAAACATCTGATGCTCCTAGTGAGGAAAAGCAACCAGCGGCCAAAGGAGTCGAAAACATCTGATGCTCTAGTGAGGAAAAGCAACCAGCGTCAAAGGAGTCGAAAACATCTGATGCTCTTAATGAGGAAGAGCAACCAGGGCAAAGGGAGTCGAAAAACATCTGATGCTCCTAGTGAGGAAAAAGCAACCAGGGTCAAAGGAGTCGAAAACATCTGATGCTTCTAGTGAGGAAAAGCAAACCAGCGTCAAAGGAGTCGAAAACATCTGATGCTCCTAGTGAGGAAAAGCAACCAGTGTCAAAGGGAGTCGAAAACATCTGATGCTCCAAGTGAGGAAACGCAACCAGCGTCAAAGGAGTCGAAAACATCTGATGCTGCTAGTGAGAAAAATCATGCAAAGCAAAAGGAGTCGAAAACATCTGATGCTCTTTAGTGAGGAAGAGCAACCAGGGTCAAAAGGAGTCGAAAACATCTGATGCTCCTAGTGAGGAAAAAGCAACCAGCGTCAAAGGGGAATTGAAAACATCTGATGCTCCAAGTGAGGAAAAGCAACCACGCGTCAAAGGAGTCGAAAACATCTGATGCTCCTAATGAGGAAAAGCAACCAGCGTCAAAGGAGTCGAAAACATCTGATGCTCCTAGTGAGGAAAAGCAACCAGCGTCAAAGGAGTCGAAAACATCTGATGCTCTTGATGAGGAAAGAGCAACCAGCGCAAAAGGAGTCTCAAAACATCTGATGCTCCTAGTGAGGAAAAAGCAACCAGTGTCAAAAGGAGTCGAAAACATCTGATGCTCTTAGTGAGGAAGAGCAACCAGCGGCAAAGGAGTCGAAAACATCTGATGCTCCTAGTGAGGAAAAGCAACCAGCGTCAAAGGAGTCGAAAACATCTGATGCTCTTAGTGAGGAAAAGCAACCAGTGTCAAAGGAGTCGAAAACATCTGATGCTCCTAGTGAGGAAAAGCAACCAGTTTCAAAGGAGTCGAAAACATCTGATGCTCCTAGTGAGGAAACAGCAACCAGCGTCAAAGGGAATTGAAAACGGCTGATGCTCCAGGTGAGGAAAAGCTACCACGGCCAAAGGAGTCGAAAACATCTGATGCTCCTAGTGAGGAAAACGCAACCAGCGTCAAAGGGAGTCGAAAACATCTGATGCTCCAGGTGAGGAAAAGCTACCACGGCCAAAGGGAGTCGAAAACATCTGATGCTCTTGATGAGGATGAGCAACCAGGGCAAAAGGAGTCTCAAACATCTGATGGTCCCAGTGAGGAAAACGCAACCAGCGTCAAAGGGAGTCGAAAACAGCTGATGCTCCTAGGTGAGGAAAAGCAACCAGCGTCAAAGGAGTCGCAAACATCTGATGCTCCTAGTGAGGAAAAAGCAACCAGCGTCAAAGGAGTCGAAAACATCTGATGCTCTTAATGAGGAAGAGCAACCAGGGCAAAAGGAGTCTCAAAACATCTGATGCTCCTAGTGAGGAAAAGCTACCACGGCCAAAGGAGACGAAAACATTTGAGACTGCTAGTGAGGAAAAGCAACCAGCGTGAAAGGGGTCGAAGACATCTGATGCTACTCGTGATTAAATGCTACCACGGCCAAAGGAGTCGAAAACACCTGATGCTCTTAATGAGGAAGAGCAACCAGGGCAAAAAGAGTCTCAAACATCTGATGCTCTTAATGAGGAAGAGCAACCAGGGCAAAAGGAGTCTCAAACATCTGATGCTCCAAGTGAGGAAAAAGCTACCACGGCCTGAGGAGTCGGAAGGATCCGATGCTCCTGACGAGGAAGAGCAACCAGGGCAAAAAGGACTCGAAAACGTCTGATGCTCCTTGTGAGGAAAAGCAACCAGTTTCAATGGAGTCGAAAACATCCGATGCTACTGGTGAGGAAAAGCAACCAGCGTCAAAGGAGTCGAAAACATCTGGTGCTCCTAGTGAGGAAAAGCAACCAGTTTGAAAGGATTCGAAAACATCTGATGCTGCTAGTGAGGATGAGCAACCAGCGTCAAAGGAGTCGAAAACATCTAATGCTCCATGTAGCGAAAAGCTACCACGGCCAAAGGAGACGAAAATATCCGATGCTGCTGGTGAGGAAACGCAACCAGCGTCAAGGGAATTGATAACGGCTCATGCTCCAAGTGAGGAAAAGCTACCACGGCAAAAAAAGTCGAGAACGTCTGATGCTTCTAGTTTGGAAAAAGCAACCAGCGTCAAAGGAGTCGAAAACATCTGGTGCTCCTAGTGAGGAAAAGCAACCAGTTTCAAAGCAGTCGAAAATATCTGATGCTCCTAGTGAGGAAAAAGCAACCAGCGTCAAAGGAGTCGAAAACATCTGATGCTCCATGTAGCGAAAAGCTACCACGGGCCAAAGGAGTCGAAAACATCTGATGCTGCTAGTGAGGAAAAGCAACCAGCGTCAAAGGAGTCGAAAACATCTGATGCTCTTTAGTGAAGAAAAGCAACGCAGCGCAAAAGGAGTCGCAAAACATCTGATGCTCCTAGTGAGGAAAAGCAACCAGTGTCAAAGGAGTCGAAAACATCTGATGCTCTCAATGAGGAAAAGCAACCAGCGGCAAAAGGAGTCGAAAACATCTGATGCTCCTAGTGAGGAAAAGCAACCAGTGTCAAAGGAGTCGAAAACATCTGATGCTCCTAGTGAGGAAAAAGCAACCAGCGTCAAAGGGAGTCGAAAACATCTGATGCTCTAGTGAGGAAAAGCAACCAGCGGCAAAAGGAGTCGAAAACATCTGATGCTCCTAGTGAGGAAAAGCAACCAGCGTCAAAGGGAGTCGAAAACATCTGATGCTCCTAGTGAGGAAAAGCAACCAGCGTCAAAGGAGTCGAAAACATCTGATGCTTCTAGTGAGGAAAAAGCAACCAGCGTCAAAGGAGTCGAAAACATCTGATGCTCCTAGTGAGGAAAAGCAACCAGCGTCAAAGGAGTCGAAAACATCTGATGCTCCTAGTGAGGAAAAGCAACCAGCGTCAAAGGAGTCGAAAACATCTGATGCTCCAAGTGAGGAAAAGCAACCACGGCCAAAGGAGTCGAAAACATCTGATGCTCCTAGTGAGGAAAAGCAACCAGGGTCAAAGGAGTCGAAAACATCTGATGCTCCTAGTGAGGAAAAGCAACCAGCGTCAAAGGAGTCGAAAACATCTGATGCTCCTAGTGAGGAAAAGCAACCAGCGTCAAAGGAGTCGAAAACATCTGATGCTCCATAGTGAGGAAAAGCAACCAGCGTCAAAGGAGTCGAAAACATCTGATGCTCCTAGTGAGGAAAAGCAACCAGCGTCAAAGGAGTCGAAAACATCTGATGCTCCTAGTGAGGAAAAGCAACCAGCGTCAAAAGGAGTCGAAAACATCTGATGCTGCTAGTGAGAGAAAACAGCAACCAGCGTCAAAGGAGTCGAAAACATCTGATGCTCCTAGTGAGGAAAAGCAGCCAGTGTCAAAAGGAGTCGAAAACATCTGATGCTCTCAGTGAGGAAAGAGCAACCAGGGCAAAAGGAGTCGAAAAACATCTGATGCTTCTAGTGAGGAAAAAGCAACCAGCGTCAAAGGAGTCGAAAACATCTGATGCTCCATAGTGAGGAAAAGCAACCAGCGTCAAAGGAGTCGAAAACATCTGATGCTGCTAGTGAGGAAAAGCAACCAGCGTCAAAGGAGTCGAAAACATCTGATGCTCCTAGTGAGGAAAAGCAACCAGCGTCAAAGGAGTCGAAAACATCTGATGCTGCTAGTGAGGAAAAGCAACCAGCGTCAAAGGAGTCGAAAACATCTGATGCTCCAAGTGAGGAAAAGCTAAACAGCGGCCAAAGGAGTCGAAAACATCTGATGCTCCAGTGAGGAAAAGCAACCATGCGCCAAAGGAGTCGAAAACATCTGATGCTCTTTATGAGAAAGAGCAACCAGGGCAAAAGGAGTCGAAAACATCTGATGCTCCTAGTGAGGAAAAGCAACCAGTTTCAAAGGAGTCGAAAACATCTGATGCTCCTAGTGAGGAAAAGCAACCAGTGTCAAAGGAGTCGAAAACATCTGATGCTCCTAGTGAGGAAAACGCAACCAGCGTCAAAGGAGTCGAAAACATCTGATGCTCCTAGATGAGGAAAAGCAACCAGGGTCAAAGGAGTCGAAAACATCTGATGCTCCTAGTGAGGAAAAGCAACCAGGGTCAAAAGGAGTCGAAAACATCTGATGATCTCTAGTGAGGAAAAGCAACCAGCGTCAAAGGAGTCGAAAACATCTGATGCTCCTAGTGAGGAAAAGCAACCAGCGTCAAAGGAGTCGAAAACATCTGATGCTCCTAGTGAGGAAAAGCAACCAGCGTCAAAGGAGTCGAAAACATCTGATGCTCCTAGTGAGGAAAAGCAACCAGCGTCAAAGGAGTCGAAAACATCTGATGCTCCTAGTGAGGAAAAGCAACCAGCGTCAAAGGACTCGAAAACATCTGATGCTCCTAGTGAGGAAAAAGCAACCAGCGTCAAAGGAGTCGAAAACATCTGATGCTTCTAGTGAGGAAAAGCAACCAGCGTCAAAGGAGTCGAAAACATCTGATGCTCTTAGTGAGGAAAGAGCAACCAGCGGCAAAAGGAGTCGAAAACATCTGATGCTCCTAGTGAGGAAAAGCAACCAGCGTCAAAGGAGTCGAAAACATCTGATGCTCCTAGTGAGGAAAAGCAACCAGCGTCAAAGGATTCGAAAACATCTGATGCTCTCAGTGAGGAAAAAGCAACCAGGGCCAAAGGAGTCGAAAACATCTGATGCTCCTAGTGAGGAAGAGCAACCAGCGTCAAAAGGAGTCGAAAACATCTGATGCTCCTAGTGAGGAAAAGCAACCAGCGCCAAAGGAGTCGAAAACATCTGATGCTCCTAGTGAGGAAAAGCAACCAGCGTCAAAAGGAGTCGAAAACATCTGATGCTCCTAGTGAGGAAAAGCAACCAGTGTCAAAGGAGTCGAAAACATCTGATGCTCCTAGTGAGGAAAAGCAACCAGCGTCAAAAGGAGTCGAAAACATCTGATGCTCCTAGTGAGGAAAAAGCAACCAGCGTCAAAGGAGTCGAAAACATCTGATGCTCCTAGTGAGGAAAAGCAACCAGCGTCCAAAGGAGTCGAAAACATCTGATGCTCTTAGTGAGGAAAGAGCAACCAGGGCAAAAGGAGTCGAAAAACATCTGATGCTCCTAGTGAGGAAAAGCAACCAGCGTCAAAGGGAGTCGAAAACATCTGATGCTCCAAGTGAGGAAAAGCAACCAGCGGCAAAGGAGTCGAAAACATCTGATGCTCCTAGTGAGGAAAAGCAACCAGCGTCAAAGGAGTCGAAAACATCTGATGCTCCTAGTGAGGAAAAGCAACCAGCGTCAAAGGAGTCGAAAACATCTGATGCTCCTAGTGAGGAAAAGCAACCAGCGTCAAAGGAGTCGAAAACATCTGATGCTCCTAGTGAGGAAAAAGCAACCAGCGTCAAAGGAGTCGAAAACATCTGATGCTCCTAGTGAGGAAAAGCAACCAGTTTCAAAGGAGTCGAAAACATCTGATGCTCTTTAGTGAGGAAGAGCAACCAGCGCAAAAGAGTCTCAAACATCTGATGCTCCTAGTGAGGAAAAGCAACCAGTGTCAAAGGGAGTCGAAGACATCTGATGCTCCAAGTGAGGAAAACGCAACCAGCGTCAAAGGAGTCGAAAACATCTGATGCTCCTAGTGAGGAAAAGCAACCAGCGTCAAAAGGAGTCGAAAACATCTGATGCTCCTAGTGTAGGGAAAAAGCAACCAGCGTCAAAGGAGTCGAAAACATCTGATGCTCCTAGTGAGGAAAAGCAACCAGCGTCAAAGGAGTCGAAAACATCTGATGCTCCTAGTGAGGAAAAGCAACCAGCGTCAAAGGAGTCGAAAACATCTGATGCTCCTAGTGAGGAAAAGCAACCAGTGTCAAAGGAGTCGAAAACATCTGATGCTCTTAGTGAGGAAGAGCAACCAGGGCAAAAGGAGTCGAAAATATCTGATGCTTCTAGTGTGGAAAAGCAACCAGCGTCAAAGGAGTCGAAAACATCTGATGCTCCTAGTGAGGAAAAGCAACCAGCGTCAAAGGAGTCGAAAACATCTGATGCTCCTAGTGAGGAAAAGCAACCAGTGTCAAAGGAGTCGAAAACATCTGATGCTCCTAGTGAGGGAAAAGCAACCAGTGTCAAAGGAGTCGAAAACATCTGATGCTCTCAATGAGGAAAAGCAACCAGGGTCAAAAGGAGTCGAAAACATCTGATGCTTCTAGTGAGGAAAAGCAACCAGCGTCAAAGGAGTCGAAAACATCTGATGCTCTTTAGTGAAGAAGAGCAACCAGCGTCAAAAGGAGTCTCAAACATGTGATGCTCCTAGTGAGGAAAAGTAACCAGTTTCGAAAGGGGTCGAAGACATCTGATGCTCCAAATGAGGAAACGCAACCAGCGTCAAAGGTGTCGAAAACATCTGATGCTGCTAGTGAGAAAAAATCATGCAAAGCAAAAGGAGTCGAAAAACATCCGATGCTACTGGTGATGAAAAGCTACCAGAGCCAAAGGATTCGAAAACATCTGATGCTCCTAGTGAGGAAAAGCAACCAGCGTGAAAAGGAGTCGAAAACATCTGATGCTCTTTATGAGGAAAGAGCAACCAGGGCAAAAGGAGTCTCAAAACATGTGATGCTCCTAGTGAGGAAAAGCAACCAGTTTCAAAGGGAGTCGAAAGACATCTGATGCTCCAAAGTGAGGAAACGCAACCAGCGTCAAAGGGAGTCGAAAACATCTGATGCTCCATGTAGCGAAAAGCTACCACGGCCAAAGGAGACGACAAACATCTGATGACTGCTAGTGAGGAAAAGCAACCAGCGTGAAAAGGGAGTCGAAGACATCTGATGCTGCTAGTGAGAAAAAATCAACGCAAAGCAAAAGGAGTCGAAAACATCTGATGCTCTTAGTGAGGATGAGCAACCAGGGCAAAATGAGTCGTAAATGTCTGATGCTTCTAGTTTGGGAAAAGCAACCAGCGTCAAAGGAGTCGAAAACATCTGATGCTCCTAGTGAGGAAAAAGCAACCAGTTTCAAAGGAGTCGAAAACATCTGATGCTCTTAGTGAGGATGAGCAACCAGGGCAAAATGAGTCGTAAATGTCTGATGCTTCTAGTTTGGAAAAGCAACCAGCGTCAAGGGAGTTGAAAACAGCTGATGCTCCAAGTGAGGAAAAGCAACCAGCGTCAAAGGAGTCGAAAACATCTGATGCTGCTAGTGAGGAAAACGCAACCAGCGTCAAGGGAATCGAAAACGGCTGATGCTCCAAGTGAGGAAACGCAACCAGCGTCAAAGGAGTCGAAAATATCTGATGCTCTTAGTGAGGAAGAGCAACCAGGGCAAAAGGAGTCGTAAAACATCTGATGCTTCTAGTGAGGAAAAGCAACCAGCGTCAAAGGAGTCGAAAACATCTGATGCTGCTAGTGAGGAAAAGCAACCAGCGTCAAAGGAGTCGAAAACATCTGATGCTCTTAGTGAGGAAGAGCAACCAGGGCAAAAGGAGTCGTAAAACGTCTGATGCTTCTAGTTTGGAAAAGCAACCAGCGTCAAAGGGAGTCGAAAACATCTGATGCTCCTAGTGAGGAAACAGCAACCAGCTTTCAAAGGAGTCGAAAACATCTGATGCTGCTAGTGAGGAAAAATCATGCACAGCATCAAAGGAGTCGAAAACATCTGATGCTCTTAGTGAGGAAGAGCAACCAGGGCAAAAGGAGTCGAAAACGTCTGATGCTTCTAGTTTGGAAAAGCAACCAGCGTCAAAGGAGTCGAAAACATCTGATGCTCTTTATGAAGAAGAGCAACGAGCGCAAAAGGAGTCTCAAACATGTGATGCTCCTAGTGAGGAAAAGTAACCAGTTTCAAAGGAGACGAAAACATCTGATGCTCCTAGTGAGGGAAAGCAGCCAGTTTCAAAGGACTCGAAAACATCTGATGCTCTCAATGAGAAAGAGCAACCAGGGCAAAAGGAGTCGAAAAACGACTGATGCTTCTAGTTTGGAAAAGCAACCAGCGTCAAAGGAGTCGAAAACATCTGATGCTCTTTATGAAGAAGAGCAACGAGCGCAAAAGGAGTCTCAAACATGTGATGCTCCTAGTGAGGAAAAGTAACCAGTTTCAAAGGGGTCGAAGACATCTGATGCTCCAAATGAGGAAACGCAACCAGCGTCAAAGGTGTCGAAAACATCTGATGCTGCTAGTGAGGAAAAAATCATGCAAAGCAAAAGGAGTCGAAAACATCCGATGCTACTGGTGATGAAAAAGCTACCAGAGCCAAAGGATTCGAAAACATCTGATGCTCCTAGTGAGGAAAAGCAACCACCGTGAAAAGAGTCGAAAACATCTGATGCTCTTTATGAAGGAGAGCAACCAGGGCAAAAGGAGTCTCAAACATGTGATGCTCCTAGTGAGGAAAAGTAACCAGTTTCAAAGGGGTCGAAAGACATCTGATGCTCCAAATGAGGAAACGCAACCAGCGTCAAAGGGAGTCGAAAACATCTGATGCTCCATGTAGCGAAAAGCTACCACGGCCAAAGGAGACGACAAACATTTGAGACTGCTAGTGAGGAAAAGCAACCAGCGTGAAAGCGATCGAAGACATCTGATGCTGCTAGTGAGAAAAATCATGCAAAGCAAAAGGAGTCGAAAACATCTGATGCTCTTAGTGAGGATGAGCAACCAGGGCAAAATAAGTCGTAAATGTCTGATGCTTCTAGTTTGGGAAAAGCAACCAGCGTCAAAGGAGTCGAAAACATCTGATGCTCCTAGTGAGGAAAAGCAACCAGTTTGAAAGGAGTCGAAAACATCTGATGCTGCTTAGTGAGGAAACGCAACCAGCGTCAAAGGGAGTCGAAAACATCTGATGCTCCTAGTGAGGAAAAAGCAACCAGTTTGAAAAGGATTCGAAAACATCTGATGCTGCTAGTGAGGAAAACGCAACCAGCGTCAAAGGGAATTGAAAACAGCTCATGCTCCAAGTGAGGAAAAGCAACCAGCGTCAAAGGAGTCGAAAACATCTAATGCTCCATGTAGCGAAAAGCTACCACGGCCAAAGGAGACGACAAACATTTGAGACTGCTAGTGAGGAAAAAGCAACCAGCGTGAAAGCGGTCGAAGACATCTGATGCTCCAAGTGAGGAAACACAACCAGTTTCAAAGGATTCGAAAACATCTGATGCTGCTAGTGAGGAAAAGCAACCAGCGTCAAAGGAGTCGAAAACATCTGGTGCTCCTAGTGAGGAAAAGCAACCAGTTTCAAAGGATTCGAAAACATCTGATGCTGCTAGTGAGGAAAAGCAACCAGTTTCAAAGGAGTCGAAAACATCTGATGCTCCTAGTGAGGAAAAGCAACCAGCGTCAAAGGATTCGAAAACATCTGATGCTGCTAGTGAGGAAAAGCAACCAGTTTCAAAGGACTCGAAAACATCTGATGCTCTCAATGAGGAAGAGCAACCAGGGCAAAAGGAGTCGAAAACATCTGATGCTCCTAGTGAGGAAAAGCAGCCAGTTTTAAAGGACTCGAATACATCTGATGCTCTCAATGAGGAAGAGCAACCAGGGCAAAAGGAGTCGAAAACGTCTGACGCTTCTAGTTTGGAAAAAGCAACCAGCGTCAAAGGAGTCGAAAACATCTGGTGCTCCTAGTGAGGAAAAAGCAGCCAGTTTCAAAGGACTCGAAAACATCTGATGCTCTCAATGAGGAAGAGCAACCAGGGCAAAAGGAGTCGAAAACATCTGATGCTCCTAGTGAGGAAAGCAGCCAGTTTTAAAGGAGCTCAAATACATCTGATGCTCTCAATGAGGAAAGAGCAACCAGGGCAAAAGGAGTCGAAAACGTCTGACGCTTCTAGTTTGGAAAAGCAACCAGCGTCAAAGGAGTCGAAAACATCTGGTGCTCCTAGTGAGGAAAAGCAACCAGTTTCAAAGGAGTCGAAAATATCTGATGCTCCTAGTGAGGAAAAGCAACCAGCGTCAAAGGATTCGAAAACATCTGATGCTCCTAGTGAGGAAAGGCAACCAGCGTCAAAGGAGGCGAAGACATCTGATGCTGCTAGTGAGGAAAAGCAACCAGCGTCGAAAGGAGTCGAAAACATCCGGTGCTCCATGTGTTGAAAAGCTACCATGGCCAAAGGAGTCGAAAAGCATCTCATGATGGCAGTGAGGAAAATCTACTAGCGTCAGAGGAGTCGAAAACATCTGATGCTTCAAGTTTGAGGAAAGCAACCAGCGTCAAAGGAGTCGAAAACATCTGATGCTGCTAGTGAGGAAAAGCAACCAGCGTCGAAGGAATCGAAAAACATCCGGTGCTCCATGTGTTGAAAAGCTACCATGGCCAAAGGAGTCGAAAACATCTGATACTCCTAGTGAGAAAAAGCAACCACCGTGAAAATAGTCGAAAACATCTGATGCTCTTTATGAACAAGAGCAACGAGCGCAAAAGGAGTCTCAAACATGTGATGCTCCTAGTGAGGAAAAGCCAGCCAGTTTCAAAGGACTCGAAAACATCTGATGCTCTCAATGAGGATGAGCAACCAGGGCAAAAGGAGTCGAAAACATCTGATGCTCCTAGTGAGGAAAAGCAGCCAGTTTTAAAGGACTCGAAAACATCTGATGCTCTCAATGAGGAAGAGCAACCAGGGCAAAAGGAGTCGAAAACGTCTGACGCTTCTTGTTTGGAAAAAGCAACCAGCGTCAAAGGAGTCGAAAACATCTGATGCTCCTAGTGAGGAAAAGCAACCAGCGTCAAAGGAGTCGAAGACATCTGATGCTTCTAATGAGGAAAAAGCAAGCACCTTCAAAGGAGTCGAAAACATCCTACGCTCCATGTGAGGAAAAACCTACCATGGCCAAAGGAGTCGAAAACATCTGATGCTGCTAGTGAGGAAAAGCAACCACCGTGAAAATAGTCGAAAACATCTGATGCTCCAAGTGAGAAGAAGCTAACACGGCCTTAGGAGTCGAAAACATCCGGTGCTCCATGTGGGGAAAAAGCTACCATGGCCAAAGGAGTCGAAAGCATCTGACGCTCTTGAAGAGGATGAGCAAGCAGGGCAAAAGGAGTCGAAAACTTCTGATGCTTCAACTTTGGGAAAGCAACCAGCGTCAAAGGAGTCGAAAATATCCTACGCTCCATGTGAGGAAAACCTACCATAGCCAAAGGAGTCGAAAGCATCTGATGATGGCAGTGAGGAAAATCTACTAGCGTCAGAGGAGTCGAAAACATCTGATGCTTCAAGTTTGGGAAAGCAACCAGCGTCAAAGGAGTCGAAAACATCTGGTGCTCCTAGTGAGGAAAGCAGCCAGTTTTAAAGGACTCGAAAACATCTGATGATGGCAGTGAGGAAAATCTACTAGCGTCAGAGGAATCGAAAACTTCTGATGCTTCAACTTTGGGAAAGCAACCAGCGTCAAAGGAGTCGAAAATATCCTACGCTCCATGTGAGGAAAAACCTACCATAGCCAAAGGAGTCGAAAGCATCTGATGATGGCAGTGAGGAAAAATCTACTAGCGTCAGAGGAGTCGAAAACCACTGATGCTTCTAGTTTGGAAAAGCAACCAGCGTCAAAGGACTCGAAAACATCTGATGCTCTCAATGAGGAAGAGCAACCAGGGCAAAAAGGAGTCGAAAACGTCTGACGCTTCTAGTTTGGGAAAGCAACCAGCGTCAAAGGGAGTCGAAAAGCATCTGACGCTCTTGAAGAGGATGAGCAACCAGGGCAAAAGGAGTCGAAAACTTCTGATGCTTCAAGTTTGGGAAAAGCAACCAGCGTCAAAGGAGTCGAAAACATCTGATGGTCCTAGTGAGGAAACGCAACCAGCGTCAAGGGAATTGAAAACGGCTGATGCTCCAAATGAGGAAAAGCTACCAGGGCCAAAGTAGCCGAACGCATCTGATGCTCCGAGTGGGGAAAAAGCTACCAGCATCGAAGGAATCGAAAACATCTCGTGATCCTGGTGTGGAAACGCAGCCAGCGCCAAAGGAGTCAAAAACATCTGCTACTGCAAAAAAACATCTAATGCTTCTAACGAGGTAAAGCAACCATCGTCAAAGGAATTGAAAACATCTGGTGCTCCTAGTGAGGAAGAGCAACCAGAGTCAAAGGAGTCGAAAACATCTGATGGTCCTAGTGAGGAAAAAGCAACCAGCGTCAAAGCAGTCGAAGATATCTCATGCTCCATGTGAGAAGAAGCTACCACGGCCTTAGGAGTCGAAAACATCTGGTGCTCCTAGTGAGGAAAAGCAACCAGTTTCAAAGGATTCGAAAACATCTGATGCTCTTAGTGAGGATGAGCAACCAGGGCAAAATGAGTCGAAAACATCTGATGGTCCTAGTGAGGAAAAGCAACCAGCGTCAAAGCAGTCGAAGATATCTCATGCTCCATGTGAGAAGAAAGCTACCACGGCCTTAGGAGTCGAAAACATCTGGTGCTCCTAGTGAGGAAAAGCAACCAGTTTCAAAGGATTCGAAAACATCTGATGCTCTTAGTGAGGATGAGCAACCAGGGCAAAATGAGTCGAAAACATCTGATGCTCCTAGTGAGGAAAGGCAACCAGCGTCAAAGCAGTCGAAGATATCTCATGCTCCATGTGAGAAGAAGCTACCACGGCCTTAGGAGTCGAAAACATCTGATGCTCCTAGTGAGGATGAGCAACCAGGGCAAAATGAGTCGTAAATGTCTCATGCTTCTAGTTTGGAAAAGCAACCAGCGTCAAAGGAGTCGAAAACATCTGATGGTCCTAGTGAGGGAAAAAGCAACCAGCGTCAAAGCAGTCGAAAGATATCTCATGCTCCATGTGAGGAAGAAGCTACCACGGCCTTAGGAGTCGAAAACATCTGGTGCTCCTAGTGAGGAAAAGCAACCAGTTTCAAAGGATTCGAAAACATCTGATGCTCTTAGTGAGGATGAGCAACCAGGGCAAAAATGAGTCGAAAACATCTGATGCTCCTAGTGAGGAAAAGGCAACCAGCGTCAAAGCAGTCGAAGATATCTCATGCTCCATGTGAGGAAGAAGCTACCACGGCCTTAGGAGTCGAAAACATCTGGTGCTCCTAGTGAGGATGAGCAACCAGGGCAAAATGAGTCGTAAATGTCTCATGCTTCTAGTTTGGAAAAGCAACCAGCGTCAAAGGAGTCGAAAACATCTGATGGTCCTAGTGAGGAAAAGCAACCAGCGTCAAAGCAGTCGAAGATATCTCATGCTCCATGTGAGAAGAAGCTACCACGGCCTTAGGAGTCGAAAACATCTGGTGCTCCTAGTGAGGAAAAGCAACCAGTTTCAAAGGAGTCGAAAACATCTGATGCTCCTAGTGAGGAAAAGGCAACCAGCGTCAAAGGAGTCGAAGACATCTGGTGCTCCTAGTGAGGAAAAGGCAACCAGCGTCAAAGGAGTCGAAGACATCTGATGCTTCTAATGAGGAAAAGCAAGCACCTTCAAAGGAGTCGAAAACATCCTACGCTCCATGTGAGGAAAACCTACCATGGCCAAAGGAGTCGAAAGCATCTGATGATGGTAGTGAGGAAAATCTACTAGCGTCAGAGGAGTCGAAAACATCTGATGCTTCAAGTTTGGGAAAGCAACCAGAGTCAAAGGAGTCGAAAAGCATCTGATGCTGCTAGTGAGGAAAAAGCAACCAGCGTCAAAGGAGTCGAAAACATCTGATGCTCTTAGTGAGGAAGAGCAACCAGGGCAAAAGGAGTCGTCAAACATCTGATGCTTCTAGTGAGGAAAAGCAACCAGCGTCAAAGGGAGTCGAAGACATCTGATGCTCCAAAGTGAGGAAACGCAACCAGCGTCAAAGGTGTCGAAAACATCTGATGCTGCTAGTGAGAAAAATCATGCAAAGCAAAAGGAGTCGAAAACATCCGATGCTACTGGTGATGAAAAGCTACCAGAGCCAAAGGAGTCGAAAACATCTGATGCTCCTAGTGAGGAAAAAGCAACCAGCGTCAAAGGAGTCGAAAACATCTGATGCTCCTTTAGTGAGGAAAAGCAACCAGGGCCAAAAGGAGTCGAAAAACATCTGATGCTCCTAGTGAGGAAAAGCAACCAGCGTCAAAGGGAGTCGAAAGACATCTGATGCTCCAAGTGAGGAAAACGCAACCAGCGTCAAAGGGAGTCGAAAACATCTGATGCTCCATGTGAGGAAAAGCTACCAGGGCCAAAGGAGTCGAAAACATCTGATGCTCCTAGTGAGGAAAAGCAACCAGCGTCAAAAGGGAGTCGAAAACATCTGATGCTGCTAGTGAGGAAAAGCAACCAGCGTCAAAGGAGTCGAAAACATCTGATGCTCCTAGTGAGGAAAAGCAACCAGGGTCAAAAGGAGTCGAAAACATCTGATGCTGCTAGTGAGGAAAAGCAACCAGCGTCAAAGGGAGTCGAAAACATCTGATGCTCCTAGTGAGGAAAAGCAACCAGCGTCAAAGGAGTCGAAAACATCTGATGCTCTTAGTGAGGATGAGCAACCAGGGCAAAATGAGTCGTAAATATCTGATGCTTCTAGTTTGGAAAAGCAACCAGCGTCAAAGGAGTCGAAAACATCTGATGCTCCTAGTGAGGAAAAGCAACCAGCGTCAAAGGAGTCGAAAACATCTGATGCTGCTAGTGAGGAAACGCAACCAGCGTCAAGGGAATCGAAAACGGCTGATGCTCCAAGTGAGGAAACGCAACCAGCGTCAAAGGAGTCGAAAATATCTGATGCTCTTAGTGAGGATGAGCAACCAGGGCAAAATGAGTCGTAAATGTCTGATGCTTCTAGTTTGGAAAAGCAACTAGCGTCAAAGGAGTCGAAAACATCTGATGCTCCTAGTGAGGAAAAGCAACCAGTTTCAAAGGAGTCGAAAACATCTGATGCTCCTAGTGAGGAAAAGAGCAACCAGCGTCAAAAGAGTCGAAAACATCTGATGCTTCTAGTGAGGAAAAGCAACCAGCGTCAAAGGGAGTCGAAAACATCTGATGCTCCAAGTGAGGAAACAGCAACCAGCGTCAAAGGAGTCGAAAACATCTGATGCTGCTAGTGAGGAAAAAGCATACCAAAGCGTCAAAGGAGTCGAAAACATCTGATGCTCTTAGTGAGGATGAGCAACCAGGGCAAAATGAGTCGTAAAACGTCTGATGCTTCTAGTTTGGAAAAGCAACCAGCGTCAAAGGAGTCGAAAACATCTGATGCTCTTTAGTGAAGAAGAAAGCAACCAGCGCCAAAAGGAGTCGCAAACATCTGATGCTCCTAGTGAGGAAAAGCAACCAGCGTCAAAGGAGTCGAAAACATCTGATGCTCCTAGTGAGGGAAAAGCAGCCAGTTTCAAAGGAGTCGAAAACATCTGATGCTCTCAATGAGGAAAGAGCAACCAGGGCAAAAGGAGTCGAAAACGACTGATGCTTCTAGTTTGGAAAAAGCAACCAGCGTCAAAGGAGTCGAAAACATCTGATGCTCTTTATGAAGAAGAGCAACGAGCGCAAAAGGAGTCTCAAACATGTGATGCTCCTAGTGAGGAAAAGTAACCAGTTTCAAAGGGGTCGAAGACATCTGATGCTCCAAATGAGGAAACGCAACCAGCGTCAAAGGAGTCGAAAACATCTGATGCTGCTAGTGAGGAAAAGCATACCAGCGTCAAAGGAGTCGAAAACATCTGATGCTCCTAGTGAGGAAAAGCAACCAGCGTCAAAGGAGTCGAAAACATCTGATGCTCCTAGTGAGGAAAAGCAACCAGCGTCAAAGGAGTCGAAAACATCTGATGCTCTTTAATGAGGAAAGAGCAACCAGGGCAAAAGGAGTCGAAAACATCTGATGCTCCTAGTGAGGAAAAGCAACCAGCGTCAAAGGGAGTCGAAAACATCTGATGCTCCTAGTGAGGAAAACGCAACCAGCGTCAAAGGGAGTCGAAAACATCTGATGCTCCATAGTGAGGAAAAGCAACCAGCGTCAAAGGAGTCGAAAACATCTGATGCTGCTAGTGAGGAAAAGCAACCAGCGTCAAAGGGAGTCGAAAACATCTGATGCTGCTAGTGAGAAAAATCATGCAAAGCAAAAGGAGTCGAAAAACATCTGATGCTCTTAGTGAGGATGAGCAACCAGGGCAAAATGAGTCGTAAATGTCTGATGCTTCTAGTTTGGGAAAAGCAACCAGCGTCAAAGGAGTCGAAAACATCTGATGCTCCTAGTGAGGAAAAGCAACCAGCGTGAAAGGGAGTCGAAAACATCTGATGCTCCAAGTGAGGAAAACGCAACCAGCGTCAAAGGGAGTCGAAAACATCTGATGCTCCTAGTGAGGAAAAGCAACCAGTGTCAAAAGGAGTCTCGAAAACATCTGATGCTGCTAGTGAGGAAAAGCAACCAGCGTCAAAGGGAGTCGAAAACATCTGATGCTCCTAGTGAGGAAAAGCAACCAGCGTCAAAGGAGTCGAAAACATCTGATGCTCCTAGTGTAGGAAAAGCAACCAGCGGCCAAAGGAGTCGAAAACATCTGATGCTCCTAGTGAGGAAAAAGCAACCAGCGTCAAAGGGAGTCGAAGACATCTGATGCTCCAAGTGAGGAAACAGCAACCAGTTTCAAAGGATTCGAAAACATCTGATGCTCTAGTGAGGAAAGAGCAACCAGGGTCAAAGGAGTCGAAAAACATCTGATGCTCCTAGTGAGGAAAAGCAACCAGTTTCAAAGGAGTCGAAAACATCTGATGCTGCTAGTGAGGAAAAGCAACCAGTGTCAAAAGGAGTCGAAAACATCTGATGCTCCTAGTGAGGAAAAGCAACCAGCGTCAAAGGAGTCGAAAACATCTGATGCTGCTAGTGAGGAAAAGCAACCAGCGTCAAAGGAGTCGAAAACATCTGATGCTCTTAATGAGGAAGAGCAACCAGGGCAAAAGGAGTCGAAAACATCTGATGCTCCTAGTGAGGAAAAGCAACCAGCGTCAAAGGAGTCGAAAACATCTGATGCTCCTGATGAGGAAGAGCAACCAGCGCAAAGGAGTCGAAAACATCTGATGCTCCATAGTGAGGAAAAGCAACCAGCGTCAAAGGAGTCGAAAACATCTGATGCTCCTAGTGAGGAAAAGCAGCCAGTTTCAAAGGACTCGAAAACATCTGATGCTCTCAATGAGGAAAGAGCAACCAGGGCAAAAGGAGTCGAAAACGTCTGATGCTTCTAGTTTGGAAAAGCAACCAGCGTCAAAGGAGTCGAAAACATCTGATGCTCTATGAGGAAAGAGCAACGAGCCAAAAGGAGTCGAAAACATCTGATGCTCCTAGTGAGGAAAAGCAACCAGCGTCAAAGGGAGTCGAAAACATCTGATGCTCCAAGTGAGGAAAAGCAACCAGCGTCAAAGGGAGTCGAAAACATCTGATGCTCCTAGTGAGGAAAAGCAACCAGTTTCAAAAGGACTCGAAAACATCTGATGCTCTTAATGAGGAAAGAGCAACCAGGGCAAAAGGGAGTCGAAAACGTCTGATGCTTCTAGTTTGGAAAAGCAACCAGCGTCAAAGGAGTCGAAAACATCTGATGCTCCTAGTGAGGAAAAGCAACCAGCTTTCAAAGGAGTCGAAAACATCTGATGCTCCTAGTGAGGAAAAGCAACCAGCGTCAAAGGAGTCGAAAACATCTGATGCTCCAAGTGAGGAAAAGCAACCAGCGTCAAAGGAGTCGAAAACATCTGATGCTGCTAGTGAGGAAAAGCAACCAGCGTCAAAGGAGTCGAAAACATCCGATGCTCCATAGTGATGAAAAGCTACCAGGGCCAAAGGAGTCGAAAACATCTGATGCTCCTAGTGAGGAAAAGCAACCAGCGTCAAAGGAGTCGAAAACATCTGATGCTCTTTAGTGAGGAAAGAGCAACCAGCGTCAAAGGAGTCGCAAACATGTGATGCTCCTAGTGAGAAAAAGCAACCAGTTTCAAAGGAGTCGAAAACATCTGATGCTCCTAGTGAGGAAAAGCAACCAGCGTCAAAGGAGTCGAAAACATCTGATGCTCCCAGTGAGGAAAACGCAACCAGCGTCAAAGGGAGTCGAAAACATCTAATGCTCCATGTAGCGAAAAAGCTACCACGGCCAAAGGAGACGAAAACATTTGAGACTGCTAGTGAGGAAAAGCAACCAGCGTGAAAGGGAGTCGAAGACATCTGATGCTCCAAGTGAGGAAACGCAACCAGCGTCAAAGGAGTCGAAAACATCTGATGCTGCTAGTGAGGAAAAGCATGCAGAGCAAAGGAGTCGAAAACATCTGATGCTCTTAGTGAGGATGAGCAACCAGGGCAAAATGAGTCGAAAACATCTGATGCTTCTAGTGTGGAAAAGCAACCAGCGTCAAAGGAGTCGAAAACATCTGATGCTCCTAGTGAGGAAAAGCAACCAGCGTCAAAGGAGTCGAAAACATCTGATGCTGCTAGTGAGGAAAAAGCAACCAGCGTCAAAAGGGAGTCGAAAACATCTGATGCTCCTAGTGAGGAAAAGCAACCAGCGTCAAAGGAGTCGAAAACATCTGATGCTCCTAGTGAGGAAAAGCAACCAGCGTCAAAGGAGTCGAAAACATCTGATGCTCCTATGTAGGAAAAGCAACCACGGCCAAAGGAGACGAAAACATCTGATGCTCCTAGTGAGGAAAAGCAACCAGTGTCAAAGGAGTCGAAAGACATCTGATGCTCTCAAGTGAGGAAAAGCAACCAGCGTCAAAGGAGTCGAAAACATCTGATGCTCCTAGTGAGGAAAAGCAACCAGCGTCAAAAAGGAGTCGAAAACATCTGATGCTCCTAGTGAGGAAAAGCAACCAGGGCCAAAAAGGAGTCGAAAACATCTGATGCTTCTAGTGAGGAAAAGCAACCAGCGTCAAAGGAGTCGAAAACATCTGATGCTCCTAGTGAGGAAAAGCAACCAGCGTCAAAGGAGTCGAAAACATCTGATGCTCCTAGTGAGGAAAAGCAACCAGCGTCAAAAGGAGTCGAAAACATCTGATGCTGCTAGTGAGGAAAAGCAACCAGCGTCAAAGGGAGTCGAAAACATCTGATGCTCCAAGTGAGGAAAAGCAACCAGCGCCAAAGGAGTCGAAAACATCTGATGCTCCTAGTGAGGAAAAGCAACCAGCGGCAAAGGAGTCGAAAACATCTGATGCTCCAAGTGAGGAAAAGCAACCAGCGTCAAAGGAGTCGAAAACATCTGATGCTCCTAGTGAGGAAAAGCAACCAGCGTCAAAGGAGTCGAAAACATCTGATGCTCCTAGTGAGGAAAAGCAACCAGCGTCAAAGGAGTCGAAAACATCTGATGCTCTCAGTGAGGAAAAGCAACCAGCGTCAAAGGAGTCGAAAACATCTGATGCTCCTAGTGAGGAAAAGCAACCAGCGTCAAAGGAGTCGAAAACATCTGATGCTCCTAGTGAGGAAAAGCAACCAGCGTCAAAGGGAGTCGAAAACATCTGATGCTCCAAGTGAGGAAAAGCAACCAGCGTCAAAGGAGTCGAAAACATCTGATGCTCCTAGTGAGGAAAAGCAACCAGCGTCAAAGGAGTCGAAAACATCTGATGCTCCTAGTGAGGAAAAGCAACCAGCGTCAAAGGAGTCGAAAACATCTGATGCTCCTAGTGAGGAAAAGCAACCAGCGTCAAAGGAGTCGAAAACATCTGATGCTCTCTAGTGAGGAAAAGCAACCAGCGTCAAAGGAGTCGAAAACATCTGATGCTCCTAGTGAGGAAAAAGCAACCAGCGTCAAAGGAGTCGAAAACATCTGATGCTCCTAGTGAGGAAAAGCAACCAGCGTCAAAGGAGTCGAAAACATCTGATGCTCCTAGTGAGGAAAAGCAACCAGCGGCAAAAGGAGTCGAAAACATCTGATGCTCCTAGTGAGGAAAAAGCAACCAGCGTCAAAGGGAGTCGAAAACATCTGATGCTCCTAGTGAGGAAAAGCAACCAGCGTCAAAGGGAGTCGAAAACATCTGATGCTCCTAGTGAGGAAAAGCAACCAGCGTCAAAAGGAGTCGAAAACATCTGATGCTCCTAGTGAGGAAAAGCAACCAGCGTCAAAGGAGTCGAAAACATCTGATGCTCCTAGTGAGGAAAAGCAACCAGCGTCAAAGGAGTCGAAAACATCTGATGCTCCTAGTGAGGAAGAGCAACCAGAGTCAAAAGGAGTCGAAAACATCTGATGCTCCTAGTGAGGAAAAGCAACCAGCGTCAAAGGAGTCGAAAACATCTGATGCTCCAAGTGAGGAAAAGCAACCAGCGTCAAAGGAGTCGAAAACATCTGATGCTCCTAGTGAGGAAAAGCAGCCAGTTTCAAAGGACTCGAAAACATCTGATGCTCTCAGTGAGGAAGAGCAACCAGGGCAAAAGGAGTCGAAAACGATCTGATGCTTCTAGTGTGGAAAAGCAACCAGCGTCAAAGGAGTCGAAAACATCTGATGCTCCATGTGAGAGAAAAGCTACCAGCGGCCAAAGGAGTCGAAAACATCTGATGCTCCTAGTGAGGAAAAGCAACCAGTTTCAAAGGAGTCGAAAACATCTGATGCTCCTAGTGAGGAAAAGCAACCAGCGTCAAAGGGAGTCGAAAACATCTGATGCTCCTAGTGAGGAAAAGCAACCAGCGTCAAAAGGAGTCGAAAACATCTGATGCTCCATAGTGAGGAAAAGCTACCAGCGTCAAAGGAGTCGAAAACATCTGATGCTCCTAGTGAGGAAGAGCAACCAGCGTCAAAAGGAGTCGTAAAACATCTGATGCTCCTAGTGAGGAAAAGCTAACCAGTGTCAAAGGAGTCGAAAACATCTGATGCTCCTAGTGAGGAAAAGCAACCAGCGTCAAAGGAGTCGAAAACATCTGATGCTCCTAGTGTGGAAAAGCAACCAGCGTCAAAGGAGTCGAAAACATCTGATGCTCCTAGTGAGGAAAAGCAACCAGCGTCAAAGGGAGTCGAAAACATCTGATGCTCCTAGTGAGGAAAAGCAACCAGCGTCAAAGGGAGTCGAAAACATCTGATGCTCCTAGTGAGGAAAAGCAACCAGCGTCAAAGGAGTCGAAAACATCTGATGCTCCTAGTGAGGAAAAGCAACCAGCGTCAAAGGGAGTCGAAAACATCTGATGCTCCTAGTGAGGAAAAGCAACCAGCGTCAAAGGAGTCGAAAACATCTGATGCTCTTAGTGAGGAAAAGCAACCAGGGTCAAAAGGAGTCGAAAACATCTGATGCTCCTAGTGAGGAAAAGCAACCAGCGGCAAAGGAGTCGAAAACATCTGATGCTCCTAGTGAGGAAAAAGCAACCAGTTTCAAAGGAGTCGAAAACATCTGATGCTCCTAGTGAGGAAGAGCAACCAGCGTCAAAAGGGAGTCGAAAACATCTGATGCTCCTAGTGAGGAAAAGCAACCAGCGTCAAAGGAGTCGAAAACATCTGATGCTCCTAGTGAGGAAAAGCAACCAGCGTCAAAGGAGTCGAAAACATCTGATGCTCCATAGTGAGGAAAAAGCTACCACGGCCAAAGGAGTCGAAAACATCTGATGCTGCTAGTGAGGAAAAGCAACCAGCGTCAAAGGAGTCGAAAACATCTGATGCTCCTAGTGAGGAAAAGCAACCAGCGTCAAAGGAGTCGAAAACATCTGATGCTGCTAGTGAGGAAAAAGCAACCAGTGTCAAAGGAGTCGAAAACATCTGATGCTCCTAGTGAGGAAAGAGCAACCAGCGTCAAAAGGGAGTCGAAAACATCTGATGCTTCTAGTGTGGAAAAAGCAACCAGCGTCAAAGGGAGTCGAAGACATCTGATGCTCCTAGTGAGGAAAAGCAACCAGCGTCAAAGGAGTCGAAAACATCTGATGCTCCTAGTGAGGAAAAGCAACCAGCGTCAAAGGAGTCGAAAACATCTGATGCTGCTAGTGAGGAAAAAGCAACCAGTGTCAAAGGGAGTCGAAAACATCTGATGCTCCTAGTGAGGAAAAGCAACCAGCGTCAAAGGAGTCGAAAACATCTGATGCTCTCAAGTGAGGAAAAGCAACCAGCGTCAAAGGAGTCGAAAACATCTGATGCTGCTAGTGAGGAAAAGCAACCAGCGTCAAAGGAGTCGAAAACATCTGATGCTCCTAGTGAGGAAAAGCAACCAGCGTCAAAGGAGTCGAAAACATCTGATGCTCCTAGTGAGGAAAAGCAACCAGCGTCAAAGGAGTCGAAAACATCTGATGCTCCTAGTGAGGAAAAGCAACCAGCGTCAAAGGAGTCGAAAACATCTGATGCTCCTAGTGAGGAAAAGCAACCAGCGTCAAAGGAGTCGAAAACATCTGATGCTGCTAGTGAGGAAAAGCAACCAGCGTCAAAGGAGTCGAAAACATCTGATGCTCCTAGTGAGGAAAAGCAACCAGCGTCAAAGGGAGTCGAAAACATCTGATGCTCCTAGTGAGGAAAAGCAACCAGCGTCAAAGGAGTCGAAAACATCTGATGCTCCTAGTGAGGAAAAGCAACCAGGCAAAAGGAGTCGAAAACATCTGATGCTCTTAGTGAGGAAGAGCAACCAGGGCAAAAGGAGTCGAAAACATCTGATGCTCCTAGTTTGGAAAAGCAACCAGCGTCAAAGGAGTCGAAAACATCTGATGCTCCTAGTGAGGAAAAGCAACCAGCGTCAAAGGGAGTCGAAAACATCTGATGCTCCTAGTGAGGAAAAGCAACCAGCGTCAAAGGAGTCGAAAACATCTGATGCTCCTAGTGAGGAAAAGCAACCAGCGTCAAAGGAGTCGAAAACATCTGATGCTCTCTAGTGAGGAAAAGCAACCAGCGTCAAAAGGAGTCGAAAACATCTGATGCTCCTAGTGAGGAAAAGCAACCAGCGTCAAAGGAGTCGAAAACATCTGATGCTCCTAGTGAGGAAAAGCAACCAGCGTCAAAGGAGTCGAAAACATCTGATGCTCCTAGTGAGGAAAAAGCAACCAGTGTCAAAGGGAGTCGAAAACATCTGATGCTCCTAGTGAGGAAAAGCAACCAGTGTCAAAGGAGTCGAAAACATCTGATGCTCTCAATGAGGAAAGAGCAACCAGGGCAAAAGGAGTCGAAAACGATCTGATGCTTCTAGTTTGGAAAAAGCAACCAGCGTCAAAGGAGTCGAAAAACATCTGATGCTCTTTATGAAGAAGAGCAACGAGCGCAAAAGGAGTCTCAAACATGTGATGCTCCTAGTGAGGAAAAGCAACCAGTTTCAAAGGGAGTCGAAAGACATCTGATGCTCCAAATGAGGAAACGCAACCAGCGTCAAAGGTGTCGAAAACATCTGATGCTCCTAGTGAGGAAAAGCAGCCAGTTTGAAAGGACTCGAAAACATCTGATGCTCTCAATGAGGAAGAGCAACCAGGGCAAAAGGAGTCGAAAACGATCTGATGCTTCTAGTTTGGAAAAGCAACCAGCGTCAAAGGAGTCGAAAAACATCTGATGCTCTTTATGAAGAAAGAGCAACGAGCGCAAAAGGAGTCTCAAACATGTGATGCTCCTAGTGAGGAAAAAGCAACCAGCGTCAAAGGGAGTCGAAAACATCTGATGCTCCAAAGTGAGGAAACGCAACCAGCGTCAAAGGAGTCGAAAACATCTGATGCTGCTAGTGAGGAAAAAGCAACCAGCGTCAAAAGGAGTCGAAAACATCTGATGCTCCTAGTGAGGAAAAGCAACCAGTGTCAAAGGAGTCGAAAACATCTGATGCTCCTAGTGAGGAAAAAGCAACCAGCGTCAAAGGAGTCGAAAACATCTGATGCTCCTATGTGAGGAAAAGCAACCAGCGTCAAAGGAGTCGAAAACATCTGATGCTCCTAGTGAGGAAAAGCAACCAGCGTCAAAGGGAGTCGAAAACATCTGATGCTCCAAGTGAGGAAACGCAACCAGCGTCAAAGGAGTCGAAAACATCTGATGCTCCTAGTGAGGAAAAGCAACCAGGGCAAAAGGAGTCGCAAAACATCTGATGCTGCTAGTGAGGAAAAGCAACCAGCGTCAAAGGGAGTCGAAAACATCTGATGCTCCTAGTGAGGAAAAAGCAACCAGCGTCAAAGGAGTCGAAAACATCTAATGCTCCATGTAGCGAAAAGCTACCACGGCCAAAGGAGACGAAAACATTTGAGACTGCTAGTGAGGAAAAAGCAACCAGCGTGAAAGGGGTCGAAGACATCTGATGCTCCAAGTGAGGAAACGCAACCAGCGTCAAAGGAGTCGAAAACATCTGATGCTGCTAGTGAGAAAAAATCATGCAAAGCAAAAGGAGTCGAAAACATCTGATGCTCTTAGTGAGGATGAGCAACCAGGGCAAAATGAGTCGTAAATATCTGATGCTTCTAGTTTGGAAAAAGCAACCAGCGTCAAAGGAGTCGAAAACATCTGATGCTCCAAGTGAGGAAAACGCAACCAGCGTCAAAGGAGTCGAAAACATCTGATGCTGCTAGTGAGGAAACGCAACCAGCGTCAAAGGGAGTCGAAAACATCTGATGCTGCTAGTGAGGAAAAGCAACCAGCGTCAAAGGGAGTCGAAAACATCTGATGCTCCTAGTGAGGAAAAGCAACCAGCGTCAAAGGAGTCGAAAACATCTGATGCTCCTAGTGAGGAAAAGCAACCAGCGTCAAAGGAGTCGAAAACATCTGATGCTCCTAGTGAGGAAAAGCAACCAGCGTCAAAGGGAGTCGAAAACATCTGATGCTGCTAGTGAGGAAACAGCAACCAGCGTCAAAGGAGTCGAAAACATCTGATGCTCTTAGTGAGGAAAGAGCAACCAGCGGCAAAAGGAGTCGAAAACATCTGATGCTTCTAGTGTGGAAAAAGCAACCAGCGTCAAAGGAGTCGAAAACATCTGATGCTCTTTAGTGAGGAAGAGCAACGAGCGCAAAAGGAGTCTCAAACATGTGATGCTCCTAGTGAGGAAAAGTAACCAGTTTCAAAGGAGTCGAAAACATCTGATGCTCCTAGTGAGGGAAAAGCAGCCAGTTTCAAAGGACTCGAAAACATCTGATGCTCTCAATGAGAAAGAGCAACCAGGGCAAAAGGAGTCGAAAACGACTGATGCTTCTAGTTTGGAAAAAGCAACCAGCGTCAAAGGAGTCGAAAACATCTGATGCTCTTTATGAAGAAGAGCAACGAGCGCAAAAGGAGTCTCAAACATGTGATGCTCCTAGTGAGGAAAAGTAACCAGTTTCAAAGGGAGTCGAAGACATCTGATGCTCCAAATGAGGAAACGCAACCAGCGTCAAAGGTGTCGAAAACATCTGATGCTCCTAGTGAGGAAAAAGCAGCCAGTTTGAAAGGACTCGAAAACATCTGATGCTCTCAATGAGGAAAGAGCAACCAGGGCAAAAGGAGTCGAAAACGACTGATGCTTCTAGTTTGGAAAAAGCAACCAGCGTCAAAGGAGTCGAAAACATCTGATGCTCTTTATGAAGAAGAGCAACGAGCGCAAAAGGAGTCTCAAACATGTGATGCTCCTAGTGAGGAAAAGTAACCAGTTTCAAAGGGAGTCGAAGACATCTGATGCTCCAAGTGAGGAAACGCAACCAGCGTCAAAGGAGTCGAAAACATCTGATGCTGCTAGTGAGAAAAAATCATGCAAAGCAAAAGGAGTCGAAAACATCCGATGCTACTAGTGATGAAAAGCAACCAGAGCCAAAGGAGTCGAAAACATCTGATGCTCCTAGTGAGGAAAAGCAACCAGCGTCAAAGGAGTCGAAAACATCTGATGCTCTTTATGAGGGAAAGAGCAACCAGGGCAAAAGGAGTCTCAAAACATGTGATGCTCCTAGTGAGGAAAAAGCAACCAGTGTCAAAGGGGTCGAAGACATCTGATGCTCCAAAGTGAGGAAACGCAACCAGCGTCAAAGGAGTCGAAAACATCTGATGCTCTAGTGAGGAAAAGCAACCAGCGCAAAAGGAGTCGAAAACATCTGATGCTCCTAGTGAGGAAAAGCAACCAGCGTCAAAGGAGTCGAAAACATCTGATGCTCCTAGTGAGGAAAAGCAACCAGCGTCAAAGGAGTCGAAAACATCTAATGCTCCATGTAGCGAAAAGCTACCACGGCCAAAGGAGACGAAAACATTTGAGACTGCTAGTGAGGAAAAAGCAACCAGCGTGAAAGGGGATCGAAGACATCTGATGCTCCAAGTGAGGAAACGCAACCAGCGTCAAAGGAGTCGAAAACATCTGATGCTGCTAGTGAGAAAAAATCATGCAAAGCAAAAGGAGTCGAAAACATCTGATGCTCTTAGTGAGGATGAGCAACCAGGGCAAAATGAGTCGTAAATATCTGATGCTTCTAGTTTGGGAAAAGCAACCAGCGTCAAAGGAGTCGAAAACATCTGATGCTCCTAGTGAGGAAAAGCAACCAGTGTCAAAGGAGTCGAAAACATCTGATGCTGCTAGTGAGGAAACGCAACCAGCGTCAAAGGGAGTCGAAAACATCTGATGCTGCTAGTGAGGGAAACGCAACCAGCGTCAAAGGAGTCGAAAACATCTGATGCTCCAAGTGAGGAAACAGCAACCAGCGTCAAAGGAGTCGAAAACATCTGATGCTCCTAGTGAGGAAAAGCAACCAGCGTCAAAGGAGTCGAAAACATCTGATGCTGCTAGTGAGAAAAAGCATGCAAAGCAAAAGGAGTCGAAAACATCTGATGCTCTTAGTGAGGAAAGAGCAACCAGGGCAAAATGAGTCGAAAATATCTGATGCTCCTAGTTTAGGAAAAGCAACCAGCGTCAAAGGAGTCGAAAACATCTGATGCTCTTTATGAAGAAGAGCAACCAGCGCAAAAGGAGTCTCAAAACATGTGATGCTCCTAGTGAGGAAAAGTAACCAGTTTCAAAGGAGTCGAAAACATCTGATGCTCCTAGTGAGGAAAAGCAACCAGCGTCAAAGGAGTCGAAAACGATCTGATGCTTCTAGTTTGGAAAAAGCAACCAGCGTCAAAGGAGTCGAAAACATCTGATGCTCTTTATGAAGAAGAGCAACGAGCGCAAAAGGAGTCTCAAACATGTGATGCTCCTAGTGAGGAAAAGCAACCAGTTTCAAAGGGGTCGAAGACATCTGATGCTCCAAATGAGGAAACGCAACCAGCGTCAAAGGTGTCGAAAACATCTGATGCTCCTAGTGAGGAAAAAGCAGCCAGTTTGAAAGGACTCGAAAACATCTGATGCTCTCAATGAGGAAGAGCAACCAGGGCAAAAGGAGTCGAAAAACGACTGATGCTTCTAGTTTGGAAAAGCAACCAGCGTCAAAGGAGTCGAAAACATCTGATGCTCTTTATGAAGAAGAGCAACGAGCGCAAAAGGAGTCTCAAACATGTGATGCTCCTAGTGAGGAAAAGTAACCAGTTTCAAAGGGAGTCGAAGACATCTGATGCTCCAAATGAGGAAAACGCAACCAGCGTCAAAGGAGTCGAAAACATCTGATGCTGCTAGTGAGGAAAAAGCATACCAAAGCAAAAGGGAGTCGAAAACATCTGATGCTACTAGTGATGAAAAGCAACCAGAGCCAAAGGAGTCGAAAACATCTGATGCTCCTAGTGAGGAAAAGCAACCAGCGTCAAAGGAGTCGAAAACATCTGATGCTCTTTATGAAGAAGAGCAACCAGGGCAAAAGGAGTCTCAAACATGTGATGCTCCTAGTGAGGAAAAGTAACCAGTTTCAAAGGGAGTCGAAAACATCTGATGCTCCAAGTGAGGAAAAGCAACCAGCGTCAAAGGAGTCGAAAACATCTGATGCTGCTAGTGAGGAAACGCAACCAGCGTCAAAGGGAGTCGAAAACATCTAATGCTCCATGTAGCGAAAAGCTACCACGGCCAAAGGAGACGAAAACATTTGAGACTGCTAGTGAGGAAAAAGCAACCAGCGTGAAAGGGAGTCGAAGACATCTGATGCTCCAAGTGAGGAAAACGCAACCAGCGTCAAAGGAGTCGAAAACATCTGATGCTGCTAGTGAGAAAAAATCATGCAAAGCAAAAGGAGTCGAAAACATCCGATGCTCTTAGTGAGGATGAGCAACCAGGGCAAAATGAGTCGTAAATATCTGATGCTTCTAGTTTGGAAAAAGCAACCAGCGTCAAAGGAGTCGAAAACATCTGATGCTCCAAGTGAGGAAACGCAACCAGCGTCAAAGGAGTCGAAAACATCTGATGCTCCTAGTGAGGAAAACGCAACCAGCGTCAAAGGGAGTCGAAAACATCTGATGCTGCTAGTGAGGAAAAGCAACCAGCGTCAAAGGAGTCGAAAACATCTGATGCTCCTAGTGAGGAAAAAGCAACCAGCGTCAAAGGAGTCGAAAACATCTAATGCTCCATGTAGCGAAAAAGCTACCACGGCCAAAGGAGACGAAAACATTTGAGACTGCTAGTGAGGAAAAGCAACCAGCGTGAAAGGGGTCGAAGACATCTGATGCTCCAAGTGAGGAAACGCAACCAGCGTCAAAGGAGTCGAAAACATCTGATGCTGCTAGTGAGAAAAAATCATGCAAAGCAAAAGGAGTCGAAAACATCTGATGCTCTTAGTGAGGATGAGCAACCAGGGTCAAAATGAGTCGTAAATATCTGATGCTTCTAGTTTGGAAAAAGCAACCAGCGTCAAAGGAGTCGAAAACATCTGATGCTCCTAGTGAGGAAAAGCAACCAGCGTCAAAGGAGTCGAAAACATCTGATGCTGCTAGTGAGGAAAAGCAACCAGCGTCAAAGGGAGTCGAAAACATCTGATGCTGCTAGTGAGGAAAAGCAACCAGCGTCAAAAGGAGTCGAAAACATCTGATGCTCCTAGTGAGGAAAAGCAACCAGAGCCAAAGGAGTCGAAAACATCTGATGCTCCTAGTGAGGAAAAGCAACCAGCGTCAAAAGGAGTCGAAAAACATCTGATGCTCCTAGTGAGGAAAAAGCAACCAGCGTCAAAGGAGTCGAAAACATCTGATGCTCCTAGTGAGGAAAAGCAACCAGCGTCAAAGGAGTCGAAAACATCTGATGCTCCTAGTGAGGAAAAACGCAACCAGCGTCAAAAGGAGTCGAAAACATCTGATGCTCTTAGTGAGGAAGAGCAACCAGGGCAAAAGGAGTCGAAAACATCTGATGCTCCTAGTGAGGAAAAGCAACCAGCGGCAAAGGAGTCGAAAACATCTGATGCTCCTAGTGAGGAAAAGCAACCAGCGTCAAAGGGAGTCGAAAACATCTGATGCTCCTAGTGAGGAAAAGCAACCAGTGTCAAAGGGAGTCGAAAACATCTGATGCTCCTAGTGAGGAAAAGCAACCAGCGTCAAAGGAGTCGAAAACATCTGATGCTCCTAGTGAGGAAAGAGCAACCAGAGCAAAAGGAGTCGAAAACATCTGATGCTTCTAGTGTGGAAAAGCAACCAGCGTCAAAGGAGTCGAAAACATCTGATGCTCCTAGTGAGGAAAAGCAACCAGCGCCAAAAGGAGTCGAAAACATCTGATGCTCCTAGTGAGGAAAAAGCAACCAGTGTCAAAGGGAGTCGAAAACATCTGATGCTCCAAAGTGAGGAAACGCAACCAGCGTCAAAGGGAGTCGAAAACATCTGATGCTCCTAGTGAGGAAAAGCAACCAGGGTCAAAAGGAGTCGAAAACATCTGATGCTTCTAGTGAGGAAAAGCAACCAGCGTCAAAAGGGAGTCGAAAACATCTGATGCTCCTAGTGAGGAAAAGCAACCAGCGTCAAAGGAGTCGAAAACATCTGATGCTCCTAGTGAGGGAAAAGCAACCAGTGTCAAAGGAGTCGAAAACATCTGATGCTCTCAATGAGGAAAGAGCAACCAGGGCAAAAGGAGTCGAAAACGATCTGATGCTTCTAGTTTGGAAAAGCAACCAGCGTCAAAGGAGTCGAAAACATCTGATGCTCTTTATGAAGAAGAGCAACGAGCGCAAAAGGAGTCTCAAACATGTGATGCTCCTAGTGAGGAAAAGTAACCAGTTTCAAAGGGAGTCGAAAGACATCTGATGCTCCAAATGAGGAAACGCAACCAGCGTCAAAGGTGTCGAAAACATCTGATGCTCCTAGTGAGGAAAAGCAGCCAGTTTGAAAGGACTCGAAAACATCTGATGCTCTCAATGAGGAAGAGCAACCAGGGCAAAAGGAGTCGAAAACGACTGATGCTTCTAGTTTGGAAAAGCAACCAGCGTCAAAGGAGTCGAAAACATCTGATGCTCTTTATGAAGAAGAGCAACGAGCGCAAAAGGAGTCTCAAACATGTGATGCTCCTAGTGAGGAAAAGTAACCAGTTTCAAAGGGAGTCGAAAGACATCTGATGCTCCAAAGTGAGGAAACGCAACCAGCGTCAAAGGTGTCGAAAACATCTGATGCTGCTAGTGAGGAAAAATCATGCAAAGCAAAAGGAGTCGAAAACATCTGATGCTACTGGTGATGAAAAGCTACCAGAGCCAAAGGAGTCGAAAACATCTGATGCTCCTAGTGAGGAAAAGCAACCAGCGTCAAAGGAGTCGAAAACATCTGATGCTCTTTATGAAGGAGAGCAACCAGGGCAAAAGGAGTCTCAAACATGTGATGCTCCTAGTGAGGAAAAGCAACCAGTTTCAAAGGGAGTCGAAAGACATCTGATGCTCCAAAGTGAGGAAAACGCAACCAGCGTCAAAGGAGTCGAAAACATCTGATGCTTCTAGTGAGGAAAAGCAACCAGCGTCAAAGGGAGTCGAAAACATCTGATGCTCCTAGTGAGGAAAAGCAACCAGCGTCAAAGGAGTCGAAAACATCTGATGCTCCTAGTGAGGAAAAGCAACCAGCGTCAAAGGAGTCGAAAACATCTGATGCTCCTAGTGAGGAAACAGCAACCAGCGTCAAAGGAGTCGAAAACATCTGATGCTCCTAGTGAGGAAAAGCAACCAGCGTGCAAAAGGAGTCGAAAACATCTGATGCTCCTAGTGAGGAAAAGCAACCAGCGTCAAAGGAGTCGAAAACATCTGATGCTCCTAGTGAGGAAAAGCAACCAGCGTCAAAAGGGAGTCGAAAACATCTGATGCTCCTAGTGAGGAAAAGCAACCAGCGTCAAAGGAGTCGAAAACATCTGATGCTCCTAGTGAGGAAACGCAACCAGCGTCAAAGGAGTCGAAAACATCTGATGCTCCTAGTGAGGAAAAGCAACCAGTGTCAAAGGAGTCGAAAACATCTGATGCTCCTAGTGAGGAAAAGCAACCAGCGTCAAAGGAGTCGAAAACATCTGATGCTCCTAGTGAGGAAAAGCAACCAGCGTCAAAGGAGTCGAAAACATCTGATGCTCCTAGTGAGGAAAAGCAACCAGCGTCAAAGGAGTCGAAAGACATCTGATGCTCCTAGTGAGGAAACGCAACCAGCGTCAAAGGAGTCGAAAACATCTGATGCTGCTAGTGAGGAAAAAAGCAACCAGCGTCAAAGGAGTCGAAAACATCTGATGCTCTTAGTGAGGATGAGCAACCAGGGCAAAATGAGTCGTAAATGTCTGATGCTTCTAGTTTGGGAAAAAGCAACCAGCGTCAAAGGAGTCGAAAACATCTGTTTGCTCCTAGTGAGGAAAAGCAACCAGTTTCAAAGGATTCGAAAACATCTGATGCTGCTAGTGAGGAAAACGCAACCAGCGTCAAAGGGAGTCGAAAACATCTGATGCTGCTAGTGAGGAAAACGCAACCAGCGTCAAAGGGAGTCGAAAACATCTGATGCTCCAAGTGAGGAAACACAACCAGCGTCAAAGGAGTCGAAAACATCTGATGCTGCTAGTGAGGAAAAAATCATGCAAAGCAAAAGGAGTCGAAAACATCTGATGCTCTTAGTGAGGATGAGCAACCAGGGTCAAAATGAGTCGAAAATGTCTGATGCTTCTAGTTTGGAAAAGCAACCAGCGTCAAAGGAGTCGAAAACATCTGATGCTCTCTAGTGAGGAAAAGCAACCAGCGTCAAAAGGAGTCGAAAACATCTGATGCTCCTAGTGAGGAAAAGCAACCAGCGTCAAAGGGAGTCGAAAACATCTGATGCTCCTAGTGAGGAAAAGCAACCAGCGTCAAAGGAGTCGAAAACATCTGATGCTCCTAGTGAGGAAAAAGCAACCAGCGTCAAAAGGAGTCGAAAACATCTGATGCTCCTAGTGAGGAAAAGCAACCAGTTTCAAAGGGAGTCGAAAACATCTGATGCTCCTAGTGAGGGAAAAGCAGCCAGTTTCAAAGGACTCGAAAACATCTGATGCTCTCAATGAGGAAAGAGCAACCAGGGCAAAAGGAGTCGAAAACGACTGATGCTTCTAGTTTGGAAAAAGCAACCAGCGTCAAAGGAGTCGAAAACATCTGATGCTCTTTATGAAGAAGAGCAACGAGCGCAAAAGGAGTCTCAAACATGTGATGCTCCTAGTGAGGAAAAGTAACCAGTTTCAAAGGGGTCGAAGACATCTGATGCTCCAAATGAGGAAACGCAACCAGCGTCAAAGGTGTCGAAAACATCTGATGCTCCTAGTGAGGAAAAAGCAGCCAGTTTGAAAGGACTCGAAAACATCTGATGCTCTCAATGAGGAAGAGCAACCAGGGCAAAAGGAGTCGAAAACGACTGATGCTTCTAGTTTGGAAAAGCAACCAGCGTCAAAGGAGTCGAAAACATCTGATGCTCTTTATGAAGAAGAGCAACGAGCGCAAAAGGAGTCTCAAACATGTGATGCTCCTAGTGAGGAAAAGCAACCAGTTTCAAAGGAGTCGAAAACATCTGATGCTCCAAAGTGAGGAAACGCAACCAGCGTCAAAGGTGTCGAAAACATCTGATGCTGCTAGTGAGAAAAAATCATGCAAAGCAAAAGGAGTCGAAAACATCCGATGCTACTAGTGATGAAAAGCTACCAGAGCCAAAGGAGTCGAAAACATCTGATGCTCCTAGTGAGGAAAAGCAACCAGCGTGAAAAGGAGTCGAAAACATCTGATGCTCTTTATGAAGGAGAGCAACCAGGGCAAAAGGAGTCTCAAAACATGTGATGCTCCTAGTGAGGAAAAGTAACCAGTTTCAAAGGGGTCGAAGACATCTGATGCTCCAAAGTGAGGAAACGCAACCAGCGTCAAAGGAGTCGAAAACATCTGATGCTCTCTAGTGAGGAAAGAGCAACCAGCGTCAAAGGAGTCGAAAACATCTGATGCTTCTAGTGAGGAAAAGCAACCAGCGTCAAAGGAGTCGAAAACATCTGATGCTCCTAGTGAGGAAAAGCAACCAGCGTCAAAGGAGTCGAAAACATCTGATGCTCCATGTAGCGAAAAGCTACCACGGCCAAAGGAGACGAAAACATTTGATGACTGCTAGTGAGGAAAAAGCAACCAGCGTGAAAGGGAGTCGAAAGACATCTGATGCTCCTAGTGAGGAAACAGCAACCAGCGTCAAAGGAGTCGAAAACATCTGATGCTGCTAGTGAGGAAAAAGCATACCAGAGTCAAAAGGAGTCGAAAACATCTGATGCTCTTAGTGAGGATGAGCAACCAGGGCAAAATGAGTCGTAAATATCTGATGCTTCTAGTTTGGGAAAAGCAACCAGCGTCAAAGGAGTCGAAAACATCTGATGCTCCTAGTGAGGAAAAGCAACCAGTTTCAAAGGAGTCGAAAACATCTGATGCTGCTAGTGAGGAAACGCAACCAGCGTCAAAGGGAGTCGAAAACATCTGATGCTCCTAGTGAGGAAAACGCAACCAGCGTCAAAGGGAGTCGAAAACGTCTGATGCTCCAAGTGAGGAAACAGCAACCAGCGTCAAAGGAGTCGAAAACATCTGATGCTGCTAGTGAGAAAAAATCATGCAAAGCAAAAGGAGTCGAAAACATCTGATGCTCCTAGTGAGGAAAAGCAACCAGGGCCAAAGGAGTCGAAAATATCTGATGCTTCTAGTGAGGAAAAGCAACCAGCGTCAAAGGAGTCGAAAACATCTGATGCTCCTTGTGAGAGAAGAGCAACCAGCGCCAAAAGGAGTCGAAAACATGTGATGCTCCTAGTGAGGAAAAGCAACCAGTGTCAAAGGGGTCGAAGACATCTGATGCTCCAAGTGAGGAAACGCAACCAGCGTCAAAGGTGTCGAAAACATCTGATGCTCTTGTGATGAAGAGCAACCAGAGCAAAAGGAGTCGCAAACATCTGATGCTCCTAGTGAGGAAAAGCAACCAGTTTCAAAGGAGTCGAAAGACATCTGATGCTCCTAGTGAGGAAACGCAACCAGCGTCAAAGGAGTCGAAAACATCCGATGCTCCTAGTGAGGAAAAGCAACCAGAGCCAAAGGAGTCGAAAACATCTGATGCTCCTAGTGAGGAAAAGCAACCAGCGTCAAAGGAGTCGAAAACATCTGATGCTCTTAGTGAGGAAGAGCAACCAGGGCAAAAAGGAGTCGAAAACATCTGATGCTCCTAGTGAGGAAAAGCAACCAGCTTTCAAAGGAGTCGAAAACATCTGATGCTCCTAGTGAGGAAAAGCAACCAGCGTCAAAGGAGTCGAAAACATCTGGTGCTCCCTAGTGAGGAAAAGCAACCAGGGTCAAAAGGAGTCGAAAACATCTGATGCTTCTAGTGAGGAAAAGCAACCAGCGTCAAAGGAGTCGAAAACATCTGATGCTCCATGTGAGGAAAAGCAACCAGCGCCAAAGGAGTCGAAAACATCTGATGCTGCTAGTGAGGAAAAGCAACCAGCGTCAAAGGGAGTCGAAAACATCTGATGCTCCAATGTGAGGAAAAGCAACCAGCGTCAAAGGAGTCGAAAACATCTGATGCTCCTAGTGAGGAAAAGCAACCAGCGTCAAAGGAGTCGAAAACATCTGATGCTCTCAGTGAGGAAAGAGCAACCAGCGTCAAAAGGAGTCGAAAACATCTGATGCTTCTAGTGAGGAAAAGCAACCAGCGTCAAAGGAGTCGAAAACATCTGATGCTCCTAGTGAGGGAAAAAGCATACCAGCGTCAAAGGAGTCGAAAACATCTGATGCTCCTAGTGAGGAAAAGCAACCAGCGCCAAAGGAGTCGAAAACATCTGATGCTCCTAGTGAGGAAAAGCAACCAGCGTCAAAGGAGTCGAAAACATCTGATGCTCTTTATGAGGAAAGAGCAACCAGAGCAAAAGGAGTCTCAAAACATCTGATGCTCCTAGTGAGGAAAAGCAACCAGTTTCAAAGGGGTCGAAGACATCTGATGCTCCAAAGTGAGGAAACGCAACCAGCGTCAAAGGAGTCGAAAACATCTGATGCTCCTAGTGAGGAAAAGCAACCAGCGTCAAAGGAGTCGAAAACATCTGATGCTCCATGTAGCGAAAAGCTACCACGGGCCAAAGGAGTCGAAAACATCTGATGACTGCTAGTGAGGAAAAGCAACCAGCGTCAAAGGGAGTCGAAAACATCTGATGCTCCAAGTGAGGGAAAACGCAACCAGCGTCAAAGGAGTCGAAAACATCTGATGCTGCTAGTGAGAAAAAGCATACCAGAGCCAAAAGGAGTCGAAAACATCTGATGCTCTTAGTGAGGATGAGCAACCAGGGCAAAATGAGTCGAAAACATCTGATGCTTCTAGTTTGGGAAAAGCAACCAGCGTCAAAGGAGTCGAAAACATCTGATGCTCCTAGTGAGGAAAAGCAACCAGTTTCAAAGGAGTCGAAAAGCATCTGATGCTGCTAGTGAGGAAAAGCAACCAGCGTCAAAGGAGTCGAAAACATCTGATGCTCCTAGTGAGGAAAAGCAACCAGCGTCAAAGGGAGTCGAAAACATCTGATGCTCCTAGTGAGGAAAAGCAACCAGCGTCAAGGGAGTCGAAAACATCTCATGCTCCATGTAGCGAAAAAGCTACCACGGCCAAAGGAGACGAAAACATCTGATGACTGCTAGTGAGGAAAAGCAACCAGCGTGAAAGGGAGTCGAAAGACATCTGATGCTCCAAGTGAGGAAACGCAACCAGCGTCAAAGGAGTCGAAAACATCTGATGCTCCTAGTGAGAAAAAGCATGCCAGGGTCAAAGGAGTCGAAAACATCTGATGCTCTTAGTGAGGATGAGCAACCAGGGCAAAAAGGAGTCGAAAACTATCTGATGCTTCTAGTTTGGGAAAAGCAACCAGCGTCAAAGGAGTCGAAAACATCTGATGCTCCTAGTGAGGAAAAGCAACCAGCGTCAAAGGAGTCGAAAACATCTGATGCTTCTAGTGAGGAAAAGCAACCAGCGTCAAAGGAGTCGAAAACATCTGATGCTGCTAGTGAGGAAAAGCAACCAGCGTCAAAGGGAGTCGAAAACATCTGATGCTCCAAGTGAGGAAACGCAACCAGCGTCAAAGGAGTCGAAAACATCTGATGCTCTAGTGAGGGAAAAGCAGCCAGGGTCAAAAGGAGTCGAAAACATCTGATGCTCTTAGTGAGGAAGAGCAACCAGGGCAAAATGAGTCGTAAAATATCTGATGCTTCTAGTTTGGAAAAGCAACCAGCGTCAAAGGAGTCGAAAACATCTGATGCTCTCAGTGAGGAAGAGCAACCAGCGCAAAAGGAGTCGAAAACATCTGATGCTCCTAGTGAGGAAAAGCAACCAGTTTCAAAGGAGTCGAAAGACATCTGATGCTCCAAGTGAGGAAACGCAACCAGCGTCAAAGGAGTCGAAAACATCTGATGCTCTCTAGTGAGGAAGAGCAACGCAGCGCAAAAGGAGTCGAAAACATCTGATGCTTCTAGTTTGGAAAAGCAACCAGCGTCAAAGGAGTCGAAAACATCTGATGCTCTTGATGAGGAAAGAGCAACCAGCGTCAAAGAGGAGTCGAAAACATCTGATGCTCCCTAGTGTGGAAAAGCAACCAGCGTCAAAGGAGTCGAAAACATCTGATGCTCCTAGTGAGGGAAAAGCTAGCCAGCCTCAAAGGACTCGAAAAGCATCTGATGCTCTCGAATGAGGAAGAGCAACCAGGGCAAAAGGAGTCGAAAACGTCTGATGCTTCTAGCTTTGGGAAAAGCAACCAGCGTCAAAGGAGTCGAAAACATCTGATGCTCTTAGTGAGGAAGAGCAACCAGCGTCAAAAGGAGTCGAAAACATCTGATGCTCCTAGTGAGGAAAAGCAACCAGCGTCAAAGGAGTCGAAAGCATCTGATGCTCCAAAGTGAGGAAACGCAACCAGCGTCAAAGGAGTCGAAAACATCTGATGCTCCTAGTGTGGAAAAGCAACCAGCGTCAAAGGAGTCGAAAACATCTGATGCTCCTAGTGAGGAAAAGCAACCAGGGCCAAAAGGAGTCGAAAAACATCTGATGCTCCTAGTGAGGAAAAGCAACCAGCGTCAAAGGAGTCGAAAACATCTGATGCTTCTAGTGAGGAAAAGCAACCAGCGTCAAAGGGAGTCGAAAACATCTGATGCTCCTAGTGAGGAAAAGCAACCAGCGTCAAAGGGAGTCGAAAACATCTGATGCTCCTAGTGAGGAAAAGCAACCAGCGTCAAAGGAGTCGAAAACATCTGATGCTGCTAGTGAGGAAAAGCAACCAGCGTCAAAGGAGTCGAAAACATCTGATGCTCCTAGTGAGGGAAAAGCAACCAGCGTCAAAGGAGTCGAAAACATCTGATGCTCCCTAGTGAGGAAAAGCAACCAGCGTCAAAGGAGTCGAAAACATCTGATGCTCTCTAGTGAGGAAGAGCAACCAGCGTCAAAAGGGAGTCGAAAACATCTGATGCTCCTAGTGAGGAAAAGCAACCAGCGTCAAAGGAGTCGAAAACATCTGATGCTCCTAGTGAGGAAAAGCAACCAGAGTCAAAGGAGTCGAAAACATCTGATGCTCCTAGTGAGGAAAAAGCAACCAGCGTCAAAGTGAGTCGAAAACATCTGATGCTCCAAGTGTGGGAAAAGCAACCAGCGTCAAAGGAGTCGAAAACATCTGATGCTCCTAGTGAGGAAAAGCAACCAGTGTCAAAGGAGTCGAAAACATCTGATGCTCCAGTGAGGAAACGCAACCAGCGTCAAAGGAGTCGAAAACATCTGATGCTGCTAGTGAGGAAAAGCAACGCAGCGTCAAAAGGAGTCGAAAACATCTGATGCTCTTAGTGAGGATGAGCAACCAGGGCAAAATGAGTCGTAAATGTCTGATGCTTCTAGTTTGGAAAAGCAACCAGCGTCAAAGGAGTCGAAAACATCTGGTGCTCCTAGTGAGGAAAAAGCAACCAGTTTCAAAGGAGTCGAAAACATCTGATGCTCCTAGTGAGGAAAAAGCAACCAGCGTGAAAAGGAGTCGAAAACATCTGATGCTCTCAAGTGAGGAAAAGCAACCAGGGTCAAAGGAGTCGAAAACATCTGATGCTTCTAGTGAGGAAAAAGCAACCAGCGTCAAAGGAGTCGAAAACATCTGATGCTCCTAGTGAGGAAAAGCAACCAAAGCGTCAAAAGGAGTCGAAAACATCTGATGCTGCTAGTGAGGAAAAGCAACCAGCGTCAAGGGAGTCGAAAACATCTGATGCTCCAAGTGAGCGAAAAGCAACCACGTCAAAGGAGTCGAAAACATCTGATGCTCCTAGTGAGGAAAAGCAACCAGCGTCAAAGCGATCGAAGACATCTGATGCTCCAAGTGAGGAAACAGCAACCAGCGTCAAAGGAGTCGAAAACATCTGATGCTGCTAGTGAGGAAAAGCAACCAGCGTCAAAGGAGTCGAAAACATCTGATGCTCTTAGTGAGGAAAGAGCAACCAGGGCAAAAGGAGTCGAAAACATCTGATGCTTCTAGTGTGGGAAAAGCAACCAGCGTCAAAGGAGTCGAAAACATCTGATGCTCCTAGTGAGGAAAAGCAACCAGCGTCAAAGGAGTCGAAAACATCTGATGCTGCTAGTGAGGAAAAGCAACCAGCGTCAAAGGAGTCGAAAACATCTGATGCTCCCTAGTGAGGAAAAGCAACCAGCGTCAAAGGAGTCGAAAACATCTGATGCTCTCTAGTGAGGAAAAGCAACCAGCGTCAAAAGGGAGTCGAAAACATCTGATGCTCCTAGTGAGGAAAAAGCAACCAGCTTTCAAAGGAGTCGAAAACATCTGATGCTCCTAGTGAGGAAAAGCAACCAGCGTCAAAGGGAGTCGAAAACATCTGATGCTCCTAGTGAGGAAAAGCAACCAGCGTCAAAGGAGTCGAAAACATCTGATGCTCCCTAGTGAGGAAAAGCAGCCAGTTTTCAAAGGAGTCGAAAACATCTGATGCTCTCAGTGAGGAAAGAGCAACCAGGGCCAAAAGGAGTCGAAAGCATCTGATGCTTCTAGTTTGAGGAAAAGCAACCAGCGTCAAAGGAGTCGAAAACATCTGATGCTCCTAGTGAGGAAAAGCAACCAGCGTCAAAGGAGTCGAAAACATCTGATGCTCCTAGTGAGGAAAAGCAAACCAGCGTCAAAGGAGTCGAAAACATCTGATGCTCCTAGTGAGGAAAACGCAACCAGCGTCAAAGGAGTCGAAAACATCTGATGCTGCTAGTGAGGAAAAGCAACCAGCGTCAAAGGAGTCGAAAACATCTGATGCTCCTAGTGAGGAAAAGCAACCAGCGTCAAAGGAGTCGAAAACATCTGATGCTCCTAGTGAGGAAACGCAACCAGCGTCAAAGGAGTCGAAAACATCTGATGCTCCTAGTGAGGAAAAGCAACCAGCGTCAAAAGGAGTCGAAAACATCTGATGCTCCTAGTGTGGAAAAGCAACCAGCGTCAAAGGAGTCGAAAACATCTGATGCTCCTAGTGAGGAAAAGCAACCAGCGTCAAAGGAGTCGAAAACATCTGATGCTTCTAGTGAGGAAAAGCAACCAGCGTCAAAAGGAGTCGAAAACATCTGATGCTCCATGTGAGCGAAAAGCTACCACGGCCAAAGGAGATCGAAAACATCTGATGACTGCTAGTGAGGAAAAAGCAACCAGCGTCAAAGGAGTCGAAGACATCTGATGCTCCAAGTGAGGAAAAGCAACCAGCGTCAAAAGGAGTCGAAAACATCTGATGCTCCTAGTGAGGAAAAGCAACCAGTGTCAAAGGAGTCAGAAAACATCTGATGCTCCTAGTGAGGAAAAGCAACCAGGGTCAAAGGAGTCGAAAACATCTGATGCTTCTAGTTTGAGAAAGCAACCAGCGTCAAAGGAGTCGAAAACATCTGATGCTCCTAGTGAGGAAAAGCAACCAGTGTCAAAGGAGTCGAAAACATCTGATGCTCTCAGTGAGGAAAAGCAACCAGCGGCAAAGGAGTCGAAAACATCTGATGCTCCTAGTGAGGAAAAGCAACCAGCGTCAAAGGAGTCGAAAACATCTGATGCTCTTTAGTGAGGATGAGCAACCAGCGTCAAAGGAGTCGAAAACATCTGATGCTTCATAGTGAGGAAAAGCAACCAGCGTCAAAGGAGTCGAAAACATCTGATGCTCCTAGTGAGGAAAAGCAACCAGCGTCAAAAGGAGTCGAAAACATCTGATGCTGCTAGTGAGGAAAAGCAACCAGCGTCAAAGGGAGTTGAAAGCATCTGATGCTCCAAGTGAGGAAAAGCAACCAGCGTCAAAGGAGTCGAAAACATCTAATGCTCCATGTAGCGAAAAGCTACCACGGCCAAAGGAGACGACAACATCTGATGCTCTTAGTGAGGAAACGCAACCAGCGTCAAAGCGAGTCGAAAACATCTGATGCTCCTAAGTGAGGAAAAGCAACCAGGGTCAAAGGAGTCGAAAACATCTGATGCTGCTAGTGAGGAAAAGCAACCAGCGTCAAAGGAGTCGAAAACATCTGGTGCTCCTAGTGAGGAAAAGCAACCAGTTTCAAAGGAGTCGAAAACATCTGATGCTGCTAGTGAGGAAAAGCAACCAGCGTCAAAGGAGTCGAAAACATCTGATGCTCCTAGTGAGGAAAAGCAACCAGCGTCAAAGGAGTCGAAAAACATCTGATGCTCCTAGTGAGGAAAAAGCAACCAGCGTCAAAGGAGTCGAAAACATCTGATGCTCCTAGTGAGGAAGAAGCAACCAGCGTCAAAGGAGTCGAAAACATCTGATGCTCCTAGTGAGGAAAAGCAACCAGTTTCAAAGGAGTCGAAAACATCTGATGCTCCTAGTGAGGAAAGAGCAACCAGCGTCAAAAGGAGTCGAAAACATCTGATGCTCCTAGTGAGGAAAAGCAACCAGCGTCAAAGGAGTCGAAAACATCTGATGCTCCTAGTGAGGAAAAAGCATACCAGCGTCAAAGGAGTCGAAAACATCTGATGCTCCTGAGTGAGGAAGAGCAACCAGGGTCAAAAGGAGTCGAAAACATCTGATCCACCTAGTGAGGAAAAGCAACCAGTGTCAAAGGGAGTCGAAAACATCTGATGCTCCTAGTGAGGAAAAGCAACCAGCGTCAAAGGAGTCGAAAACATCTGATGCTCCCTAGTGAGGAAAAGGCAACCAGCGTCAAAGGAGTCGAAAACATCTGATGCTTCTAATGAGGAAAAGCAAGCACCTTCAAAGGAGTCGAAAAACATCCTACGCTCCATGTGAGGAAAACCTACCATGCGCCAAAGGAGTCGAAAGCATCTGATGATGGTAGTGAGGAAAATCTACTAGCGTCAGAGGAGTCGAAAAACATCTGATGCTTCAAGTTTGGGAAAGCAACCAGCGTCAAAGGAGTCGAAAGACATCTGATGCTCCTAGTGAGGAAAAGCAACCAGCGTCAAAGGGAATCAGAAAACGTGCTGATGCTCCAAGTGAGGAAAAGCTACCAGGGCCAAAGTGAGTCGAACAAAACATCTGATGCTCCTAGTGAGGGAAAAGCAACCAGCGTCGAAAGGGAGTCGAAAACATCTGATGCTCCTAGTGATGGAAAACGCAACCAGCGTCAAAGGAGTCGAAAACATCTGATGCTCCTAGTGAGGAGAAAAGCAACCAGCGTCAAAGGAGTCGAAAAACATCTGATGCTCCTAGTGAGGAAAGAGCAACCAGTGTCAAAGGAGTCGAAAACATCTGATGCTCCTAGTGAGGAAAAGCAACCAGCGTCAAAGGAGTCGAAAACATCTGATGCTCCTAGTGAGGAAAAGCAACCAGCGTCAAAGGAGTCGAAAACATCTGGTGCTCCTAGTGAGGAAAAGCAACCAGTGTCAAAAGGAGTCGAAAACATCTGATGCTTCTAGTGAGGAAAAGCAACCAGCGTCAAAGGAGTCGAAAACATCTGATGCTTCATAGTGAGGAAAAGCAACCAGCGTCAAAGGAGTCGAAGACATCTGATGCTTCTAGTGAGGAAAAGCAAGCAGCGTCAAAGGAGTCGAAAATATCCTAACGCTCCATGTGAGGAAAACCTACCATAGCCAAAGGAGTCGAAAGCATCTGATGGTCCTAGTGAGGAAAACGCAAGCAGCGTCAAAGAGAGTCGAAAACGGCTGATGCTCCAAGTGAGGAAAAGCTACCACGCCAGAAGGAGTCGAGAACGATCTGATGCTTCTAGTTTGGAAAAAGCAACCAGCGTCAGAGGAGTCGAAGACATCTGATTCTCCTAGTGAGGAAAACGCAACTAGCGTCAAGGGAATAGAAAACGGCTGACGCTCCAAGTGAGGAAAAGCTACCAGGGGCCAAAGTAGTCGAACACATCTGATGCTCCGAGTGGGGAAAAGCTACCAGCGTCAAAGGAATCGAAAACATCTGATGCTCTTAGTGAGGACGAGCAACCAGGGCAAAATGAGTCGTAAATGTCTGATGCTTCTAGTTTGGAAAAGCAACCAGCGTCAAAGGAGTCGAAAACATCTGGTGCTCCAAGTGAGAAGAAGCTACCACGGCCTTAGGAGTCGAAAACATCCGGTGCTCCATGTGGGGAAAAGCTACCATGGCCAAAGGAGTCGAAAGCATCTTACGCTCTTGAAGAGGATGAGGAACCAGGGCAAAAGGAGTCGAAAACTTCTGATGCTTCAAGTTTGGGAAAGCAACCATCGTCAAAGGAATTGAAAACATCTGGTGCTCCTAGTGAGGAAGAGCAACCAGAGTCAAAGGAGTCGAAAACATCTGATGCTGCTAGTGAGAAAAAATCATGCAAAGCCAAAGGAGTTGAAAACATCAGGTACTCCTAGTGAGGAAAAGCAACCAGAGTCAAAGGGAGTCGAAAACATCTGATGCTGCTAGTGAGAAAAAATCATGCAAAGCCAAAGGAGTTGAAAACATCAGGTACTCCTAGTGAGGAAAAGCAACCAACGTCAAAGGAGTCGAAGACATCTGCTGCTGCAAGTGAGAAAAATCAACCAAAGCCAAAGGGAGTCGAAAAGATCTGATGCTCCTAGTGAGGAAAAGCAACCAACGTCAAAGGAGTCGAAGACATCTCATGATCCTAGTGAGGAAACTCAACGAGCGTCAAAGGGCTGGTAAACGAAAATCGTTATGCATTGACGAATTTTCAGAACAGACTTGGATCTTGGTGAGAAAAGCACCGTTGTTAAATCCGGGATTATGTTTCGTATCCAATTAGATGCCGTAGTGATCAAAGGCGCCGAGGTCATTGGTAGCCTTACCACTGGCGGAATCGGTTCGTTGCATTCCGTTTGTTCATGGATCTCTCTGTTCTGGAAAATAGGAAGAGAGCGTGAATAGAAAAAATACGTTAATATTGTTTTCTGTGCGCAATGGAAAAACTGTCATTGCGTTCTCATTATACATTTTATCTGTACAAAGAACAAGAACTCATGAAAGCTTGACTGAAACGATCAGAAAACGAAGACCCACCTTCTTCTCTTCTCACAAACCTACAATGGTTGAGAAAATTTCAACTCGGTTTGTTGAAGTTCGAGTCGTCTTTGATTTCCAGAAATAAAAACCTCAAAAGTCTACTGAGCCAGGAACTACAAGGAGTCACCACCGATATTCTTAAAAGTGTTACTGACTTCTTGTCGGATCACGGAATGTCGCTGACATCTGAGGAGTTCGACAACGTGCGTTACTTAAGCTTTCGAATAAAATTGAGTGCTAGGCTATACTTGTGATCCTCGCGACGCCTGCACAACTGATGCGTATCGCTTGATGAGTCAACGTGATTTAAAGTCACATTGTTAATCGATGCGTATTTGATGTAAAGTGCCTCACCTCCTCAGTAGATGCGTAGCATTTCTTTTATGAACAGAGTGTGTTTCAGATACACTTTCTTTTTCTTGTTGATGACACCTTCATTTGAAAATAGGGACCTGTACATTAACTATTTAAGGTGGAAGAGATGGTACTTAACGTAGTCCATTATCTCACAGAATCCGTTAAAATAACAGTGACGAATCCGTTGTGAAGTGACATGAACAAGAATTTGAACAACAAGCTCGAGGTTTTTAACTCCATCTTTAACGCGCTTCCTGAAGACGTTAGTAAGTGTCGATAACACTGTTTTTTCATGCATTAAGATGAAATTTCATCAGTGGTGTTTCATAGATGTGTTAGCTGTGAGACAGGCAAGACGGCGGACCCGCATGGTGTGGTGGTGAACGTATTAGCCTCCGGAAAGGGTAATAGCGGGTTCGTTCCCCACCGTAGACAACTGCTGTCCGGAGTTTTGCAAATATCTCAGGTCACCGTAGTTGTATTTCGCATCATACCCTGTCATTAAAACAGTTATAGTGGGCAGCAAATAAAAAACGTGGTATTGGCATCAATAATGTTTTATAAGTGTGTTTCGCTATCATAAAAGTTTATGTTGGTTTAAAAATTGACCTCAACCAAAAAATCTTTGCTGTTCTACGGTTTAAAGGTGGTATCACAGCCTGAACTGATATATAAAATTCGCTTTACATTCTCTAATTCATAGCAAGCAATAGCGGCTGACAATAACCAGAATTCTAGCGCTTATGCGCGATCACCCGAAAGGGAAATCGTGGTTCGATCTGGCCCGGGATCTAAGTTTTTCGAAAATCTCAGCATTGTTGTGGTTGTAATTAACCTCATACCCTGCCGCAAAAAAATTGTACTAGGCAGAAAATAAAAGGTTAACATTGTGATTTCGACTGCAGCTTTAGCTTAACTGAGTTCAATGCCAATTTGTGCTTCCCAGATCATTTTGACGGGTGATTGCTGATGGCAGTGTTAGGTAAAAAACTAGCTGAGAGAAGCGCAAAGCAAGGGCCTCCGTGGCGCAGTGTATAATGCGCGAGCCACTGGAAAGGCAAATCGTGGTTTAATCTGGTCTGAAGTCCAAGTTTTGCGAGTATCTCAACATCGTTGTGATTGTAATTGTAGCGCTTATTTCATAAAAATAAAACAATGTTGACATTTCACAGAAATTCGTACGAGAGTACTTAACTGGGTTTCTCCATCGAAGAGCTTCTACAGCATAAAAAAGAACAGCTGTTCTTCACCTAAGTAATACACGCGCACGAAAAAAGGAAATCTTTAAAGTGAGAAAGTTGAGAAATACTCAATATGAGGAGGCGCGCACGGCAGTGATAAAGGGTGCCCTGCAATGCACACGTGGTCGTTGGGTTCGATCTCACTTGGGTTCACCAACCCTTCCAACCATCGATGGCGGGCAAGTTAGCACCTGATTTTTTTATGAGAGACGCTGTCACATAGTGGATGTTCTTTTAACTAGTGCACCTCAACACTTCCTAGCACTACGTGCGGGTAGCTACAAGCAATTTTGTCTACTTCATGGAATCACTTAGAAATGTAACGAATTAAGACAAAATGCCTAACAACTAGGTAGTTCGCCGCCAATTTAATACTGTCGCAACGAGTGACATCTATAGGCATCATAATGGTTTTGCAGAAGTGGCCGACAAGATATCGACAGGTCTTATTTCCTTTCCGGTGGTTTTATTTTAACAAATAGAACTGTTTTCCTATATTTTTGTTACCAATTGACAACTTGTAGGACATAGATACTATCATGGGCGTTCTTCGGAAAAAAGCTCTTTGCCGCACTTAGAAATACAAAAATATTGTTCTCCTAACGACTTCACCAACCAGAAATTTGGGTGCTAATCGACTACTATTTCAATTGTAATTGCCTTAGTGAAAGATGGCTATCGTAAGTATAAAAATTACTGAGATGAAGCCCATAATTTGTAAAACACTTCTAAATGCTGACAGTAATCTGTTTGTGCGTTGAGCTATAGTAATTTGTAAAAAATACTTGGATACTTGGATAGCCCATCCTCACAGGTTATGCGGGCCACTACATGATCTCCATTTCTTCAAAGCCTCGCAGGTTTAGCCATTGTGGTTTCCTGGAGTCTTGAAGTCAGCCAGGCCAAAAGCCTGCCCAGGTCGTTACCACCAAGGCAGTCGCCGCTTTTTTTGGGATCAGAGGCAGATTTGCCACCAAGCGACTAGTTTGATACCATGACGGTGGTGGATCCTGGTATTGGTTTACTCTTAGCTGGGCTTCCTGACGAAAACGCCGGATCCTTTTTGTGCTTCGGAGACCCTGCTGGATGGGATGAATGGGGATGAATCCCCGCTGTACATCGTAGCGGTAAACCGTTGGGAGAATATATAATATTTGGCATCGTAAATATCAATCATATACATAGAACGATATAACAAAGTCTTTTCTACAATCGCTTCATCTTCACAACGCACAAAGTCCTCCAGTTATCGGAAAATTATTGTTTTTGTAAGTCGGAATAGCAAGTGCCTGATTTGCGACTGTTCAGAAGATATTCGCTACGTGAGAACTACACAAAGAGGCATGGGCAAACCAATGTCGACAGAGCGATCCGTGATGGCGACATACCATTCTATCGCACAGTAGAGCGATTGCATTTCAAAAATGACCGTGTTACCTGACTTGTACAGCAAAGTGCAAAGGCGTCCAAAAGCAGTTTGTATTTCGTTCTTTAAAACAAGTGACTAAAACGCTTCCGAAGAAGTTTTCCGATTTTCCTCGTCATTCCCGATTATAGGGTCACAACGACAACTTCGTACAGCTGCATTCGGAATGCCTCCATTCGATTGTTGTTGAAAGACAATTTAAAAAAATGTGAGTGCAACGTTCACAGGTTTCTACAAAGTTTTTTGTGTGGAAACCCAGAAGGGAGGATTGGTCACTGTAGATAAAAAGTGGATGAATTTTTCATGAGTCGAATACATTGCGTCAGCGTTTACTCTCTGAGAATTACACTTCACTCATCCACCGTATTCGTCTTCACTAGTTTCCGATTTGTTTATCAAGCAGAATCATGCATGAATTCAGTATACAGGAGATATTTAGTTTTCACGGAGTGGTATCCATCTCGTCATGTTTGTTGGAGAAGCCAGTTACGTACTGCGCCAGAATCACCGCTGCGATGAATGGACGGTAAGTCTTCGTTCTTTTTTCTTCTTCCCAAACTACTACATTTCCAGCCAACAAAACTATGAGATCTGTCATTTTTCCTGCCATCGTCACTAATAAAATTATCGCTGACTTTACGATTCTATTCGAGTCCTAGAAATTGAATAATATATGACCAAGCTGGAAAAATTTTGACGGGGAATAGAATTAGTTGCGTGAACGACGTCTTGAATGTGTTTACTCCAAATCCACCTCTTTAGGTGAAATTCCCTTCATCTCCTGCCGAACTAGGGATACATAACGTTCCGGACGACACTGTGCTTCGCGTCGTGCTTTGGTGTCAAAAACTTGACCCGTACTTCTACGTCGAAAATTTCGATCAGCTAATTACTTCTGGTGCTCTAGAAGTACACCTGAATCATTTGGATGGCACGCCTATACAGTGAGCATAAACATATAGCCTATATAAATGAACCTATAATGTTTTATCTGATCTGGATTCACTTAAATGGAAGGAAAACTTAAGACCATTAATGTTTGAGGTGGGTGATTTCACGCAACCTGGACATCAATTTGTGCACCCTAATAGCGGAGGTTGTAGCGTCAAGGTTACACCACCCCCCCAACTCACCCCACTCACAACGCTCTCCCCAGTCCACATTGGAACGTACTAGCCCTTCTATCTCAAAGATTGCAGGAAGAACCGACTCGAGTACCATTCTCCGACATTCATAAAAACATACTTCTCAAGCGTCAGCCGCCGAAACAACACGCGAAGGAGTGTTCGAAAACCGTTAATGAAAGGCGGGATAAACGGGACGTTATTGCCGCTAGAGTTATCGTTGAGGGGCCTATGGTTTCCTCTACACCCATTCACCCTCCACTCGACTTCACCGCCCTCTATACAAACGTGTCGAATGACTCCGCTATGCAAGCCATCCGTGAGCTCCTTATACAACACGAAGGAGCAAGAAACATGTATGGCTTCTCGACTCAGCAGTTGATGACACTCTTAATGGAGTGCCTAAACTGCTCAGTCTTTAGATGGTCCGGGAGGTATTACGCAGAAATAAGAGAACTTAATGGGACAACGACTGGCACCAAGCCTTGCCATTGCATTCATGTCTAGGATGAAAGCACCAGTAATCGACCTCGAGCCGTTACTCTACTGTAGATATATAGATGACTGCTTGGTCATTTGTTCAATACACGAGGGAACTGTTGAATTCGAATTGTTGAGCGAACAGTCAGAGTATATTAAATTAGCCCGAGAGAAACGAAAAGAAAACTGGCTTCCATTCCTGAACGTCCAAATTAGCCTGTCAGAAAATGGCTACATTACGAAGTGGTACCGAAAGCCAAAGTAATAAAAACATCTTGGTTCATTACTTCTCCCTCTCACCGCTCTAACACAAAAAGGGGCGCTTGTGAGAAACATGTTTCGAATAGCAACCAATGGTGCACGGTAAGAGAGCAGAGAGGGAGTCCCAGAACTCGGTACAGCAAGTAGCCATTTCTAATGGCTACGAAATTGTAGCTCGGCATAGGTGTAGAGGAAACCACAGACACCCCCAACGATAACTCTAGCGGCAATAAGGTGCCGTTTATCCTGCCTTTCATTTCAAATGAAGTAAGTGCAGCTATAAAACGCTGTTTAAGAAGGGCCGGTCTAGAGAATTCGGTAACTATAATTGAAATGCCACCGAGTAATCTAAGACGCCAGCTAGTTCGTAACCGCCTATACGACCATCTATGTGCAACGCAAAATTGCATAATTTGCCCTAATGGTAGAGACGGTGACTTCATGAGTTTGGGTACAGTCTATCTGATCTCTTGTAAAACGTGCGAGGAAGAATACGTTGGCGAAACGGGCAGACCCAACACCTAGTCGGCAAACGTAAACCAAATACCCTACTAGGCACGCATAGGACCCAAAGACATAGCGTGGAGGACTTTGAAGTACGTGTCACGATCCTCGCACAGGAATCGAGAACACAAGCGAGCAAAAACTCTCGAGGCGTTCTGGATTAATTCCAGAAATCCGAAAATGAACTGCAGGGAAGAATGCCTCATTATCACGCGTGATATTGGACAATATATAAGCTTGTTACTCTCATGAGATGGGAACATTACGACTCCATGTGAACTCTGTGCGGTTCTTCACCTCTTCACCATGTTACGTGTTTAGTGGAATACTGCCTATAAAGCGGTGAGTGTCCAAAGATTCTGTGTTCGATGTTATTGGAATTTTGGTTCAGCATTTTCTGTGTTTGGCGATGGAGGTGTTTGGTCGTGTAGATTGCAGTCAACTTGACCTTTCCAGGCTCTGAGGAAGGCGAAATCAGCCGAAACGTCAGCTTGTACGTAAATAAAGAAATAAAATAGCACCTCATGTTCGCTAAACAGAAGTAGCAAGTAATTCTGTTTTTGTGAGAAAGCGGTATTCAGCGGTTGAGACGGCGTGACAAAAATAGGTCCCAAATGTTATGTTACGCCTGCCTTTCCAGTGACCTAGCGAAAACGGAGAACACGCACTTCTATAGATTGGTGTTCGTAGAGTCTGATATGCGCACGATGTTCATCATGTTTTTCACGGAATGCAAAGTTGAACGCGTTTCGCAGTGAGTTTGATTGTGGCTTCAACACCACTAGCGATTTGCATCGTTTGTTTTTTTAAATGTTTCCTCACTCTTCTCGGAGCACTAAGAGGCAGTGTACCACTGGTTCTGTTAGAATTACTAGCTACTTGTAAGGGTGCTAAGTTTTGGAATCAATTTGGCGAAAAAGATAGGCTCCTATAATAGGAAATTTAGGATAGCACCGTCAACTGACAGTAAATGAAGGCGTCATTTTGGTAAATGACGGTTCGCATCTTTCGTAGCAAAATAGACATAGCCTTTTATTCTTTATCAGCGTTCAATGAGAAATGGACTAAACAACTTAGGCCACATGTTTCACGGCAGCCAACTGGTAATCAAGCTGTCTCATTAAGCTTTTTCCAAATGTATCTATTTCATGAGGTAAGAGATGCTTCTTCGTACCCATTCCCGCATACCAGCAACGTAGTGCTTATTTCTTTCGAACCTCGTTACAGTAATGGTAATTTAGTCACTGATGTGACCAATGATGACCACACTGATGAGGAGATCCAGAACAGTTCACAAAGGGTGAAGGAATTCATGAAGACGATTTATAGATGTATTTTTGACAAGGACACGTAGTTGAAAGTTAGTAGAAGAGCAGCTAAACAAATTTATTTCAGTCTTAATGCCTCCATACATCCATATCGACCAATCTGCTTCCTTATTGGTGTGCTACGAAAACGTATCGTGATTCTAGAGCATTCCTTCTTTAAACGGAGTGTTGACTTCATTTTACTTCAGATTTGTAAAGCGTCCAGGTGACAGCTCAGCCTGCGGTTCTTCGGTCAACGATAACCACTTGATGAGAGCAGAGTTTGTGAAAGACTTTGCGCAAGTCCCGAAAGTATAGAAAAGCCATGGACGTACTTGTGATTTGACACTCCCGGAAAGTCATCAATGAGGAATTTTAAGTGTTCCAGCTGTCAGTTATTTGAAAGTTTGGAATGTTGACGGAGAGATCAAAGAAGCTATGAAGATAGGAGAACTGAGTGATTTACCTTGGAATCAATACCGGCGAATATGTGATCGCCTGTTTCCAGCACAACCACGCAGTGGTAGGCATCACCCACTATATTGTCACGCATATTGTGCAGTTGTCCCTTCAAATTACTACGCGTAGTGTGGTAAAGGTATAAAGTTCTTACCTATTATTAAAAATGCAGTGCTGTATGCGTGGCTGAAAAGATGACATAAAATTTTAAGTATATCATTTACCTCGAACTGCCTTCGATAAAAAGTTGTTTTGAGACTACCATCGTTCACAATACGCTTGCTATTAAGGTGAAATGTTTGAAATTCTTCAACAAATGAGGACCTCATGTTTAAGTACTTTTCATCAGTGCACAATAATACTTACTTGGTACTTGAATGGCCCGTTCTCATTGGTTGAGCGAGCCCCCAGCAAAATCTCCACTTTTTCGGAGTTTTGCTGGTCTAGCTCATCGTGTTTCCCTGGAATCCAGTGGTCAGTCTGGCCACAGTCTGCCCCCACGTCGTCACCACCATAAACGGTCGCAGTCCTTGTGGATCATAGGGAGATTTGCTAACATGCGACTAGTTTGCTACCAGGACAGTAGTAGATCTTCGTATTGGTTTGCTTTTGGCTGGGCATCGTGATGGAAACGTCGGACTGCTCAGTTTAGGAGACCTGCTGGGGCGGGGGGTGAATCCCCCCTCTGTACATCGCAGCCGGGCACCCAGAAACACCTCTCAGCCACGATGACGCGGTAAACTGTTAGGAGGGTGCAATAATAGAGCTTTTAAAACGTTTTATATGAATGAGCACAGCATTCCTGATTTTATGAAGCCCATATTCCTCCTCTTCTACTGGTACAACCGTCCTTGTACATTTTGTTCGAGAACTTCTCACCAGCAAACTTGGTTCCACTAACCTGCCTGCAGAATGGAATACGCAAGCCACTTTCGTATCATTAGGAACACCTCTGCAAACTACAGAGTTATAAGTCCATTCTCTAGAAGTAGAGGAACATCGTATAATTTCCGCTTCCCCAGCACTGCTAATTGTGAACATGAAGATGAAACATCGATTTTCAAACTTCAGTTGCATTTCCTTTAATTTTAGTGGACTAAAGTGAGAACGTCTGCAAACATTCTTACCTTGTCCTCCTCCTTTGCTTCATAATGTGTGGCAAAATTCACCGTCACCAAAATGTAGACGTTCAAAGAACGTTCATTACAGCGGTGACATGTAGCTTAAAATCTTCAAATACATGCTAACCTTCGAAAATCAAAAATAAGCCACTTAGATAGAACTTCTCTTTCTTCGATGATATACTGGTAGTGGAAAGTAGGGGTCCACTTCGGCGTTGAATAGGCCCACCGAAAACATAGATAGATGGTTCGCCGAGCGCTGCACCGTGGTATGCCATGATAATCTTCGCTGTAGAACAACTGTCCTCGGTAAACAACGGGGAATTTTATTAGTGCTATTTTTGAACGTAAACGAATGCGTTGCATCACCATAACAGATACACCAAGATCTCAATAGGAAATAAAATGGCACTAATGTCTATTAACGCTCGAGTTCATTGTTATGTTTCTTTTTCATCATAATCACTTAAATTTGAGTCGTCCGTTATCATTAGGGAAGGTGCAAGTCACAATTCCCATTTGATGGGTATATTGCGGACCAAGGAGGATTTGTTTTTTAGAGAATCACAACAGACGCTGGACGAGCTTTTACAGATAGGCATGAGATTTGCCATATTGCGACTGTTTCTTCTAAGATAGTAAGAGTTCCCGACGTTGGTAAATACGGAAACTGAAAATGAAAGACGTATATTGTTTGAAAAGTTTGCATCTACCCTATTAAGATCGATCCCTTCGATTTTCTATATTCTACGATGTTTATCTTTATGAGTGTGTAGGAATGTTTCAGGGGTGCAGCTGTAGTTAAAAAGGGAAAACCTCATCTAGAGCTCGATCCACGGTCTTCTAAGCCTAAATTTCAAGTCTTTCAAACTGGTAGAATTTGGATAAGTCATACAGGTCTTTAAATTGCAGTTATTTTCACAAAATTGCCTTCTTAGCCGTCTAACTGCTTCATTTGAAAGTTTCCTAAACGTCAGACTCCGATGCACATTTTCCTTCTCTTAGTAATGGTGTGGTGATAAGAATTTCACCTTTCCATTCATTAGTCCAACTAAGAATAAACTGTTGTCGGGAACTCTTACTATCTTAGAAGAAACAGTCGCAATATGGCAAATCTCATGCCTATCTGTAAAGCTCGTCCAGCGTCTGTTGTGATTCTCTAAAAACAAATCCTCCTTGGTCCGCAATATACCCATCAAATGGGAATTGTGACTTGCACCTTCCCTAATGATAACGGACGACTCAAATTTAAGTGATTATGATGAAAAAAGAAACATAACAATGAACTCGAGCGTTAATAGACATTAGTGCCATTTTATTTCCTATTGAGATCTTGGTGTATCTGTTATGGTGATGCAACGCATCTCGTTTACGTTCAAAAATAGCACTAATAAAATTCCCCGTTGTTTACCGAGGACAGTTGTTCTACAGCGAAGATTATCATGGCATACCACGGTGCAGCGCTCGGCGAACCATCTATCTATGTTTTCGGTGGGCCTATTCAACGCCGAAGTGGACCCTACTTTCCACTACCAGTATATCATCGAAGAAAGAGAAGTTCTATCTAAGTGGCTTATTTTTTTGATTTTCGAAGGTTAGCATGTATTTGAAGATTTTAAGCTACATGTCACCGCTGTAATGAACGTTCTTTGAACGTCTACATTTTGGTGACGGTGAATTTTGCCACACATTATGAAGCAAAGGAGGAGGACAAGGTAAGAATGTTTGCAGACGTTCTCACTTTAGTCCACTAAAATTAAAGGAAATGCAACTGAAGTTTGAAAATCGATGTTTCATCTTCATGTTCACAATTAGCAGTGCTGGGGAAGCGGAAATTATACGATGTTCCTCTACTTCTAGAGAATGGACTTATAACTCTGTAGTTTGCAGAGGTGTTCCTAATGATACGAAAGTGGCTTGCGTATTCCATTCTGCAGGCAGGTTAGTGGAACCAAGTTTGCTGGTGAGAAGTTCTCGAACAAAATGTACAAGGACGGTTGTACCAGTAGAAGAGGAGGAATATGGGCTTCATAAAATCAGGAATGCTGTGCTCATTCATATAAAACGTTTTAAAAGCTCTATTATTGCACCCTCCTAACAGTTTACCGCGTCATCGTGGCTGAGAGGTGTTTCTGGGTGCCCGGCTGCGATGTACAGAGGGGGGATTCACCCCCGCCCCAGCAGGTCTCCTAAACTGAGCAGTCCGACGTTTCCATCACGATGCCCAGCCAAAAGCAAACCAATACGAAGATCTACTACTGTCCTGGTAGCAAACTAGTCGCATGTTAGCAAATCTCCCTATGATCCACAAGGACTGCGACCGTTTATGGTGGTGACGACGTGGGGGCAGACTGTGGCCAGACTGACCACTGGATTCCAGGGAAACACGATGGCTGAGACCAGCAAAACTCCGAAAAAGTGGAGATTTTGCTGGGGCTCGCTCAACCAATGAGAACGGGCCATTCAAGTACCAAGTAAGTATTATTGTGCACTGATGAAAAGTACTTAAACATGAGGTCCTCATTTGTTGAAGAATTTCAAACATTTCACCTTAATAGCAAGCGTATTGTGAACGATGGTAGTCTCAAAACAACTTTTTATCGAAGGCAGTTCGAGGTAAATGATATACTTAAAATTTTATGTCATCTTTTCAGCCACGCATACAGCACTGCATTTTTAATAATAGGTAAGAACTTTATACCTTTACCACACTACGCGTAGTAATTTGAAGGGACAACTGCACAATATGCGTGACAATATAGTGGGTGATGCCTACCACTGCGTGGTTGTGCTGGAAACAGGCGATCACATATTCGCCGGTATTGATTCCAAGGTAAATCACTCAGTTCTCCCTATCTTCATAGCTTCTTTGATCTCTCCGTCAACATTCCAAACTTTCAAATAACTGACAGCTGGAACACTTAAAATTCCTCATTGATGACTTTCCGGGAGTGTCAAATCACAAGTACGTCCATGGCTTTTCTATACTTTCGGGACTTGCGCAAAGTCTTTCACAAACTCTGCTCTCATCAAGTGGTTATCGTTGACCGAAGAACCGCAGGCTGAGCTGTCACCTGGACGCTTTACAAATCTGAAGTAAAATGAAGTCAACACTCCGTTTAAAGAAGGAATGCTCTAGAATCACGATACGTTTTTCGTAGCACACCAATAAGGAAGCAGATTGGTCGATATGGATGTATGGAGGCATTAAGACTGAAATAAATTTGTTTAGCTGCTCTTCTACTAACTTTCAACTACGTGTCCTTGTCAAAAATACATCTATAAATCGTCTTCATGAATTCCTTCACCCTTTGTGAACTGTTCTGGATCTCCTCATCAGTGTGGTCATCATTGGTCACATCAGTGACTAAATTACCATTACTGTAACGAGGTTCGAAAGAAATAAGCACTACGTTGCTGGTATGCGGGAATGGGTACGAAGAAGCATCTCTTACCTCATGAAATAGATACATTTGGAAAAAGCTTAATGAGACAGCTTGATTACCAGTTGGCTGCCGTGAAACATGTGGCCTAAGTTGTTTAGTCCATTTCTCATTGAACGCTGATAAAGAATAAAAGGCTATGTCTATTTTGCTACGAAAGATGCGAACCGTCATTTACCAAAATGACGCCTTCATTTACTGTCAGTTGACGGTGCTATCCTAAATTTCCTATTATAGGAGCCTATCTTTTTCGCCAAATTGATTCCAAAAACTTAGCACCCTTACAAGTAGCTAGTAATTCTAACAGAACCAGTGGTACACTGCCTCTTAGTGCTCCGAGAAGAGTGAGGAAACATTTAAAAAAACAAACGATGCAAATCGCTAGTGGTGTTGAAGCCACAATCAAACTCACTGCGAAACGCGTTCAACTTTGCATTCCGTGAAAAACATGATGAACATCGTGCGCATATCAGACTCTACGAACACCAATCTATAGAAGTGCGTGTTCTCCGTTTTCGCTAGGTCACTGGAAAGGCAGGCGTAACATAACATTTGGGACCTATTTTTTGTCACGCCGTCTAACCGCTGAATACCGCTTTCTCACAAAACAGAATTACTTGCTACTTCTGTTTAGCGAACATGAGGTGCTATTTTATTTCTTTATTTACGTACAAGCTGACGTTTCGGCTGATTTCGCCTTCCTCAGAGCCTGGAAAGGTCAAGTTGACTGCAATCTACACGACCAAACACCTCCATCGCCAAACACAGAAAAATGCTGAACCAAAATTCCAATAACATCGAACACAGAATCTTTGGACACTCACCGCTTTATAGGCAGTATTCCACTAAACACGTAACATGGTGAAGAGGTGAAGAACCGCACAGAGTTCACATGGAGTCGTAATGTTCCCATCTCATGAGAGTAACAAGCTTATATATTGTCCAATATCACGCGTGATAATGAGGCATTCTTCCCTGCAGTTCATTTTCGGATTTCTGGAATTAATCCAGAACGCCTCGAGAGTTTTGCTCGCTTGTGTTCTCGATTCCTGTGCGAGGATCGTGACACGTACTTCAAAGTCCTCCACGCTATGTCTTTGGGTCCTATGCGTGCCTAGTAGGGTATTTGGTTTACGTTTGCCGACTAGGTGTTGGGTCTGCCCGTTTCGCCAACGTATTCTTCCTCGCACGTTTTACAAGAGATCAGATAGACTGTACCCAAACTCATGAAGTCACCGTCTCTACCATTAGGGGCAAATTATGCAATTTTGCGTTGCACATAGATGGTCGTATAGGCGGTTACGAACTAGCTGGCGTCTTAGATTACTCGGTGGCATTTCAATTATAGTTACCGAATTCTCTAGACCGGCCCTTCTTAAACAGCGTTTTATAGCTGCACTTACTTCATTTGAAATGAAAGGCAGGATAAACGGCACCTTATTGCCGCTAGAGTTATCGTTGGGGGTGTCTGTGGTTTCCTCTACACCTATGCCGAGCTACAATTTCGTAGCCATTAGAAATGGCTACTTGCTGTACCGAGTTCTGGGACTCCTCTCTCTGCTCTCTTACCGTGCACCATTGGTTGCTATTCGAAACATGTTTCTCACAAGCGCCCCTTTTGTGTTAGAGCGGTGAGAGGAGAAGTAATGAACCAAGATGTTTTTATTACTTGGCTTTCGGTACCACTTCGTAATGTAGCCATTTTCTGACAGGCTAATTTGGACGTTCAGGAATGGAAGCCAGTTTTCTTTTCGTTTCTCTCGGGCTAATTTAATATACTCTGACTGTTCGCTCAACAATTCGAATTCAACAGTTCCCTCGTGTATTGAACAAATGACCAAGCAGTCATCTATATATCTACAGTAGAGTAACGGCTCGAGGTCGATTACTGGTGCTTTCATCCTAGACATGAATGCAATGGCAAGGCTTGGTGCCAGTCGTTGTCCCATTAAGTTCTCTTATTTCTGCGTAATACCTCCCGGACCATCTAAAGACTGAGCAGTTTAGGCACTCCATTAAGAGTGTCATCAACTGCTGAGTCGAGAAGCCATACATGTTTCTTGCTCCTTCGTGTTGTATAAGGAGCTCACGGATGGCTTGCATAGCGGAGTCATTCGACACGTTTGTATAGAGGGCGGTGAAGTCGAGTGGAGGGTGAATGGGTGTAGAGGAAACCATAGGCCCCTCAACGATAACTCTAGCGGCAATAACGTCCCGTTTATCCCGCCTTTCATTTCAAATGAAGTAAGTGCAGCTATAAAACGCTGTTCAAGAAGACCGGTCTAAAGAACTCGGTAACTATGACTGAAATGCCACCGAGTTATCTAAGACGCCAGCTAGTTCGTAACCGCCTATACGACCGTCTATGTGCAACGCAAAGTTGCATAATTTGCCATAATGGTAGAGACGGTGATTGCATGAGCTCGGGTACAGTTTATTGTAGCTTCCAGCGGAAAAATAGGCCTTCGAGTCAGTTCTGGCACCGTAGAACCACTGGCTTTAAGTAGAATGCTCGACTTCGTGAAAGACGCCACGCCGGACTTTTCGTAGTTATCACAGAGTAGTACCTCAAACTTGGGTATTTAAACCGTTTAATACATAAATACAACATCAACACAATCGACGGAGAACTATTGCCACACAAATAAGGCAAGTTCAAGGCTATGAGGTGCTGTACCTACTACTGAAGAGAAGCTAACAAAGGCATAAGAGTATTGTAAATACTACTTTTAAAACATTAGCACTATGATAACAGCAACTTGATAACAATGACGAGTAAAGGGATGCTGATGATGGCGCCTGCATTAGCTCGTACAGTGGCCCAAATGCCGAGGGGTAGAAAAACAGAATAGTGAGATACAGACGAGCCGTGCATTAGTATGTCCTTGGGATCGTATCTGAGCATTGGTGGTGCAAGTGACTGCGAACGAGATCAGTCATCTGCGGAACACGGTCAGCCGGCTGGTCTTGGATAACGATATGTCTGCAACGTGAAGTTTGAGCATCAGTGGGTGCCACCATTGCTTAAGATATCACGGGCCAGAAAGATTACGACTGAAAAGTGATAAGCCTGTAGCGGCTTAACAAACACACAGCATAAGTTGGCCGGCCAGCGGCCTTGTACGTACAGTGTGGGAGGAATGACACATGCCACTGATGACATTGCAGACAGAAAGCATTTGAGAATAGCCGCCGCTACTGACAACGCACCGCAGACCGATTGATAAACAATGAACATTGACACGACGATGAGGATCAGGATGATGATGAGGATACACTGGGCTGATGGAAGCGTGACGTCGTGACTGTGATGATAAACTGAAGTACAATTCGCAACTGTCATTTGATAATGATAAGATGAAGTTAACGTACAAAAGTGACTGCGTGCAGTATGACTTAACGACTACGATAATCTACACTGGTGACACACGAGATCAATACGGTACGGACCTAAAGGCGGACGAACCCTAACAAGGACGAACCAGAGTAGCAATTCACGAGGCTATTTATATGCTTCTGGAGAAGGCGGTATTTGGCACCGGTCCAGCATTTACCGAAAACATTCGTTGGCTACCGATTCCAAATCCTCTATAAACAAGAGATCGGCTGGCGGAAGACTGCTCTGGCAAACATCCTCATGCCCTTCTTGTTATCGTACGCATGATGACTTTTGGACAGTAATAACAAGCAACAAGTTCAGGTTACAAAAATAGATTTGCCTAACAAGAATGTTTATAGCGATCGAAATTCCTTATGATGGGATCAAAACATTTACGTACTACGACATTTGCTAGGCAAGTTGAGAAACAGTGGACATGATTCTTACTACAGAAACATACACTAATAGAAAGATAGAAATAGATAAGGAAAGAAATACAAACTATTCTTGGATTAGTTGCTATACAGTTTATCTAATCTCCTGTAAGGCGTGCGGAGACGAATACGTTGGCGAAACGAGTAGACCACTCAGTGTCCCCATAAAAGAACACCTAGTCGGCAAACGTAGACCAAATACTCCACTAGGCATGCATAGGACGCAGAGACATAACGGAGAAGATTTTGAAGTAGGGGTTACGATCCTCGCGCAGGAATCGAGAACACAGGCACGCAAAATTCGCGAGGCATTCTGGATCAATTCCAAGAATCCGAAAATGAACGGCAGGGAGGAATGGCTCATTATCACGCGTGATATTGAGCAATATATAAGCTTGTTATTCCCATGAGATGGGCACATTACGATTCCATGTGAGCCCTGTGCAGTTGGTCTCCACGTGACATATATAGTGGAAGACTCATAGAAAGCGGTGAGTGTGCAAAGACTCTGTGTTCAATATGATTGAAATTTTGATTCAGCATTTTCTCTGTTTGGTTGTGTAGATTGCAGTCAACTTGACCTCTCCAGGTTCTGAGGAAGGCGAAATCCGCCGAAACGTCAGCTTGTACGTAAATAAAGAAATAAAATAACACCTGGTGCTTACTAAACAGAAGTGGAAAGAATTATTCAATCAATGCCGAGGTTAATAGAAAGTCGGACGTGAGAATTGCTTGCATTAGAGACAGCTGGGAAGGAACGGTTAGTGTAGTGGAAGTGATCCGGTTCACAGCGCAGGCAGACCAACCCACCCATGCGATGGCTTGAGCGCCCTAAGACCACAAAGCCCTTTAACCATCTAAATCTTAGGAATTTGGTACCAGACTTGTTTGAGACAAGCCCACCAACTCCATTCCACGTGGAAACGCCCTAAGTTCGGCCATCCCAGGAGTCTAAGAAGAATAAAAATCGTTGAGTAGCAGCCGAAGCCACATGCAAAAAAGCTAGAAGACGTTCATTAATGCTGGATGCGAAGAGAACAATTGAGTGCAAGAAGTGCTGGAATACGAAAATGCTACATGTGGTGCTCGATCAAATAATAATAGTAAAAAAATAGATAGGCGGCAGAAAGCAAATCAATATAAAGGCGTAGGAGTATTCGACAAAACGCCCAATGTGACCGCAAATTCTCTTTGTCTAACGGAGCACCTCACGAGGACTTTTGGATAGAAATCTTAACGAGTTTTTTATCATGTAGACTACGCCGTGTGCTCATTTTGTCCTCTGCTTACTAGGTGAAGACCGCAAGTTAAAAGTTTTTTAGGAGGTTGTTTTCATTGAGCGCCTAACTTTACAATGATCTGCCTCACCACTTTCACTAGAAAGACGAACGCAGAACGATCTACTTCGTGAAGCTTGACGATCAAGCTGAAAACTCTGAACAGAATGTTTACACCAATTATTGTGTTCTCAAGTATAGACGTCATCCAATGATGCCATCTTGCTACGCCCACTGTCATTGGGAACAAGAAGACCGCAAACTCGCTATTCTACTAGGTGCTGTTGGCGGTGCATCGGTTCGACAAATCGTGAAGCACCTGGTGGCAGCGTGATGCATGCCCGATCCACAAGGTGTTCTAATGCTATTGCCATCCTGAGAACCATGATATTTTTGTTCCTTTGCACGTGAAATTATGAAGTAATATAGGTTTAAGGAACGTCGTTCACTAAATATACGCATGAATGTTCAGTATCTTGTTGTTTTCCTAAGGTTACGCGAGATTCTTACCCAAATTTCATCGTGTCTGTTTCGACGCTTTAATCGTTTTAGGAGCACCCACAATGATTTTCGTTCATTCCTGCCATGCTTGTTTTCATGGTCGCATCGAGTCATATCTGGACAGTGGGCCACCGCTCTAAGCTTGAAAACCAAAAAGATATTGTGGATGGGACTTTCCAAACAAGGATTTTCGTGTGGGCCTGAGCATCGAAGCGACTAAAATAAAATGTAAAAAACATACGTCGTGAAATATGGTTTTTCTCAGGTGTTTATTAACTTGTATAGGAGCGAAGCAGACGAAGTGACACGTGAATGCAGCACTGAATTACTCAGTAACTACTCGAGTTTCAACTGGGGAACATCCGCTCGATTTCTTCTCAAAACATCGTGGTTGGTAAAAACAGTATTATTATGCAAATGCAAAGACCCAGTTTTTCGTTTTTCCTAACCGTAAGTCATAAAATTCATTCGATTATTTCCTCACTCATTGTAGTGAGCTCTTGAAACCGTGCGTCCATTAAAACGTTATAAAAAATAGAAGTCAATGTAATGCAAATGACATGAAAGCTGTACGTGACTGGGGAAGATTGAGGGCTAGAGTACGATGTGGTGGATTAGGGATTAATCGGTTTGGATGCTCATGGCTAAAAGAAATCTGATCTAAAGTATTCCAGTTTTTATCCCGGGTTTTTTTCAAGAAGGTGTGATCAAAGATTCTTCTATGAAAAGGTGTTAAACATCATCCATTTTAAAAATGGAGCTCCCGCTTTATTCAACAAATCGCGATTTATGATAATCCTTTCCTGGTTGTCCCCATGACCAGGAAACCGTCTTCTCTGATTGTTAACACTCTGCATGAATGTTGCAAAATTTGCTTGTTATCCAATTGTTTTAGCAGTTAAGCGTGCACAGCATTCTTTTTCTTAGCTGGTGTTTTAATAGGAGTCTTGGACAGCTGCTCTTCCTAAGAATTTGGGTGGACAGCAGTGGGAGAGGACACCGACAATCATGGTACTGCAACCGAGTCTTTGTCAAGGATTGACATACCGGATCGATGTATCGCTTTTCAATTCAGAGCTGGCTTGGAACTCACAGAGCTGATGGACTGGTATCAGTTATCTCGTTTATGGACGCTTTACCTACATGGTGGCACCATATTGTGCCCTTCTCAGTTCGTTCTTGCATATTTCGTATACTTCGATTTTTTACGAGATGTCAGCGTTTGACTAGGTTTAAGGTTTTTCAGCCTGAACGGTTGGCTGCACCGTACCAGGCCAGAACGGTCGATGAAGTGACCAGCACGCACATTTTGTCAGAAACCATATCATATATAGGGATGCACACTGGTTGGTTTAAATTCATTATAACATTGTGGGTTTGAGAAAGTCGATCAATTACTAGCGGTTTTTTTGAAGCTCAGGTCGGTTGTAATACAATTTTAATCTTGCCTTGAGTGTGACTGAATACTCTTCTTGACTAGCTTCTTCCATATTTCTTCCCCACTTTGTTTAATGTCTTCCTACTGGTCAGTAAATCTTCGGCGTGTGCATAAGCACGAGCTACTCTTAACTTTCTCTTCATTAAAAGTAAAAATTCCTAGTGTTGAAAAACATGCGGACACCCTTCAGCAGAGAGCCATGATTTTTTTGTCAGATCTTCCTTTATTGGTTAGCTTTTATTTAAACAAACACTTCGTTGGGATCCTATCGATCTCTAAGACTTTTATTATTTTATCGTATTTTTTTAAACACTGTAGATCTTTCTTTGGAGCAGACCATGATCAGATGAGAAACTGTGAGATAAACCTTGGTGCAATTCAATTTTCAGCCATGTTGTACTCTTACCTCTTTAGAAACAGCGGGTTGATCCTCATTAAAATATGCCACTCGCGAACTTTCAAATTTTTTAGTTGCTTCATAAATGTGTGTATACGCTGTTTTTTAAAAGGCGACCCTTGGAAAACAGAAGTGTTGCAGGACTGAACCCTTATGTTGTTAACGTCAAGTACTTTAGCTCTCGGAATTCTGCGTTAGACTAAAACGTTTTCAACGTAATCAGTAACTTCAAGAAGAGCTTAGAGGCCTACAATTTGGAACTAGATTGTCAGGAGCAGCGTAGAGGTGCTCATAGCTCGTCTTGCTCCACAATCCTTCACATAGACGTATTATCCTACTCTATAACATCAATAGTTCTCCACGTCGAGTGGTCACCATGTAAGATCGTATATCAAATTAGGTCGCCTAAAAGAATTAGGGACTAAAAATCTAGGACGTAATCTCAATATTGGCAGCATTCTACAAATGATCATCATTGTATGTTTTGCATGTTTTTTTCCAACATATTTCTGAAATGCTCTGGTGTTCGATCATCCTATGAAGCCATTAGACTCCTCGACCAGTACATGAGCAGGTACTAACATAGGGAAAAAGGCGATACATGAAAGAATCTGGTAGTTTCCTGCGTAAACGAAGTGCAGTTTGTGATTAAGGCGGTGGACTGCGGACGCATCGACGGATTCCTCGTGCTTCGCACTCCCCTTCAGTGCTGCTTGCGCATTACTCGCTGTGCTTGATAAACTTGCTAATCGTCTACGCCGAAGACTTCACTCAACGCTCAGCTTCTGAAGGACTGACTGGTTGGCAATGGTGCAGTCCAACAGATGTGGATTGATTTCTATTTCATTTATGTCCGTTTCCATTTAGATATTCTGTTTACCAATAATCTGGTATGTTTATCAGCAATTTTTGGAGTAAAAAAAGACCATTTCTGAGTTACAACAAAATGTGACACAGCCCGAATACATCAAAAATCTGCAGAAGAGTTAAAGTGTTGTGTTGTGACAAAGGCGGTTAGGTGGCAGATCTAACACATCAATAACTCTCAGACAACAAGATAACAAGATTACGAGTCCGAGAACAGCGGGAGGCAGTCTCGTTCCGAACTGTAAAAACCTCACTAAGTAATAGATGGACGAATATATATCTGTACAAGTGTGCCTTTAAGAAAGGATCCGGTGTATTCCGCAGAAAATTTTTTGCGGGACGATTTGTTCATTTAAGTTAACAAGGCAGGGGTGACGATTCAAACATACTGATTCAGTGTTTGATCGTGATTTCTTCTAATATGCGGATTCCACAGTGAATACATAAATAATGCAAGTCGATTCGACATGTCTTGTCAAGAAATATGCAAGTTTTATGGGGATTTGCTCACTTTTCAGGTGGTGCTGTTCATCATTTTTCTCGTTCGTCCTTGTGTTCTTCACTTCACTTATACCGTATGTTTACTCGTGAGTGACTTTATCAACTAAGCAAAGCTCTGTACGTGTGGCGCAGTGGTCGGAGGCGCCGTGCAACACGTACGTGGAATCATCGAACCCCTGCCCCGTGGTCCATCCAGCCTTCCATCTCTCCGAGATCGACAAATTGGTGCCAGACTTGTCTGCAAGGAGAGCAGCACTTCTTGACAGACACATCGGCAGGCCACTGCGAGTCACTGTAAAGACCAGATATGCATTCAGTCACCTCCAACGATTCTTAATGAAGTTGAACGTATGGCGCATCCCTAAGGGATTGATCAACGCTGAGATCTTTATCCTTTTTATCCTTTTAAGCAGAGCAACATCGAATCCATCACTTTCCAGACATATTCCATCACTCGACGAGAAGCAAGAGATCGAGCTGTTGATGCATAAGCACCCAAATACTAAAGTAAGTTTCACTACCGCTTCTGCTTTGCTCACGCTGTTCGTGTCACTTTTCAACAATCGAAAATCAGCATTTACAGCGTTTATACCTCATCAAAAAAAAGCTCCTACTTAAATTAAATACATGTTGTGACTCGGCTTAAAGGGTGCACAGCCCTAGTGCCCTAATTTTCCGTCCAACATTGCACTTTCATCGCATTAAACTTCTGAACTTAGTCTTTGTATTGCAGCTACCACGGAGCTGGCCGTATTCTCTAAGAACAATTATGGTTGTTCTTTTGACTTTCTCGATTATATCCCCTTTCGTCGTAAATATATCGGTATGGTTTTCGTGTGCAGTTAGGATACTTCATATCAATATATACCATTGCGCATAGGTGGTAATATCCACTTTAGATTGTGGCTTCAAGCGTCCTATCGAGTCCATGAATTAGATCAAGTGTTTTAATTGAAAACTCTTTGCAGTTCTTAGTTGAATTTCTGCTGCGTCTACTGTTTCATTGTGATTCTAAACAGAAACAACTTCAGCTGGGAATCGCACCTGCGATCGCCTTATCAGCGCTGCACATGCTTTGCTCCGCTCGAACACACGTCCTTGCTTTGCATTTCTCTCAGCCATCCTTTTACTCTTTCGGTGCCATCAGCAATCACCCGTCAGTGGGAATGATCTGCGTGGCACAAATTGGCATTAGAGTCGCTTAAGCTGACGCTGCAGTCAAAATCACAGTCTTTCCACTTTTTACCTAGCTCCTTTTCTTTCTCCATGTTCAGTGTGGACTTGTGTTCTGCAGATCATTGTCGGCTAATTGCTGATAGCACCGATAGAGTTGAATAAATGGCGGAGAGAAAGGCAAAGCAAGGGCTTTGGTTGAGTAGTGAATACCACGTAACCCCCCTAGTGAGGGTTGTCATGGGTCTAAAGTTCACCCAAGGTTCCGAGTTTTGCTCTTAGCTCAGCATCCCTATTGCTATATTTGACATCGTACCCGTCCATGAAAAAAGAGTAGGCAGAAGATTAAAACGGGACAGACAACTTTCTTTGTTGAATGGAGTCTGTAAGACTGTCGACTATTCTGAATAAACTATTAGTCTTGCAGATGACGTGCTCCCTTCCCGAAGAATCAGCTATCGTTTTTACTCGTCGCTACTTCATCAAGTTGTTATTGTGGATTGTCGTTACTGAACCACTTAAAGTATTCTTAAGCAGCATTCTTTCAACATATCTTTGCCTTTTTGCTTATGTCAATTTCGTTTATTGCTTTTTTACGTCGAAAAGTTTTTAAAACAATGCTGCTTACTTAGAAGAACGAAGGCGATGAAGTACGAGATTTCTTCAGGGAGTGGTGTATGCGTGGTGAATCCTCAAATACTACCCGTTCCATGCCATTGCATCTAAGCTGGATGAAAAGATTCTACAGATCCAGCGCACGGATCTTCCCCTTGTAGGTTCCATCTGCATCGTAAAATTTGAAAAGAATAATTGCTGTAATTGAAGCCGCTCCCGATTGCTTCAGAGGTGATGTCGCAGGAACGACAGAATTTGACTTGAAGCAGCTGAAAGGTAATAAAGAGAAGAACAGCAGGTGAGTACGCCAAAGAAAAACTTTTAAACAAACTACAGTGATAAGGAAGGAACTATTGGAAATTGTACATCTGACAGTCATTGTAGATCGTGCTACATTCAAGGAAAAGTGCACAGTTCTATAAGATAAAAAATAAACGTCGAATGACTAGGTGAAAGCCAGCTTACTTGATAGTTGATAATTGAACGGCCCGTCCTCACTGGTAATGCGGGCCACAGCATAATCTCCATTTTACGGGGATCTGCTGGTCAAGCCATTGTGGTTTCCTGGAATCCCGAGGTCAGCCTGGCCAAAGTCTGCCCTAAGTCGTCACCACCATAGGCATTCGCAGCCCTTATGAATAAGAGAGATTTGCCACCATGCGGCTTTGATACCAACAGGACGGTGGTGGATCTTGGTATTGGTTTACTCTTAGCTAGGCTTCGTGATGGAAACGCTGGACTCCTTTTCAGCTTAGGAGACCCTACCAGGGGGATGAGTCCCCCCGTTGTATATCGCAGTCCGACATGTACGAACACCTCCCAGCCACGATGAGGCGGTGAACCGTTGGGAGGCCAAAGCAAGTATAAATAATTCATCACAACAAATTGATTCACGGCACATCTTGACTGTCTCTCTTTCTCCGAACCTCTTCCCGGAAGCAGGAAGTTGTCAAGAGGAATGGACATGAATCACATTATATCATATTATAAGCTGATGAATTAATGAAATATAACGGTCTTCAATTATTTAGTTCAGTAGTTGGATGACTTTCGACAATTGAGCTTACAGACTAAAAAAATATTTCGGAACAAAACTCACAGCTAGAGCGGTGAAAATGAGGGTTATGGACAAAGTATATCCTCAGTTCATCAATCGCAAATGTCACCCTTGGGTTAGCTGCCCACCTGATAAATGCCTAAACGGAAAATCGCCTAGGATCGGTCAAATAGAGGTTCTGTGGAAAACATCGAAGGATGCGACGACATGGATTGTCGACTTTATAAATTTTGAATGGTCATTTTCACAATCACTTGGAGTTTAGCCTGTTAAGTCATCCTTGATTGGTCGATCGTTGAATTGTAGGAACCAATGTCATTTTGGGAAAAGATTAATAATCTTAAAGCGGCAAAGTCCACATGGCCACTAGCTTCTCTCATGAAGAGGTGGAACTCCTTACTACGGTTGCCACAGAATTGCTGCGAAAGCATTGATGTTTTAGCCTCCTTGTTTTCCAAAAGGCGTAAGATCTGGTCCGAAATCGTTGATGACACGTTTTCAGGAGCGTCATAATATCAATTTTCGAACTGAGAGAGTTTGATGTTGGCAAAAAATAGTCTGTATTTTCCGCCTCAATTTTTAACCTGTTATTGGTAAAACATAGTCGTACACCTTTTTTCCATGTTACGCGCTATTTTAGGTTCAGATTTCACCGTAGAATTTTAGACGCTCCTTTTTATTCTAATTTTCCTGGATTTGAGTTTGTCAAGGATGGGGATTGATGGAAATCCGAAAAATTCCTGTCTGGAATAAAGCTTCGAGGTGGTGTTGCGAAAACTAGGCCCAATATCAACGATGAATGTGGTCAAGGAATCCCTAACGATAGTTAATTTCAAGTTTCCTAATAGAAGATGAGAACCCTAATGGCGTTTAAGCTTGATGACCAACCGTTGTGGTCAGCGATGACCACATGGGGACAAATGGAAGTCCTCAACAAATTCATAGCCTAAGAGAATTGAAACGAACAAAAACAACAAGGACACCACAGAAATAGCCAAGAAAAAAAACATTTTTTTGCGACAGACAGGGTTTATTTCTTCGTCGCATGGTGACATTTGACTAAATATGGATTCTGCGTAACAATGATTGCGTTCTTCAAAATGGTTTCACGAAACTGAAGAACCGAAGCCAGGCAAATTCGCATTGCTTTGATGTTGTGATGAGCCAACCCCTATGACCACTTGAATATACAGCGAAATGCTTCAAATTTTATTCTCTGGCTGTTCCTTTTTCGAGGCAGGGGTATGATGTTAAATACAACCATAAAGATACTGAGATTTGAGCAAAACTCGGAACCTCAGTTGGGCTTCGAACCCGCGATTACACCTAGCGGGGCTTAGGTGCTATCCAGCACGCCAACAATGCCCTTATTTTGAGTGTCTTTCGCGTATGTTTTTGTTCTACCGATGCTATAGGCAGTACCCTTCTTGTTCATTGTTATTTATCTATATCTATTTCGCTCATATCTCGGCGTCCCTAAGGTGGCATTTGACAACGCACCCTGACATGAAAAAAAGAAAAGGATGTAAAAAGAAGTCAAAGTATAGTGATTTCGACTGCAGTTTAAGCCTAACCGGGTTAGTTGCCGAATTTGTGCTCCCCAGATAGTCCCCGTTGACGGGTGATTGCTGATGTCACTAATCGAGAGGGAAAATGGCTAAGATGACGGCAGAGCAAGGACCTAGGTTGGTGTGGCGGATAAGGGAAAGGATTTATCGTAGGCGCTAAGCACAACTGAGATTCCGAGTTTTGCTCATATCTCTGCATCCATGTGCTATGTAATGTTGTCAGGTGATGTTTCAGAAGTTTTATAAAACCCAGAAGATAGTTTTATCGTTATGTAAAAGACTTTCATTGGTGTAAAAAGACGACTAAATTCTCATCGAAACAAATTTCATCTCAATCAATAAAGTTTAGCATGAGCTAATGAGATATGTATATAAGGGTTTGAATGTGAAATATTACCAGTTGGAGGTGATGATATTATCACTTCGCAGTGACTTGCATTAGTTTTTGCTAGGTTTTAGATGAAAAAATCTGTCCCGAGAGCCATTTTAGATGCATGTTGGCAATCTCATCTTATAAAACATTCATTTTCTACTTTAATTGAAATGGTTTTCTTGTGGGAGCTGTTTTCATAGGGAAATCTATCAGATTTCGACGACTTCAAGATACGACAGATTGTTTGCTTAGTTTGCAGGATGCTCAACAGCGTAGCAAAAAAGCGAAATCCTGAAGAATGCCTTAGAATTTCTTTGAAAAATTCTTTCCTACACTTCGGAATACATCCCATTCCCATTTTAGCGGTCCACTAAGAATTTAGAACTCGAAAGAAAGTAACGAGGTCTACTCGGTATGAAAAATACCGTTCTGATTCCACTTCTTTTCTTTAAGTCCACCATTTCTACTTTCACAATTGATATAATGCAAAAAAAAGAATTTACTTGAGTTTCCCACCCATGTCATCAGCGGAAGTTGTGGGCAAGCCATTCGAAACCTTCCATGCATGCCACTTGCGACTTTTATTCTCAGAGAAGAACATCTGTAAGAGACGCTCTGCGAAGTTGCATGTTTGCTGGGAGCGCTAGACGTCATCATGGGTCTCGTCTACTTCTGTCGTGATCGCCACGGATTGTACTACCAACGACAGGTGACGGCCTTCGAACTCAACTCTGCACTCAGACCACATGCTATGCTAATATTCATATTCAAACTATTCATATTTTTCTCGGTGTAGAAGCGTTGAATAAATATAGAAAAGTGGAAGAAGCACGAAAAAGGTTGCCAAAATCTGGACGGACTGGTGGTCAGCTGTGCTCATAATGCAAATGCGGTAGCACTGAGAGCTTCAACTGATGAACAAATGAGGAGTCGTATGTTGAGGCGATAAAACACATGTAAATGGACTAGCGAGAAGCACAACCTACTAAGCAGTTTTTACGGTAGTGAATAGAAACTGGTTGGTTTCTTTGAACCACTAAACATTAGAATGGGGCGTTACCGCTAATAAAGATATAGCCCAATCTCTGTCTCTATAGTCTTCATAACTTACAGCCAAGATTTAAGAAAGTACGAAGACACTATCACAAAAACGCAGAGGGGGCCTGTTTTTAAAAAATTATTGCACTAGTGTCCCGATTTAAATCTGTTTTACGCAACTACCAAGTTTGGCTTTCCAAGATGAAAAAAAAGCTTCAAGGAGGGAAAAAAGACGTAAAAAAGTATTATTAATATATGCTCTTGTGTTTGGAAAGAACAAGGCCCGACGCGACAACGGTCACTTAGGTCTTGCCTAACACATTATGAAGACGACCGTCCTTATATATCCAGACGAGGTAACCACTGCGCCTTGGATTGCTATGGGGACGACCAATATTTTCTATGAACTTTTCCACAGTTATTTTTCTCAACGATTCTCTCTTCTGATATTCTGTGTAGTGTTCTGTTGGTGCAGAATGCACAAGTGGTTCTGGTGTTATCAAGGTCAAACATTTGAAAACACTCTGACTTGGTTTCTCTATTAACTAGCCTCCCTGATGACCTAAAGGCTGTTTACCTTAACGATCGTCAACCGGTGAAAACTACCCGGCGAAGCACAGTCATGCCACCAAGGAAGATTCGAAAAGGCTTCACTACGACGGATAGCACTGACAGAATCGCAAAGCGTAGTGGAAAGTCGTGAGAGTGCAAAGTGCCGCCCTTCCTCACTTTCGTCGTTTTCATTCTAATCATACTGAAGCTTATGGAATCCTAAGACAAACAAGATATTCTTGCATCCTTCAAAAGCTATATATTGAAGCAGCAACCATAATTCCATAATTCTACGATGATCATCGACCTGCCAATGATTCATCTAAGCGGATCGGTAATCCGAGTCAATGTCCACAGCCCTTTGCACTCTTGATGTGGTGTCTTCGTCGTCGCATTTCCCACTTCCCGAGCGCGAAAGAATGGAAAACTTGGTGACGCAGGAGTGGGATCAAACCAGCATCGTGCTCGTGATGATCGGCATCACTACCATTGTGTTGCCCACCCCATATTAAGCTTTATTGAACTTTACTTGGCGAAGTAATTAGAGTCCACTAATTCTTGCCTCCAGGTGAACTGCAAGACGACTTAGTTCTGAACTCCTCAAGTACTCTAGTTATCCAAAACTGATTGTCGACTGTAGAGGTTTAATTACCCAAGTTTGAGTAGGGAAGACCGAGCGAGGGATTCGTCGCCGAAAACACACCTTCCTCTGATCCACATCGTGGTGAAGACCTGGATACGCCCTTGCAAGGTTACGTCAGGACTCTAGGGAGGACCGAATTGCACGACCAGCAATAGGCCAGCCTCAGTATCCCGCACACTGGGTGCTCCCGTCTATGACGTGAGGCAGTGACACGACCGGTTAGAGGCCAGAAAATCTCGAGTTAGGCAGGACGTCATTGGGACCGGATCTGACGCACGCACCCACGACACGCCATGGAGACTGTTTCTTACTATGCACGTGCAATGCCAAAACACTCTACACAGACGCCGATCTTCATCTTGTAGCCGCAGATCGGATTAAATTTCACGTGATCGCATTACAAGAAACAAAAACCAAGAAGACCTATGTACGCCAACTAAACAACGGGATCCTTGTGATCCGTGGAGAACAGGTCCCGTCACGAAATGTCGGCGGCGTAGGCTTCGTTGTCCACTCGTCCATTGTCCATCTCGTCGACTCATACGAGATCCTTTCCCCTCGCATAGTTGCCCTCTGTCATAAACTGTCGCATCATAAGAAGATCACCATCATCAACTGCTACTCACCAACCGACGCAGCTGATGACTACGAATCAAATGCGTTCTACTATCGGTGTGAGGAAGTCATCTGCAATGATAAAGCATATCATAAATTTGTTGTCGGAAACTTCAACGCCAGAATAGGAGAGGCCAACGAGAGCGAATACAGGATCGGAAATTTTGGATTAGGAGAAAGAAATGAGAATGGAAACCGTCTCGCAGGACTCCTGTCAGCAGCACGTCTCTTCCATGGAAACTCGTTTTTCCAGAGGAAGGAAAGCCGCCGCTGGACATGGGAGTCTCGCATCGGCATGACTCACGCGGAGATCGACCATATTCTGACAAACAGAAAGACGGTGCCTACTTGACACATCGGTAGTCCCGTCATTCTGTACTGGTTCCGATCACCGCTTTCTTCGCGCGAAGATTCGATTCAGCCACAAGCTGGTAAAGAACTCTCTTCATCGACCACGAGGAAAAAAGTCTAGCTGTATACGACGAGAACATTCTGAACGAAGCCCTATCCAAACGTGACTGGCAGATTAAAGAAGACCCGACCGAAGACTACGAACTGCTTGTCGAAGGACTGAAAAGCTGTGCCGAATTCGCCTCAGTTTGCTCAAGCAAGAATATCGGATCACACCTCCGTCACTATTAAGGAGTTGCTCAAAAAGAGAAGGAAACTGAAGCTTGATCTTACTGCAACACGTTTGACATAGCTAGTAATAAATGCCAGCTGCAGAATAGCTCTGCAGGAAGATCTACAACAGTACAAGCAGAAGAAACTACTGGAAGCAGCAGAAAAAAGAAGCAGCCTGAAAAAAATGCCGTTGGGACTTGTGTGATTATAATGTTCCGCTGTCAGCTCTGATGAACGAAGATAGGATCGTCAAAAAGTTCCAGCCATGTAATGGAATTAATAGTGGAAACGTTCTACACCAACCTTTTCCGTTCCACAATCCCTGTCCCGGACCCTAATATCCCCGCTGGAGAAAAACCACCTGGAATTCTTCCGTCGGAGGTTCGAGTTGTGGTAGAAATCATGAAAAGAGGCACAGCTGCAGGACCAGACAATGTCGCCACCGATTTCCTTAGAGCTGGAGGCCACAATTTACATGTACTTCTCGCAAATCATATGACAGCCTACCTTCAAAAGGAAAAAAATCCCAGACCAGTGGAGGACGTCGCGTACTGTCATCCTGCCCAAGAAAGGAGACCGAAGAGATCTTCATAACTATCGTCCCATATGCCTGTTGAGTGTATCCTACAAACTCTTCACGAAGATTATCCTCTTGCGCATATCAAGGACATTGGATGAGGCGCAACCAGTCAAACAAACCGGATTTCGGAAAGGATTTTGCTGTATGGACCACATCCAGACCGTGTCCAGGGGTCATCGAGGTTTGCCGAGAATACCACCTATCTCTAGTCCTAACCTTTGTCGACTATGAAAAAAGCGTTTGACAGCGTCAGAAACGAATGCAATCTTATCAGCGCTCGTCGACCAAGGAGTGGACCCGCCCTGCATAAGAACTCTGTGCGACTGTTATTGGAACTGCACTACGAAAATACAGCTTTTCCATCGACCTCTTACCATACCCATAGGAAAAGGGGTTCGACAGGGCGACACCATATCGCCAAAGCTGTTCAGTGCTGCACTGCAGTGGATAATGAAGTCACTCGACTGGGATGAGAAAGGCATATGTATTGATGGAAAATTCCTATCAAACCTTCGTTTTGCCGACGACATTGTCATCTTCTCAAGAAGTACTAGCGAAGCAGAGATGATGATCAACGAGCTCAACGAAGCGGGGAAAAAACATTGGACGTCGCATAAATTGAAAGAAGACCCAGTTCATGAAAACCCCATGGTGCGAAGGCGGAAAAAATTGAATTGCATGGCTCTCTCATTGCAGAGACCACCTCGTACGTATACCTTGGGCGATCAATGAACATGGAAAAAGAACATGAAGGAGGAAATAGATAGAAGAAGGAGAGCAGCTTGGGCCGCATTCGGACCTCTCAAAGAAGCCATCGACCAACTGAAGGACCCGAAAATCCGCGCTCATCTCTTCGATTCTACGGTCCTCCCAGCGCTCTGTTATGCTGCGGAGACATGGGTTGACAGTTTAACTACGTCAAGAATGCTTCGCACTACTCACAAAGCGATTGAGCGATGTCTTCTGAAATATAGCCGGCACTCTCAATATCTAGCCGGAATGCGAAGCTCTGACCTTCGAAATCTGTCACATCTTCGAGATCTAGGAGAATATACATCGATGAGGAAACATAGATGGGCCGGTCACATAATGAGAAGAACGGACGACAGATGGACGAAAAGAACAGTAGAGTGGACTCCAAGAGAATGCAAACGTCCCCCAGGACGACCACCTACACGTTGGGCGGATGCCTTCGAAACAAAGTTAATCAGCTGTCTGTACCCGCAGCTGCAGTTGTTTTACAAATCACGGTAAGAGACTCGCAAGCGATACCATGCTCGAACAAGACCACCACCATGGACTACGATTGCGAGAGAAAGGAACGAATGGCATATGTGCTGGGGACCGCACAGCTCGTGAAGACGGACCGTCCAAGTATCCAAGTAAGTTTGTAAGTGATTGTCGACTGTAGAAAAAGAAGCTTCGGACGTTTTCCGTTAGCAATGGATCCTGTTAGCAATTGCGCACTTTACAGTCTTTTTAAAATACGCTGCACTCAACTGCTTTAATATTGGTGGAAAATTTTTGTACAGTATCCCTTCAATTTAAATATGTTTGGAATTAAAGCTTCCAAAAAGCTGGTAGCGAGATTCAACTTTCTAAACTTTGCACCGACAAATTAGCAGCTTCAGATATAAACGATAGACTGGGGGTAGCACCTTTGTGCCAAGCCGGTCGAAATTCCGCCTGTTCCCTTGGCTTGATGTTCGGAATACGGGTCTCAAACTAATGAAGTGAAAGAAATCTATATCATGGATGCGTCGTTTTCTTGTTCAGCAATCGCGAGGTTGTTAAACAGCATACATTTTTTTCCATAGAAAAACACAATACAATACAACAGTAGCTGACGTTTCGGCAGTATCGCCTTCTTCAGAGCCTGACCCCGTATGTTCGCATCAATTTCTGATGTGGGATGGTGCAGTCGTCAACCTTATGCGACCATAATCAGTTGTTCTAATCTTCCTCATTGGAAGGAACTTTAAAAAACGGTGAGTTTTTTCGAGAAGCTGTTGACCATGTAATTACCATAGAGTTTTTCGTCTTTTTGCAAGTGTTATTGAAGCGTTTGGCGTAGTAAATTGTATAACAGTATACCTTTCCAGGCTCTGAAGAAGGCGATACTGCCGAAACGTCAGCTACTGTTGTATTGTATTGTGTTTTTCTATGGAAAGTAAATGTATGCTGTTTAACAACCTCGCGATTGCTCAACAAGAAAACGACGCATTCACATTCCAATGCCGAGGTTAATAGAAAGTCGATCTTGGGATCTATATCATGGGTTCTAGAAACTCACATTTTCATCTTGGTATAATAAGACAGCATGAATCTTGTAGGTTATGGTCTGCAAAGGTTTTTACTACAACACATGAGCTAAAATTTGTTCGTTTAAAGTCCAAGTTGGTCATTATTTTCTCATAAAGTGGATTGCATGCAACATTTCAGGCGTTGTTTGTATATGATTGAGAAGTTTTGCTATAATTGGGACAATGAGATAAAAGTAATTTTGAAATTTCTGAATGACAGCTGGGAAGGCTAGTTGAGAAACGAGGTAAACAAGTGCACGGTGCTGCTCCAACCCTGCCTAGGGCTTACGAAGGCTCTCATCCATCCAGAGTTGGTAATAGACTTATCTAAGATCAGCTGACTCTCTTGATCCTAAATAGGGAAAGCGCTAGCCCGGCTATTTACGGACTTCAGAGAGGATAGACTCGACGAGCATTCAAAGACATTCATGAAGAAAGGAAAATTCTCAAGCAACAGCCGAACCCACATGCAAACGTTGAAGGAGCTTCGTGCATGATGAATGCGAGGAAACGACTGCAAGAAAATTTAATGAAGATTGTCCTATTTTGATTTTATTTTATACTTTTTTCATCATATTATGTTATATTTTATCATTATTATACTTTTTATTTTTTATTATTTTTTCATTTTATTTTAGGGAATTTCCACGTTTCTTGTCGACGCACTTATTTCGTGTGATAATGGAAGAAGAATTTCAGATTCGTTCCTTATTTAATGTCGACGAGACTCCAAATAGGCCGCAAAGCATTCCAAACTATCAAGAAAATCGATCATTTTTGGCAGTAGGCCCAAAACTCTTTTGTCTCTGGTAGGATGTTAGTTACAGTGTGAGCACTATTCTAGCTACTCAGTGAAGTTGACTGTTTAGCCCTATTGGCGACTTGGTACGACGGAAAATCAGCATGGGAAATGCGTGGATTTACTAACGACAAGGTTTCCTTTACTTCACTAAACGTCAATATGGAAGTCACTAGACGTTGTCAATCATGTCTGATCTTGACATGCAGCGCTAGAACATGAAGCCATTGATGAATGTTCATATCTCATATTGAACATGAGTGACTGAACATGCCTGATGGGAATTCGTTGTTCCTATTTTGTATGCTCTCATGTCTCGCAGACAATCAGAATCGGGCACATCAGACAGGTGCGCTCACTGCAGCTCCGTGAATGTCCTACAGCTCCGCAACTCGCACAGTACTTCAACAGCTACAGCCCGAACATCTCGCCCGTGTGAGTCACAGGCTTTTAAGCTTTCTGCTCACTAGTTGGTGAAAAACGATTGACAGATTGCGAACTACAACGATAACGAAGCTCAGATGTATATTTATCATTCAACATAGTTACAACTGAAACCAAGCCTTTTTTTGCCAACAGATTTACATTTGTTCAATCCATCAATACAAAAAATTCGATTTCCTGGAGAAGAGAAGTTCCTTAAAAGCAATTTTTGCAGCGGGTTTAGTTGCTGAAGATTTCTTATGCAGTGCTTGTCGAGTGCTTGAAAAAAGTGTTATTAGAGTAACGTAGAGTTTCGTAGCCATTCTAGCCAGTGAAACTGTATATAAAAGTATTACGTGACAAAATGCCAAGAAAGAAATAATCTAAATGGAGTTAGCAACAATTATCTAATACAAAATTCCCAACAACCAAATCAATCATTTTTTCACCGAGCACTAACTTACCTACTTAAACGATGTGCTCTTTGATTTCGACAACTTTTATATTCAGCCAAATACAAAAAAAATCCTACTTTCCTCTATTTTATGTAATGAAAATGCAACCCTCTCAACGATTTACCGCCTCGTCGTGGCGGCGTGGTGTTCCTGGGTGGCGGGCTGCGATGTACAGAAGGGGGATTCGTAGCCCGCGGTGTCTCCCAAGGTGAGAAGGAGTCCGGTGTTTGCATCAGGAAGCCCAGCTAAGGGTAAATCAGAACCAAGATCCACCACCGTCCTGGTATGAAGCTAGTAGCATGGTGAGAAGTCTCCCTGTGATCGACAAAGCCTTTGGTGATGAATACCCTTCTGAGGCAGACTTTGGGTAGGCTGACCTCGGGACTCCAGGGAACCACAGTGGCTGGACCAGCAAAACTCCGAAAAAACGGAAATTATGCTGGGGCCCGCACAACCAGTGAGGACGGGCCATCCAAGTATTCAAGTAAGTAAGAAACTGCACCGAAAAAATCTTTCAAGAACTACTACAGATTTCCTTCTCCAAAGTCATCTCATCCTCCATCAATGTCATACATAGACAGAGATCTTTGTTATAGTTTCCAAACTGTCGAATTCGTCTAGTATTCTATTAAATACACCTGTAACCGAGAAATTTGTGGTGCCGATTGCATAAAAATGGTTGTGCGGTAAATGATGAAATCGCAGCCTCATCATCTATCTGCTATTCGTGAGCTCCATTCGCGTACGTACGTGGGGAACTAGACGATCGACGTTAAGAGAAGAACGCTTTGAGAAATTTCTGAACTGCTCAGTTATGTAATGTTCTCTAAAGTTCCAGCCTTATTTTAAGCAACGAACATCGCACTCCGAAATATGCTGTCGGTTGGAAGGTGTACAACGACAACTCACCACCAAAACGAAGGAACAGTTACAAAGTAAGTAAATTTCCATCACCTGAACGCCATTCCCAGTCAGTTTACTCTTTCGTGAACAGCCGAAAAATGCAAATAGAATACCGTTCCGTGGCTACTGTGGCTCTTTTTTAGGAAGCTATAAATAAAGTCTTCAGGAAACTAGTGTCAGATTTTTAATGTCATCCTTGTTATGTACGCTCGCAATAGTTCTTCTTTCTTTGTTTTCGAATGCTGTGCCACCATATATCATTGCAAAGCATGTTTTACGCAGTTTCGTCCCGTATAATTTAACTATAATGTGGGCGGTCTTTAACGAATTTTAGACCAATTTTGACAAAAGTGACGTGTAGCGCAGTGGTAGTGATGCCGACCATAACGAGCGCGGTGCTAGTTCCACTCCGCACCAGGCCCACCATCCTTGTCATCTCTCTGGCAATGGAGAATTGGTGTCAGACTTGTCAAGCTTTAGCCAGACTATCTCAAGAGCCGAGGAAGAATTGAGTCGCTCTATTCAGCGAAATTCATGAAGAAATCCTCAAGCAGCAGCTGGACCCGTGCAAGAAAAGTTTGAAGACTGTCGTGGATGGCGGATATGAGGGAACGAACCGAGTGCAAGTAACTGGAACTGCATAAGAGATAACAAGACGTGTCGTGTAAAGTAATAAATAAATTGCGACAAACCTACATCTACGAATTCAAACTAGTGCAGCCAAACGGCTCCCCAAATCAATGTGGTATATGGCCAAGGAATTATTTTTGAACGTACAGTGAAACATTGGTGTTGAAAATTTCGTTGTGACGTCTTTATGCTATTCGCGACAATAAATTGAAGGGTTTGATTGAAGCAAATACACGCATAACTGTTCGAGCATACAGAAGAAATATGTGTAGGCACCTCATTCATTCATCTTGTAACAAATCCCTCAGGCCACCTCTCTAGTAAACTCGTCATTGACCAGTGATTCACTGTTTTTCTTGATGAGCAAAGTCGAGTGTGTTATTGCAGCATTTATTGATACGCAGTAGCTAAAGCTTCGGCGGTTTCGCCTTCTTCAGAGACTGGAAAGGTTAAACTGACATGCAACCTACTCAACCAAACATAACCTCAGCAGACAAAATTTAATCCATAAATTTTCATTCGAGTAATAAACAACTCCTCGTAAACACTCACAGTTTTGTTCCCTTGTAAGTCTACCAGGTTTTTGATGGAGACCAACCAAACAAGTCTTATATGCGCAGGGAATTGGCCCCAAGTCAGGTTGAAAAAATCACCTGTGGTATGCCGCGAGGTCACACATGATCACGGCACACTCCTTCCTCAAGTGAATGAGACGTAATGGGAGGCGGCTAACAGCCGACCCCCAACAAATATAAATAAGCTGCTTCTCTACTCTAGGAGAGACTGGCAAGCTATGTGAGGGTATATCAATTCAACACATTCACAGCTCAGCATACGTGGGTATCAAACTAAACACTGCAAAAGGGCCTCATTCTCGTGTTCTCGAGAGGACCAAGCGTCGGCTAGGACGAGTAATGAGAGGCTGTTAAAATCTCAGGGCCATTATAGCTTGCATAAATCTCGAAGGACTGAGATAAAGATTTGTACCCAAAATGAACGCTCACTCTTATCTGCGTCCTCGACAGAGGATTCGGTTATGCAGGCAAGTAGGATAAGGTAAGACGTCATCGGACTTACAGAGACGAGAACGCGCCACCCATTCAACGCCGTCTTTGACACCAGAAAAGAACTGTTCTTCGGAACATGCGACAGTGCAAGAGTCGATAGGGTCGATATTCTCATCAATACGCCACAGACATCAATTCATTCCAACAGCTAACAACACGAATACGACGTCTGCTGTTAAATAAATCTGGATTAACACCGGGTTTGGCGGCCCTCCACGTCTATGCACCGACGTCAATCTATGACGAGTACGAGGTCGAAGAGTTCTATATGGACTTAAGGAAGTTCTGATCTTAATGCTAAAATTGGACCCAGAAAAACGACTAAGTGAAGTCATGTAGAGGACCGGAGATTAGAATGAAACGACCAGGGTTAGCGGCTGTTTGAGTTTATCGCGATGACCAGTGCTACTCACGGTAGCTTAAAAAATCCAGAACTTCGACTCTCAACGCTGGCCGTGGCAGTCTCCCAGTGTAGAGAAGCATAACGAAATAAACCACATCATAGTAAATCGAACGTTTTCCCTAAACGATGTCGCTCCTGCCCAAAATTCTACACGGGATCACACCATCGCCTCCTTGGTCCGCTCATTTCACGCGGAAAGAAGAAAAAGCCGCTAAATTAAACAAAAAACAGATTCTCAAAACTACCATTAACTGGGATTTATTCAATTCTTTAGTCGGCTGTTGGGAAGATGCCATTCTCGGTAGCGTCAACAAGGAATACGATCGGTTCACTCAACATCTTCATGTCAGCGCTATGAAAACTGAGAGTTCGGAACTCACCAAGAGACACTCGAGCTGATAGAACAGCATGGAATCGCACGAGCTGCAGGCAACCGAGAACTAACGTCCGAACTTGCAAAACAATGCAGGCAGGCGATAAAAGAAGATCCTAAAGAGAGAAGAGCAGCAGTAATGGTCGAAGCTGCAGAAGCTGGGAAAAGCATTCGCAAAGCCCACCGAAGCTTCGCCAATTACAAGACCAAGATGATTGCACTCGGACGCTCAGACGGAACAGTTACAGCTTTCAGAAAGCCAGTGAAGAAAATCATTCACGATTACTACTCGGACTTCCTTAATAGCCACGTCATCCTGTTCTCATACGAAATCAGCCAGGTTGGATATGTCGTCCCCCGATTCTCCCTTCCGAAATCCGAGCTGTTGTTTCGTCGGTGAAAAATCGAAAAACATCAGGTCCTAACAGGATAAGATCCGAAAACCCTAAAGAACCTTCCGCCAGTCCTCATTAACTCACTAGCTCAGCTCTTCACATGTTACCTGTCAGAATGCAAGGCTCTTATTTAATGGAAGACTAGCAAGACTGTGTCATTGTTCAAGAAGGGTGACCTTCACGATATCGGCAACTATCGCACAATCTGCTTGGTGTCTGTCCCCCCACAAACTTTTCACTCGAGTCATCGTAAACAGGATTGACAGAACACTGGGCGAAAGGCTGCCTTGTGATCAAACAAGGTCTCTAAAAAGGATCCGGTATGATAAATCACATCCATGCGATAACAACACTCATTGAAATATCATACAAAGGACCTCCCTCTCTCACTTTCATTGATTTAAGGTATTTTGACTCAGCTGAGATAGAAGCAGTCGTGTAAGCTCTAGAAAACGAGAGCATCTCTACTCAGTATGTAAAGGTTATTCATAAACTGTATAAAAGTTTGACATCCAAAATATCACCATTCTATAACGATACTAGAATCGACGTCAAAACAGGGGTTAGGAAAGGCGACAGCGTCTCGTCAAAATTCTCTATCCCACTCTCGAGATTGTCATGCGAACATTGAGACAACGTGGGAGTGAAAATCGATGTTCGGCAATTACACCAACTTCGCTTTGCTGATGACATTTTTTTATGGCACCAAGCATTAGCCAGTTGGAACGAATACTTGCCGACTTTGATAACGCCTGTGGAAAAATTGGTTTTCGACTAAATCTCACAAAAACGATGTTCACGAGAAACGGATTGATTACGTATGCCTCATTCACGCTCAACGGAATGAATATCTCCCAGTCCCTCACTTACGTCTATCTAGGGCGTGAAATCGACATGATGAACAACTTAGCTCCAGAGTGGAGCACGAGCGAGTGGCTTGCGGAGCTTTCAAGGAACATCGAGGATGTAGTGGAAGGAACAACGAGCACATGACTCCGTACCTACCTTTTCGACCCCACGATTCTTACCATAACCTAAGCGTCAGAAACCTGGTCACTGCGTAAGTAGGACGAAAGATCACTCAGCGTTATTGGACGGTCGATCGAAAAAGACGATGCTAGGTGTATCCGGTTTCACACAAGAAAGGGATGGGATCCGAAGCTCCGACCTGCGTCAACGATCAAAAGTCAAAGATGCCGTTCTGTACGCCAAACAGTCGAAGATAAGGTGGGCCGGACACGTAATGCGTATGAAAACCCAATGAACAAGAGCCGTTGGTGACTGGATTTTTCGGGATGTCAAACCTACGGCAGGATGACCACTGACTTAATAGTCAGAGCTCTTCACAAAAACCCTAAGAGAAAGATATGATGCTGAGCAATTCCTAAAGCGAGTAGAACTCACTGGCCCACTCTTGACATGCAATATCGAAAAATCGAAAAATTAACTGGCACCAGCTCATGTCACTTGTTTGTAAACGGTGGGACAAATCATGTAGGTAAAAGTTGGTTAGTGGGGGTAAGTGATTGATTAAACTGCATTGAACCAATGAGATCACATGGAGTTTTTCACTGATAATTAATCATCATCTTAAGAACCATGAAGCACTGACACCTGACTGTTCAAATAATAGTATAGGATTTAAAGAGGAGAGAGATAGAGTATAACTGCGTGGTCTATCTCGAAGATGTCTGTTTTGGACGAGGTCTGTAGTTTTACTGTCGATAATGGTAATTCAATTACCTCGTTTTGTAGCTTTTTTCATTTAAAGTTCTCTGTTAATGACTCTTTTTGGCCCATCAAGATGAGAAAAGCAAGTCATTGTTTTCTCGCTACAGTCACCGAATCAAAGGCTGTCGTCTTTTACCAAACCATTTTAGCCAACCACAACTGAGCAGAATGCTTTTTGAAACCGAACCATAAAATAACACTAGAAGTGGGCTACAAAATAATTGTCTATTTAGATGTCTGCGGTAACTGCTGTTACAGGCACCGACATTAAAGGGAAAATCAGTAACTACCCGCAAGGAGGATATATAATTTCGCTGAAAGGGCAAACTTCGGAATTATTGGTGACCACGAAACGATTGCAGTCGGAGGCATGGATAGACAAGGTTAGTCAAAGTAATGAACAATAACCAAAGGTAAATGCTTCCATTTCATCTAGAATTGATTGCTTCCAATGGGAAGGCGCCGTCTCCATTGCTTAATTGTTCGGTGGAAGGTTCCCTATAGGATGTAAAAGTATGAGAAACACCATCTGCAGTTTTTTTTCCGAACAATGTCGTTAAAACAAGAACCATTTAAATCCGGCTGCTTACCTGTACTAGGATGCTTGAATGGTGTTTTCACGAATAGTCATGCAGACACCTTTCTGTTCGACTAACAATTTGCTCATCGGTCTGGACTTTCTTTTCCCAATGGCTCGAGTAACAGTGCTAGCACTCTCCAATTATCACTATAGGTAGTCTGGTCATGCGACTAAATTGCTACCAGAGTAGCGTATGATCCTCGCATTGGTTTACACTCAGCTGGTCTTCCAAATAGAAACGTCAAACTCTTAAGCTCGATAGACCTGTTAAAGACTGCTGATAAACTTCTGGGACTTTCTCGACTTCCTCGTCGGCGTTCTTGCGATGATCTCCGTTGTCGTGTACCTAATCCGACACTTTTTTTTTGAAATGGTGAGCCATAGTAGAAATGAACTACCACTCATCAACAACTTCTCATCATTTCTTACTACTAGTTTTGATGTCAATTTGTAGAAACTATAGCTAGTGAAGAGTGAGGATGCTACTCAATAACATCTTAGTATTCGTATAAGAAAACCAGTTCCCTATTTAAACTATAGCTTATTTAGCGCAACTAAGTGCTTCACCACCTCAAGTAGTCTTCACAGGAAGAATGAGATATATATGATGCACTAACACTATGTTGTTTATCGTCTCTATGAATGAAAAACCAGAAATATTAGGTTGTCCAGAAATTGACGTAAATCATGGAGCAACCTCCTGTTTGAAAAAAAAGTTTCATGCATTTAAGTTTTTACTAGATACCAGTTAGGGATGCATGTAGCGAATTGATTAGAGGTGCTCTGTAACATACACGTGATCGCATGCTCGATCCATCACCGCGTACTCATCAAGGTACGTATCCATGTATCATTGCGAAAGGGCGCGTGTAACGCAGTGGTCGGAGGCACCCTGCAATACACATGGAATCGATCCCTGCGACCCAGGCTCACCAAGCCCTTCATCGCTCCGAGGTCGGCAAATTAGTACCAGACTTGCTTGGGAAGATAGCATCACTGATTTGATAGATCTTTAGGTCAGTGTAAGTCCTTGTGTAGACCATATATACATTTAATCACCTCTAATGGCTCTTGGTGAAGTCGACTGCATAGCGCATCCCTCGGGGATTGACCATCGCCAGACGCGCTTTTCACTGTTAGTTAATTGACTAAGTCTTTATACTAATTTGTGCTCAGTTAGCCTATTTAAATAAAATGAAAACCAGCTGCGTTTAAACAAATCTCATCTCAGGCTTGGATATCAGCTCCATCTCATGCTCGGATATGACCTTTCAGTGATATCTCGCATTGGCAATTTTTCATTTGGCAAAGAACATTTTAAAAATTACGTGAAAATGAGGATTTGGGGTATAACAAGAGCCAGACGGATTCTATGCTGTCGATGATGAGGAAAAATGGAACGTTAATTAAAGTTCGGTTGTTTGTGACGCGCTACGAAAATGGATTCTATAAAAACAACGTACGGATGCCTACTCACCACTTTACACCACACCTCTCGTAGATAAATTTTCCTGACCTGTGATAGACACATTCCTCATGCTATGTCAACGGGCGTTGTTCTGGATGTCTTACTTCCTAAAAAATTAGACGATACAGCTAAAACGATCCTGTTTACGAAGCGATGAGAGCATAGGTTCTTAGTGCTTAGTTCTTTCCGATGACTTTGTGAGAACATTGGCCAAGCAGGCTGTATGTTAAAATAACCCTTTCCAAACTCTAAAAAAGGTGAAGTCTGCTTGGATGTGAGCTATTGCAAAATAAGCATTATATTAATAACTTAATGTCAATTCATCATGGGTGGAGTAACTTACCGATCAATACACAGTCCTTTAAAAAGCTGCCTTTGGGAAGTGTTATGGTGGTCATTTTGTACTTGACGGATAGAGTCGCCAGTACGAGTTTTTGAAATCCTGGTGAAACCAGTAAAGCAGACTGGTGTTGTCAGGAAATTGACACGCTACACTGGGAACTGCAATATCCTAAACTGACACTGATCAATCGAGGGCGAGTAATTGAGTTAAACGACGATGTCCTGCCGTACATCGCACAAGTATACTTAAAAGGGTGAATAAGTTAGGATGTAAAACTTTGCGTAATCCAGGATACTCGTGCTAACCCTCGTCAACCTCCCTCTAGTCTTTCAGCACTTCAGTATCTGAGGAAATCCTCAACAAGAAAAAGTGCTGCTAGAGGGCGTCCAGAAGTTTCTTAAGAGAATGAAACCTAGGATTCCATAGTAATAAGTTGAATCTTTTGCTCCTGCAATTTAAATATTTACTTGATACTTGATACTTGAACGGCCTGTCCTCACTAGTTGTGCGGGCCTCAGCATAATCACCATCTTTCAGAGATTTGCTGGTTAAGCCATTGTGGTTCCTTGGAATCCCGAGGACAGCCCCCGAAAGTCTGCCTCAGGTCGTCACCACGGCAGGCAGTAGCAACCCCTTGTGGATCAGGGGGAGATTTACCACCATGCGACTTTTGATACCAAGACGGTGGTGGATCCTGGTATTGGTTCTAGGCTTCCTGATGGAAACGCCGGACTCCTCAGCTTGGGGGACCCTGCCGGGGTGACGAATCCCCCGTTCTACATCGCAGTCCGACACCCAGGAACACCCCCAGCCACGATGAGGCGGCAAACCGTTGGGAGGAATTTACGAATTTAAATATTGCTCGTTTGATTTTTTTTCCCTGAGTTTCTCCAAGTAACCATCCCTACGTGGTTGGAAAATTGCTATCGGGCTTGTACGAGGGGATAAAAAAAAGCGGTGACGTGATATAGCAGTGCACTATAGCGTGGGTACAAACTAGACATGCATTCAATCATCTTTAGTGATGCTTGGTTAAGCTGAATTCAAGGAGATTGCTCGATACCGAGGGCTTCATTCTCTATGCTTCAATAAAAATATGTTATCCGCATTTATCACATGCTTTTTAAAAAAATTGCTGCTATATTTGTGACTAGAAATTCCAACATTGACTCCCTAGAAGGACGCGGAATGAAGAAAGCTGTAAGACAGTGATGTTTGCCAGAGCATCGCAATCTGTAGTGTAAGTAGTAAAATTTTGAAGAATTTGCTAAATAAGCGCTGTTCATAATTTCAAATGGGAAAAGAAGAAAGAGTATTTTAGGTTCTGGAGGCATTCGCTGCTTACAATGACAACGCGTACACGAATTTAGCTTTGCAGGCGGACACTGAACTGTTGTTCAGCAGCTGCCTTGTAAGCGTCTCCTTCTTCGTCTCTTGCAAGATGATCAAGATGTTGCGGTAAGCACAAGAACTTCCTTCTGGTTTCAGAATACCGAGGACACCGCTCCAGCTTTAACTGTCGCATCGCCATTTTCGCCGATACGCTCGACCATGGCGGCTTGTCTATCACGGATTTGGTAATGTCCTTCATTCTCATAATCTGCGCCTTCAACGCCTCCCCTCTATTGTTTGCTTAGGAACAAACTGGAGAGATGGTTGAGTTTTCATAGTATTTTTTCGGAATTTGTTGCATGCATCCGCTGCCCAGTTTAAAGATAATTTGGAATAAAACGCTCTCATGTTGTAGATTACAGTTCGCCATACTTTGTATTCCACCGTCTGCGTTGTGTCATTGAAGGAAAAACCCGTGGTTTCTGTATCACCGAAACTTGAAAATATGATAGCACGACAAGTTGCGATGGATATCTGTGATAGTTCGCCAGTTAACCTCATTTCTAAAGTTGGGTGTAAAACAGAGCTTACGGAGTTTCAGTAAATCATGAGGAGTTAAAAAGATTGCGTGAAAATTCTTGCACTTCTGCTGAGGTGATAGCTTACCATAACTTCAAAAAAGGGAAAAAGAGTAGAAATCAAGCTGAATTCTTCCGAGAAGTACTGTTTCAGCTATAATTCTGCAGTTGCAACGTTCAGAACAACAACTGCAGGGATACTAGGCAAATTCGATGTCGCCGATGTGTTCCAGACGAGCACGTTGGGTGCGCAGGTTTTCACATCGCTCAGTTATTGTAATAGTGAATGCCCAAATTTCTACTTAGTATGTTCTTTAGTAACTTCCAGTCTTTCTAGGACTACGGGTCTTGTCAAAATCCATAAAAAATCAGATTTCGATATGGAAAGAACGCACTTGAATACGCACACGTTCTTATCAACAGTTGACGGTTCACAAAAGTATTTCCACAGTAATAGTAAAAACAAACCCAGTCCGTTACAACACTGGGTAATTCTTTTGAAATGTGCTCACTTCTCGGCTGTGAAGTCTCAATTTTTCAGCACCTGTGATGTTCATGGTGTTCATGTTCACGAGCACCATGTTCATCAACATCTTCGTCATGATCATCCTCTTCGAATTTAAAGAGGTCCTTACACATGGAAATTCACGCTCATCTCTTCGTTAGCTATCAAGATCTACAAAGTTCGAACGGACTATCCTTGCAGGTGCGCAACCATAATTCTCGACAAAGCAACGAGTACGAGATTCTCGCGCACATCAGCTGGAAGGTAGGATTTGAGCTAAATCTTCTTTCAACAGCTATGTTTTGGCATAGTGTCTGCTACCATTTTTCAAATAGCATGATACATACAGTTACAATAGTTTTAATTTCAATTATTGGTTACAATTGCTTATCGGTACTTCTTTGTCCAAAAGAGATTGACAGCGAAAGAACAAAATTGCCAATGTCTTCTTTTCAATTGTATTTTTTCAGTTGATGCGCTTATTGGGTCTTTACAGACGCCATGAGGCACATGCATATTACATACAAAACACTCTGAAGGACTTTAGTCTTATAAATAGTTTTAGCCACAAGGTGGGTGTCCAACTTTTACTTGTGGCTTCAGCTGGTGCTTGAGAATTTTTCTTTCGCCATGAATGTTGTTGAATGCTGGTGGAATCGACTCTCCGTGGAGTCCTGAGATAGCCGGCATAAAATTTTCCCACTTGACACGCAAACAGTGGGCTCTTCCCAGACAGGCTTTGCAGACAAGACTGGTACCAATTCTCCGACCCCAGAGGGATAAGAGGCTTCGTGATTTCGGAGTGAGTTCGACCACCAACGTTATCGTCATTATTGGCACCACTATCACTGTGCTACCCCCACACCTCGCCCTAAGCAACGACTATGGAGAAAAAACATATGGACCTAAATGGCAGCAATTGAGCCGTACACAGTTCGCCATTCGTTGTCTGCTTAATGTTTTGTGCAAAACGTAAACGTGTAGATGAATGTATTGAGTGGCGGTAAGAATACCACTCTATGAAAGCGATACCCCTAGGCTATTCCATTTGTTAAATACGGTTAAACAATGCTTAATATTAAAAGTTTGAAATTAATTTTACGATCCTCGCACTGCAGTCAAGAACACCAACCAATAAAACTCTGAAATGTTTCGATAAACGTTAATGACACCAAATTGAAGCATGAGGCAAATTCCTTACGATCACTCTTTTCTTTCGTCCCCTTCCTTCGTATATTGAAGTTTTAATTCCTCTCACTTATGTTAACCTTTTGTTTGTTGCCTATTGTAATTTTTTCACAGCAGGGTATGATGTGAGATACAACCACAACGTTACCGTTTCCGACGTTCGCGTATTACACGATGCACCATGGAAGCGCTTGCTTTGTGTTTTTCTCAGATAGTTTCCTACCTAACTCTTAACTGGGTTCAATGCCGATCTTTTTTTCTCACTCACTTGTTCTCACATCACTGAAAAAGAGTTAGTGCACTTAACCTTCAAAATGAACAACACGTGATCACGTGCTTGGGTAAAACCTATCTAAATACCGGTTGCTTGCTCTTCACTACCAATGGCTATGGTCGGTACATGTTGTTTGTTGGAGGTCTGTCTCGTGCAGCGTTATTTTGCACTGAGCTACGCATGCGGGGAGTCCTACATAGCTCAGTGTGTCCCAGGCACAGCGAGATCACATTAAGTGCGACCATGCTCCAGTTCTTTTTTCGTTGAATATCGTGGCTTTCCCGAAGAAGTACAGAAACATCCAACATTTTCAAACGAACAATACGCTAGTTTGAGTGAAGGAACCGTAAAACGACAGCGTGTAATCTGAGTTATTAACTCATAATCATATCAATGCTTGATGTACAGAAAAAGTTGCTCCTGTAAATAATGACTTTGGCTAATGGTTTACCACGAAACTCCAATATTTTGATAAATCTTTGACATTCTTTAATCTTAGGCCGATCTTCTCCTTCACCGACTGCAAAGATGGCGAATAAACGGTCGAAGCAAGTCTCTTTGTGGATAGAAGAGCTTAAGATTTGCTAGTTCTAATGGTAGGCTAAGCTAAGAATTGCTAGTTCTGATGGCATGCTAAGCTGACGAGTCCAAAACGTTCATTATTTACCGTATGTGAAAACTTTTATTACATTTTTTAGTGCGTTCACTCCAAATTGGATATTGCGTACAATGTTAATCAATAACAATTTTACTAATAAATGAGTTTGAAGAAAATGTCTTACTATGGCCACATATGCCTATAAGGGTTAAGGTTTTTAGAAGAGAAAGATTCAGTGGCTTTTAACAGTACAAGTGGAGAATAATAGAAGGTGAACACTGAAGGCAGTCAATATCACCACGAAGCGATCTGCGATGAATCTATAATCATTGTTCATTTCCTCTGGTTCATATGTCTATTTACTAACACCACACGTCTGTAGTCTTAGTGATCTATTCGGTAGCACGAGTAAATTCTTCTGAATTTGGCGCTACTTGGTGTAGAATCTGCTTATGCTTTGACACTGTAATATGCATGACCGGTTGACACAAGTCCTCCTGATGACATTCTCTTTGCAATTCGTGCACCTACTTCAAACAATGGCGCTAATCAACCCTTCCATAGAAATAAATAGAAATCAAGCCCCCCACCTTACAACGTAAAGTCAAATGAGTAACAGACGAAGCATGATGCAAGCCTTGAAAGCATCGCCGCGCACTCGTACTGCCTTATGCGTTCGTAACTTTGCTCTCATCGATTCACCCTCTGTTTAAATCAACTACATTGGTTAGAATCCGTACAGCGAAAGACAAACTCTTGATATTGGCGTGATAGACTTTTGGTCTTATCAGAATCTCATCATTGCAGTGATAACGGGTTTGCTCGAATGTGGAGAAAATGGTGTCACATTAGGGTTAAAACAAGCACAGTATAACATCAGAGTTTCAGTTTTAAATAAATTGCCTGAAGACTTGAGAACAACGAAATAATTCTTTTTCGAAGTTCAGTTGCACCAGAAGGGTAGAAAGAAAGCTTCGTTATGTGCCGTTTGCAAAATTCCTCGCGAATTCACTTCTTCCTGGTGTTAGACAGTTTCGGTAGGCGATCGAATACGGCTCGATGCTGGACAGCTGGATTAGACCCATTGCATAAAAACGAAGACTTGCTTGAGCAACTCACATCTATGGATGCAGGGGCCTTCATCTCTTTCTGAAATTTCACATTATTAGGGACGGAATTCCTCATCTGCACTTCATTCTGTCAGTAAGCACATGAATCCTATTCAATAAAATATGTTTTTAATGTCCATATTACAACAGTTATTTCGAAACAACAAATTGAGCAACATTAGTGGAAACATCGACAAAATACTAATAATATTAGTAGTTGCTTCTTGAATGGTTGTGTCAAAAGGAATCGGGAAGGGTTGAGCACAACTGATGCTTCACTGATATTTTGCTGTTTGGCCAGGATTTTTCCCTCGAACGCTCGAAGCAGAGTTGCAATGGCGTCAGCACAGAAGTTCCCCGTTGTCGCGAAGAGTTTGCCATCTTGCGATTAGTTCCGCTTTAGGTCAAACAAACTGTGGATTTATTCAGAGTCAAGCAATTTGAGCCGTCCTTGACCAAGACGGATGAAACCCGCTGGTTTTACTTCTAGATTTAAACTAAGCTAGTTAAACGATCAATAATTTCATGGAAAAAGTGATGGTTAATAAGACCATGCAGGAGAAGGGCTCTCTATCACCATCCTTTCACATGCGTAAATGTTCCTGACGACAGCACACTCATCTCTGAGGATCACTTCACAGGAGACAATGCGCTTGAAGAAGGAAGTGTAGGGAAAACCACACAACCGTTAGTAAATTGAGCGAATGCCCAGTACACGAAAAACCTCCAATCCGATCAAAAATAAGTTGAAATGAAGATAAATCCGACCACTGATATATGAACTAAAGACACTTACAAACGTGAAGAATAAAGGACAGGACGGAAGGACACAAATGACCGAATCGGACACTAGACGAGAAAAAATTCGCACAGCATTTATATAAGGCTAGAAGGACTGCCACCACATTTTGGAGATGAATCCTTCTAGAAGTGTTCGCCTTCACTACCCATCCAAATCGAAACAAGAATGGGCAGGTCACAGTGATGCCCATCTCAAGCTTCATTGAGGGAGGCCTTGTACACGATAACTACGCTTAGCTCCTGCAGTGCTACGCAAGACTCGTAGAGGTCACAATACGCGAAAGAGCGAGACAACACGACAGGCTGCTCTCCATCATGAGTACTTAACGGTCTGAAGTATGGAGTAAATGTTGAAGACTTAGAGGTTTTTCACAAATCTGTAGGAAAACGCATCAATTTGATGATTTCAGCAGCACCAGATAGGAAGGACATGTTTCTTCAATCCGTGAGCCTCTAAGAAAGAAATGCGTTCCCAATGATGGAAATTTTCGCTACCATTGTCTGGTTGTTTATAGTACAGCTGATGCAAGGATTTGCCACATGTCTGTAACACTTACGCGACGACTTGACCTCTTTAGGAGCTATGCTACGTGAAAAATGATGGCAGCTTTTCATTTTAAACCAACAAATCTCAGCGCACAGCGGATTTTACTAATTTCAGTAAAAAATAATAGAGCGTGCAAATGTCTGCCTAGAAGAAGAAAGGCCTCTTCTTTCATCCTTATGCAAATCCGATTTTCTGGAGCCCATGACACATATTTCTTCCACTTTGTTGCTTCAGGAAACGAAAGCAAACGAACAAGGGAAATCTCGTCCAGAATGACATGACAGTGTTCACCCATACATCACTTGTGTTTGCAGCTGCCCCGTTCCCGCTGAGGTTCCAAAAACTTAAATTTCACTATCGATTTTCTGAAAGTTTTGATTCTGAAGATATTTACATCTGGAGAGACACTGTATAAAAAACTACATGTGCAGTTAGGGCGACACGGAAAGTCCTACTGCCTACTCTATAAATCTACAATTTTCTAAAGTTTGAAACACAATAGTGACCGGGGAAATTATTGTCACCTTCCGGGAAACTAGATACGTCGTGAAAGGGTTTAAAAGATATAAGATGCCTATGAGAATAGGTTACTAACTTTGTACCAAATCTGGACATCGTCTTCTGTTCTGAACGGCTTCCTATCCCGAAATGGACTATTAGATGACTTCCACAATTGGATTTTGACTGTATAAATGTGCGTTAGAAGAAATGCAAATCCGTGCCAAAAACCCTAACTCCTCTTGCCATCATCCCAGAGAATTTCAAGCAGCATTTTGCATACTATAACACAGCAACATTTAATGAAAGGAAAGAATAGATCCAGTTCGGAGTGTCACACAAGGCAACATCCTGACAACGTCCAGTGATCACCGATGAATTGAGTAATGCTATCGCTCGTGTGTAAGAACTAAGCATTCTGAATAAGCGCTGAAACAAAGACGGCCTTCAAACGGAAAGAAGAACGCGGACAAGGCTATGAATCAGTCTATCTATCCTCACTTTATAGACAGCACCTGGTGCGAAGAAAAAAGGAGAAGCAATTAAAAATTATCCATGGATTGTTTTATACGTATTTTAAGAAAGAAGTTAGCACGATTAACCCTTGAAGAAGAAGAAGAAGACTTCAGAGCCGTCAAAAAAGGACCCGTGAATAAATGATCAATAATGGAAAGCTCTACGTGAAAGAGAAAGATGATAGTAGATGGGTGTAATGGGCACTAAAATGGAAGCACAAAAGAATTAACTGACATTGTAAGGAAGACCGTCATTGAGCTTCCACAATATCTCGTTCGATCTCGTGAAGAGCTATGAATAAATCAGCTCGGTACATCCCTACAAGGAGGAAAATTTCCAATAGACGATGCGTTGCGGACTGAACGACACCAAATTTGGCCATTAGTTTAGTTCAATTTAGTTAGGCGCCAATACGTTTCCTCAGTAAGAACAAAAAATTATGTATTATGTGGCAAAAACATTTAAAGTTTTTCTATAGCCATCTCGCCAGAAAGTAAGAAATTTACGGAATTTAACAGACCTCTGAAGGGGCAGTCCAACGTGTTCCAGCTTGTTGGGATTTGCCAGAGAATATACTACTCTTCGTACCGACCACTCTCAGGTGAAGAAATCGTGCAGCCCATTCACGAGCTTCTGCGTCCAACGAGTCGTCTGAACACCGGACTAGAGCAGCAGCAAAGGAAGAAACGTGACCGCTTACACACCGTTCATTCGAACTCCTTCATACAAACATGCGTCCAGCTGCGAAAGAAATCCGCACTTGTGTCCACGGGCTGTGTTCGGCTCGCTATAAATTGACTCACTCCACTGAGACATCCTAAAACACCATCGTGCAGAGCTTTCAATGTAACACGTAGGCAAACACAAACGCGAAAAGGTCTAACAATGGCCATACTACTATTCCATCAGCAACTGTTCTGTAATTGTTACGACAATGCCGTGAATATAAAAAGGTGAAAAATTTCCTAAGGAAACTTATAGATACAGTTTCGTTCCACATAAATGACACATGGTAGGTGCAGAGCAGTAAAAGATCACTGCGGAAGCTACGTGCCAGCAAATAAATCGATGTTCCACGGCTTGAGAGCTGCAGAATTACTCGTGTCTTTGCCATAGCAACGCAAAGCTTCTGTCCACGTGTGACGTATAGCACACTGTGAAGCCTATGCACTATAAGTGTAATTGGAGGTAAGAAGGATGCAAGTATTGGAAAGCACCGAGCAAATTTTTTCAACCAACTTCGCTTCGTATTTCCTGCGACCTTTTCCAACATGGACCATCCCAATGATCACTGTCACGGCAGCTCGTGAACAACGAAGTGTCCATTTGCCCTAGCAAATCTCTAGCATCTTCTTTAAACTACATAACTATCCTATCTAGTGAAATGTCCACGTTCTTCTAGTTTCCCAAAAAACTTCCGCGTTGCTAAACATGAATTAAGATGACATTCCGGTGGAATCAGGTTGGGGCGGGATTGCTCACTCTGGAAACATTAGAGCAGGAAGGAACCACCGATTTCCTACTTCTAACTCCATTTCACTGATTGGAGCACACCGTGAGAAACTATTAAAGCACTAAAGTTATAAACTAGTCTGGTTTTGCGGGCACCGGCATTATTTACATTTGCTGATTTAGCGACTATGTTTCTCTGGAGTCCCGAATCAGCCTAGTCGAAGCCTTCCTCAGTTCGTCACCAATCCAGAGAGTCGCCACCCCTTTGAATCAGTGGTAGAGTTGCCACCACGCGACTGGTTTGATACGAGGACGATGATGATTCCTGTTATTGATTTACTCTTAGCTGGGCTTCCGAATGAAAAAAGTCGGACTACTTCTTAGCTTTGGAGGCCCCGGGTGGGTGGTGAACCTCGCCCCACATTGCATCTTGACGCCCAAGAACACCTTCCAGTCACGATGAGGCGGTAAGCCGTTGGGTTGTATAAAGTGCACAACGAGGGAAAATAATTGCTGAGTCAAATTAGGTAATGCGAAGCGATGTTAGGTTATTGATTATCCGCGGACTGCAAGTTTAGCTCTACGATGGCCTCGACCATTTTCGCCTGTGAGGGCCATCGGACCGTGTGCTACTGGGACCGCATCGAGCAGTCAAAATGCGTATTGTACTCAAGATACATTGTCCGTGAGACCTGCCAAAAGACGCGGCTCACCGGTTTCTTGAGGTAATCCTCCCTAATGCTCCGTCCCCTCACATATTTTCCGTGTCTATCCAACCTCCAGACATCCGATGCGATCTACTGAGTATGTCCCATGTTCGTGGACACCTCTCGTGGGTGATCTAACTCCTGTGTATGGTGAAAAAACTCGTTCACAATCCAGTCATAGTGCTGTCAGCATTAACGACGTTGTTTGAGTTGAACAACCGTACTATGCGATGCCTCTGACTCACCATAGCTGTTGAAAATAAGATATGAACGAGTTGCTGGTCAAAAGTATTACTTCACCAACACGATACCAGTTCTTCGATAACCCTCGAAAATTTTTTCGATCATTAGGGTACTCTAGGAGTTAGGACCTACACAGTCGTGCGAAACTAGCTTTGTACCATCATTTTTTGGAAATTAATGTTATTATATACTCTCGCATTCAACACCAGATGGTGTGCTACTCTTAGTACAGGGAAGAACGAGCAAGCGCAACGTCACCTACGTGTATTGTTTGTACTTACTATTGCTATATATGTACATATATATATATACATGTATATATATATATATATATGATATATATATATATATATATATATATATATATATATATACCCGCATATGTGCATTTGTCTCAGAAGATCTACTTTCATTTAGCTTCGCCATAAAAAAAATTGATATATTGTTCTACACATGAGCTTACATAATTGTTACCGATATCATATATGTGGTATGTATTATGTTTATATTATGTTGCAGACATTATGTCATTAGTATTTGCATTTATGTTGATATAATTAACGTGGATGGGCGTGTGTGGCGTATTGGTCGGGGGACCTATTATACAAATGGGGTCGATCTCCAGGCCCACCATGCTCTCCATCCATCCGCGATCGGGAAATGGTACCAGACTTGTCTGGGACGATGGCAGCACTGGCTTGATACATCGGTGAGGCCACCATCAGTCATTGTATAGGCGAGGTATGCATTCAGTCACCTCCAACGATGCTTCATGAAGTCTAGTGCATGGCGCATCCCTCAGCGATTAATCCACCGAGAGCTTTAAAAGGATAAGGGATAAAGCACACGGCGTTGATTAATCCCTGAGGGAAGCGCCATGTATTTGACTTCATTAAGCATCGTTTGGAGGTGACTGAATGTATATCTGGCCTATACGCGACTCGCGAGGGCCTACCGATGTATCGAGCCAGTGATGCTATCCTACCAGACAAGTCTGGTACCAATTTACCGATATAGGTAGACGTTCTCCTATACGTACTGAGACTTCATAAACGTCACTGGACAAGCGCAATAATCTAGATGTGCTACGCATTTGTCTTTTAGTTGATTGTCATTGGGGTCACTTTCCTTTCGTCGTCCAATTCCCGCCTCTCCAGATGTACAATAAACTTTAATGCTACAACATCCAGGTGATTTTGAAGGTTTAGCGGTACATCGGGTACCTCCTGGTCGATCACTGGTTTCGGATGGATATCCTCCTCCATTTAGACCATTGTAATTTCTCTTCTGTATGGTTTACTTTCCCTATAGCAATTCCTAACAGTGACTTAGGTTCCCAAACGTTACTCTTTCATAGCAACCGTTCAGACATCACTGGGCGTATTCTGTCTGAATTCATAAACCCTGTCGATTTCCACGAATTATTGGTAGCTGCTCTATGCAAGAAAGGGACGAATACTTTTGCGTAACGAAGAATTCTGTGTGAGAAGCAGCAATCGTATATTTGGCAAACTACCGTAGTCCAGATGTTTCGCTTCTTCAGTGTTCTAGGTTTTTACCTAAGATTTAGGTGTACGCATCTGTTCGTGCACCATAACCAAAGATTAACAACTGCAGAGTGTGTGGATTGAATTCTATATGAAGTTGGCAAGATGATTCCAGATTTGCTACAAGATATGCTAGGGAGGTTCCTACTAGGCGTACTAATGCAAGAAACATTTTTAAAGATCGTTTTGATGTTGATCAATGTAGTTGTCCGAAATTTAGTTTGCTGGAAAAAGTAGAATTTTTGTGGAAGAAGTGCAAATTCCATGTCGGAATTAGATATCGCGATTGATTATAGATAAGAAAGGACTGTTGCTAATAATTATGGACTTTACTCTACATGTTTGTTTTGTACAATACATTACTTGGTACTTGACACTTGAATGGCCCGTCCTCACTACTTGTGTGGGCCCCAGCATAACTTCCATTTTTTCGGAGATTTCCTGGTTAAGCCATTGTGGTTCTCTGGAATCCCGAGGTCAGCCTTTCCAAAGTCTGCTCCAGGTCCCCACCACCACAGGCAGTCATAGCCCTTGTAGATCAGAGGGAGATTTTCTACCATGCGACTTCTAATACCAGGACGGTGGCGGATACTGGTACTAGTTTACTCTTAGCTAGGCTTCGTGATGGAAACGCCAGACTCCTTCTCAGCTTGGGAGACCCTGCTAGGAGATGAATCCCCGCTGTACATCGCAGTCCGACACCCAGGAACACCTCCCAGCCACGATGAGACGGTAAGCCGTTGGGAAGTTGTACAATACTATCTATTGTAAATTCTATAAGAGAAACATGTATTGGGTAAACAGATACCTTGAGTAAAATGTTCACAACATCAGGAAGCTGCTAAGAAAATATGAATCACGAATATGCATTTCTTCCAAAGTACTGTACACACTGATCCCAGTACACATGGGATCGATCCCCATGTCCCAGACTCACCAAGCGTCCGATCTCGCCAGGGTCGGCAAAATGGTACCAGACTTGTCTGGGAGAATAGCAGCACTGGTTCGATATATTGGCTGGCCACCAGGACTAAGGTAAACTCCGTAACCGTAGTAAAGGATAAAGGCCCGACATGCATTCAGTCACCTCCGACGGTTCTTAATGAAGTCGAATGCATGGCGCATCACTCATAGACTGATCAACGCCGAGAGCTTTTTTTATCTAAGCTTACTCTTGCTACATGCTACAAATACCTTCATATAAGTCTCCTGTACAACTATGGAAAAAAAAGTCAGGACTAAGGGTAGGTGGAATCCCGACAAACTTCATTAACCCTGCTCTGGACCCGGTTTGGATTTGGCCCATACAGCAAAAACACCTCTCGAAATCCTACTTACTGAACTGTGAAAAAAGAGTTGGAAACGAAGTCTTTTCCTACGGGTGTAGTTTTCCCAGTGATGAACATACACTTTGAAGACGAAAACACTGTATTAAAAACACGTCTATGGAAGTCTCCTAGATGATATGCCATCTCATGAGGATAAAGTGGCACAACGCTCCAATCATTATTTGAACAAATGCGATGGTATCCATAGTGGAAATTCAAACGAACGACCTAACTTTTTCCGAAAAGGGCTTAACGCTTAATCAGCACAATGGGAAAAACATCTATAGACTACCCTCAGTATAAAATCCGTATTCAGCGGTTGTTGATTGGCTAAAAAAAAGCGTAGCAAAGGTCTCGGAGGCGAGATAAACTAGCAGAGCGTGCGCATTGAAATCAAGAGATGCGGTCTGGAAAGTGCGACAGCGTGCATATCGAACTCGATGCGGATGGTCGTAAAAAGCTTAACAATAGCTACCAAGCCCCAAAAAAAATTTATACAACAAACAACATAGCAATTTATCATTAAACTTTGATTCTCACAATCAATGCGACTAAGAAAGGCTGAAGAAATCACACAACCGGAAACATAATTTAAAATGGTATGTGGGTTAAATCTTCATGAAACCAACAAGACGGGTCAACAAGCAACAAAAGATATATGGATATAGGAGAAAAAACACTGCAAAGAGCTCAGACAGTTAAAACCTTTGTCATACTGTATTTTAATTCCATCACTTCTTCTTGTCGTCTTTACAAATCGGTGCTTGTTTCACAAATGGAATAAAAGTACGATATTTCTGTGGCATATACGGTTGAAGAACCTAAACACATCACGCCTAAGAACAATTTGTTTAAGCGATAATAAACACAGGCAAGGAAAGTGGACACCAGAACAAAAAAGGAGACGAACATCCAACAACAACGAACAAATTATAAACGGAAGGATTCAGCAGCGTGAAATGTTACCTCGGGAACCACAATACCATCTTCAGTCTGGTAATTCTCCAACAAAGCACAAAGGACTCGAGTAGTTGCACACATTGTTGCATTCAGCATATGCACAAATGGAACCTGTAAAACAATGTAGTCCTAATGGTCGAGCAAAGAAATAGCCCTTCAACAATGAGTTGATTAAAGTCGAAACTGCTACGTAATGTGTCAACGACTCACTTCACCGTCCATTTTTTTAGTCATACCGTATCGTACTTTCAGTCGACGAGCTTGGTAATCGAGGCAGTTTGAACAAGAGACTAATTCTCGGAAGGCACCCGAACCAGGGAACCACGCCTCCAAATCAAGTCTTAACTAACAAGATACAGTTGAGAACACAAAAGCAAGACCTTAGCTACTAATTTCTAGCCTGCGAAACTCTATGTATCAGCTTGCTCGGAAATTAAAGCAGGATTTGCAGTTTTATCTTTTCAATATGTTTCAGTAGTTTTCCCGAGTGTTGTAGTATTATATATTAATGGAGAGTTTCTGTTATTCGCTTTCGCGCCTAATTTGATTATCATATGCAATGCATTTTCGACAAAATTTAAAGGTTTCAACAGTAGATTTCAAAACAGCAATCTCTGCATCCAAACGATTAGGACTATTAAAGGGATACAGGGCGAAGCAATCGTCATTGAACGCACAATACAGCGCTGATTTGGAAAATCTCGTCATGGCGAACTCGATATTGAAAATGAAGCAGGTATCGAACGTTCCTATGCTATTGACGACGATGAACTGAAGGTTTTAGTGGAAACAAAACACGCAGAACTAATAATTTCCTACATGACTGAGCTGACAAGAGATTGGTAAGAAAACTATTACCCCGCCCAGGTTTCGGCGTTTTCGACCTCACCAGAATCGCAGTGATCCGAGTCGATGGTCCCAGGCTGGTCGTTTTTGGGGTGGGGGTGTTCGTAGTTAAGATACATGCAGAACCGTTTGAGCAATTGCAGAAGAACTTGGTGTGAGCATTTCAGCTGTTCAGGGTTAAGTGAAGGAAATTAGAAAGAAGAAGCATAACAAATAGATACTGCATGAACTGAATGGAAACAAAAAAATTCGCCATTTTGAAGCACTGTCGGCGCTCCTGCGCAATAAGAACAATCCGCTCCTCGATCGCATTGTGATCGGTTCTGTGGCTGGATCACGAACAAGCTCCAAGGCGCTCCCAAAAGCTAGAACTCTACCAAAAAAGACTGTGATCTCCGGATGATCTACCGCAAATTGGTCCATCAAAGATTCCTCAATAAATTGAGATGATTACGGTAAAAAAGTATGTCTAGCATGTCAATGAAATGCACTAGAAGCTTCAACGTCTGAGCTGTGCAAGGGACCAATCCTTCAATAATAAGGCGCGACTACGTGTTACAAAGCCAATGTTGCAAAGGTAGAAAGAGCTATGCTTTAAAACTCTGCGTCATTCACCACACCTGTTCGACCTAATGTCTACCGGTTACCACTTCTTCACGCATCGCGACTTCTTGTGTGAAAAGTGGTTCATAAACCAAACGTTAGTCGAAATTGTTGCCTTCGATGCCTTCTTCTCCTCCAGAGCTGCAGAATTTTATGGCATCAGAATAAACAAACTTGTTCACCGTTGGCAATGATTTGCAGATTACAATAATTTTCATTCCAATTAACAAATTTGATTCTGAAGTGATATACTCCCACTGGAAAAGTGCAGGATGAAATCCTGCGTTAATTTCCGAACAACCTAATATGTCATATAAACTTAAAGCTCTTAAAAGTGGAACAAATATAGGGACATACTTCTTCGAAGCGGCATTATTAAGTTCACTAGAAACGATGCATACTACTTGATATGGGATTCCAAGTAACTGACAGTACTCCTCAGCATTACTAATCATCTGAAAAGGGAACTAAACAATTCAGAAACTGCAAAATATAAACTTCTGTGGTCTAGCGCAAATGCTGACATAAGAAACAGAGCTTACGGAAATTAACATTACTGTATCTTCAACAGAAAAAATCTTATTTTTTACATGGCGTAGTTCGAATTAAACTGCCAAAGTGATTGAGGGTGGCTGGAGAACGAAAGTTGTAAGTAGTCGAAATATGCTGGTCTGTACGTACTCATAAAGACATTAAATTTCTGAACTCAAAGTAAAAACATTACCTCATCAAACAACTTCCACGATTCATCATCTAATGGAGAACAAATCACAAACTGTTCAATTTTCTCGAACTGATGCACCCTGATTAACAGTAATTTGAATCACACACACACACTTCATCTGACGCAGAAAAAAAAGAAACTTAACTCCACTGAATAATCATAGGTAAACTGCTTACTTATAAACTCACCGGAATATTCCCCTAGTGTCTCGTCCATGACTTCCCACTTCTTGACGAAAACAAGTTGAAACACCGGCGTACTTGATAGGTAGATCAGACTCCTACAACAAAGACAAAATGCAGACGAGTAACCCCTTGGGAATCTGAATGATGTTCATAAGCATAAGTTTTTTCAGTGCATGTTCTCATCTTCGGCAACCAGGAAAGCATACATCGATAGCGAAACACAGATGGGCCAGTCACACGGTGAGAAGAACAGATGGACGAAGAGAACTGTAGAGTGGACTCCACGAGAATGCAGGTTCCCCTCAAGGTAACCACCAACATATTCCGTGGACGTGTTCGTAAGCAAAATTAATCAGCTGTACTCGCAGTCTCATTTGTTTTACAGATCGCGGTATGAGACTCGCAGCCTCCACCATCTTCGAGTAAAACCACCACCATGGATGACGACTGCGAAGGAAAGAAACTAACGGCAAATGTTCTTGGATCCGCACAGCTCGTGAGGAGGCAGAGTCCAAGTATCCAAGTAGGAATGTTTTCTATTTATTCTGTTCAACACAAGAAATGATGTTTACAGAAACTACACGAACATGAAAAAATCTACTAGTAACAGCTGTAATTTTTAAAACCAAGAGAATATGAGGACGTACATTGTGCGAGTACCATTCAGAATGAAACAAATGGCCAAACTAAGACGTCTGAATACCGGAATTATGTCAACGATAGCACTAACCTTAAGCCATTCGTTCCTATGAAAAGCTGCTATTGGCTGCTCTGATGTAGCAATGAGATATTTCTCGTCTACTGAGTTATCGCCAAGCACTTCAGACCCCTTGCTGGTCACCTGAAGCATGAAACAGTATTTGGTGGAACTACAAAACAGGTGAAAGAAGACTGCACAGGAACAATACTGCAACAGACCTTATACAATTCTTCATCAAACTGACTAAGCTGGGCTACTTCCTGCATAACTTCCTTACGCATAAAGAAGGGAGTGTAAAGCGGAATAAAGCCTTTTTCTTCTAACCTTTAACTGATTAATTCATGTCATAAAGCAAAGTACTTCATATTAAAAGTTATTAAACGGCATGTCATACTTATGCAATGCAAGTTGAATAATAGCCTGTTCGAGAAACACGAGTGGTCCTTTCAGAAAGTACCCTCTACCACCAGCAACAACAGTTCCACGTTCGCCGTCAAATCCATCTATCATTACTACTAGATCAACCTAAAAATTGCCTATGTGATCAAAACCTAGAGGCAGAGGAAAAACGATCTTAAGACTAAACTAAGAATAGTCTCTATTGAACAAAACACTAAACCTAAAAATAGAGAAACCAAGGCAGATTCAGCCAACAACCTACGTGTGAATATCTCCTCCTAACCGTGACGTCACCAAAAGTGCGCTCAACGCGGTTGTTCGTCTCATCGTCCGATATCGGGACACTGTGATGAACGATATTTCCAATCTGCACCAGATTTTGGTTTCGCTCTGTTTCCAAGCTCTCCATTAAAACCTTCGTTTCATTCATCTTGTCATCCAGAACAGCACGCAGCTTCTTGATCTGGGTTACAGTCAGCCCGCTAAGATCTTCCATTCTGAGAGATTCTATCCGCGAAATAATTGACTCTTCAACGTAATCAGTTGTCCCCTGTGCTTCTTTTTTTTCTGAAAAAAAAGGACAAATGTAGCTCGTAAAATCTCTACCAACGATGAAAGATCAAAGAAAGGAAACCTTCATCTTTTTCCGCAACTGCTTTGCTTAATACGTTCTTTTGTCTGTTAAAGACATCAACAAGGAACCGGGCTGAAAAAAAACACTGAAGAGCGGAAACCTTTAACAGGTATAAAGGATAAAAGAATAACGGTCTCTGCGTTGATCAATCCCTGAGGGATGCGCCATGCATTCGACTTCATTAAGTACCACTGGAGGTGAGTGAATGCGTATCTGGCCCTCTGCAATTACTCGCAGTGGCCTACTAATGTATCGAGCCAGTGCTGCTATCCTCCCAGACAAGTCTGGTACCAATCTACCGACCCCGGAGGGATGGAAGGCTTGGTGGGGATCGATTCCACGTGTGTGTCGCAGTGGCGCCTCCAACCACTGCCCCACGCACGCCTTTTAGCAGGTAGAAGAATAAAAGCCACAAAAAGATAATAAACAACAGATACAACTGGGAGCGGATAGCATAGTGGCAGTGATGTCGGTCATCACGAGCACGGTGCTAGTTAGATTCCGCTGCGGACCAACCGCCCCGAGTTCAGGAAATTGGTACCGGACTTGTCCGGGAAAAAAATCACTCTTTGCAATCTCTTAAATAGCCTTCATAGGACAATTTGCGGAAGGAAATAAGAAGAACTGCGCCATCTCTTATACAGCACATCTCCCGTCAAATTTATGATACGCTTAATAAACCTAGGGTAACAGCAACATGAGGGAGAGCTATTTCTCTCTGACGTTTACTTACTAATGAGTTTCATAAATTAAAAAAGAATCAGAAGGAAAAACTGTACATGACTAGCACAGCTGACCGCACGTTCGAATAATGCACCTACAAATAGGCCACTTAAGCAGCCAAAACTCAAAGCTTTTGACTGAATTGAGCGAGTTAAAAAAGTGATGGCAAAAACATTTAAATCACTGATAAGCGTAGGGTAAACGAGAACGGATGATAGCTGTCGAGGCAACCGTGGGAACGTTCCAGCCCGGCTATCTCAGAACTCCAGGGAGGATCGACTCGACCAGCAATTCTACGACATTCAAGATGAAATGAAGATCCTCAAGCAGTAGCCGAACCCACACGTAAAAGTTGGAAGATCTTTGTGGATGATGGTTGCGAGGAAACGAGTTGAATGTGAGAAGTAAGTGCTGGGATCCGCATAGTAGACGTGAAGACGAGTCGTACAAAAAATAAAAAAAGAAAATAAAAAATATATATAATACCTTTCCTCCAAGACTGGTCGAGCTCAACCACCTTGTCAACAAGGGTGGGATCCTTGTATCGCTGGCGCTGCGAGTTTCGCACCACTTCAGGATTCCCTCCTGAAAGACATCTGATTCTTCTACACAAAATCAGCCAACCACGGATTAAAACGGCGCCACCGTGAAAAAGCATAAAACAAAATTCATGCGCAAACCACACACCTTTCTCTTCCCGAAATATATCTATATCCAGCACCATATTCTGTTACCTGCAGTTCAGTAAAAGTAAATTAAAATGACCGTAAAGGACGACCAGAAGGAAAACAAGTTAGGAACATGGACCAGCAAAATTAATGATGAAAAATTTCGCAATCGGTTGCAAGATTCTTAATAGAGCAGGATATCTTCGCGATGACCCTACCAGAGAAGCCACTAGCGCTTGAAAGGAATGGGAACGTCTCTTTTGCACTTCAACGCTGATGTCCAACACTTAGGAGCAGCTTTTCACCATGAATTGGTCGCAAACCATAGAGGAGACCTGTGCAGGTTAATTGAAGAGTACAACTGTGTCCTAAAGGCCAACAAAACTATTTGTCTATAATAGGGCTGGCTGTTCATAAATGTTTCCACATAGTGCATCCCATGAAATAAATTCATCTTACAAAGACCTTTCAATTAACACTGCTTGCCTACTATTTAGAATCACTTTTTCCTTTCATTATTGCTACACGACCCGACACCACATATATCATACTGCCGATCCCAGCACTTCTGCATTCGATGAGTTTTTCTTGCATCACCATCCACGAAGGTCTTCGAACTCTTTCGGATGTGGCTTCTACTGCTGCTTAACGATTTTTCAATCGATTCTCCCAGAAATCCTAGGACAGCAGCACTACGGCTTTCATATGTAGATTAGAGGGAGTAGGCTTGTCTTAGACAAATCTTATACCAAATACCCGACCCAGGAAGGAGGGGCCTGGTGGGCCCGAAGCGTGGTCGAACTAGAACCTGGGTGGATTGGACCGTCTGCTTAATGAATGAAATCACTGCCACTGCGCTACCCACTCTCTTTTAGAGTCTTTGTAACCACAAGTATCCATAATTAGCATCATTTTAGTATTTGCAACTCAGAACTTCTATAAGTAGCATTGCTTAACTACTCGACAACCTACAAGAACGTAGTGCATATACTTTCCAATCTTTACAAACAAGGCTTTCCATAATTTACATTGCTTGTGACAATTCTTGAAGCAATCTGTGCGGACCGAAGTGTTTGTTTCACTGGCTGCATTTAATGTTTATTTGCTTGGAACATATACAGGTAGACATCGAGTCCTAAATTCTTACTAGCACTTCGTAGTAGCCCACACATTGACTCCATTTCTGGGAGTTGTTTCCATTTCATGAATAAGGGTGATGTAGCCATCGCTACTCTTTCTTCGAGGATCAGATAAAAGTAGACCTGGGTCTTGAAATCAATTATTGGGACTTTCTGGATAGTTTCGCAGCGGACCTTTCCTGTATTTACCAAACACGTATAGGTGAGTAAATGGAAGAATAGGCTATGTACGCTAACAATTCCCATTTGTAGCAGGCCAGGACCAATTAATCTTCCCATTCATTCTCTATTCTTCTCATCTTCATCTTTATCCTTCCATTCATTAGTTGTGTTCTTTCACAACATGTCCTTCCTGTTGGTTTCCTTCACCAGCACGTCGCAAATATCACACATAAAGAATTCAGAGAAGTGAACTACAGGCGGATAGAAGGTCGCAGATCACTCCGATCTCATAGTCATCGAATGACCGTGGCTACTGTGGTACTGCATAATCTGACCAGTCACCACTTCTCGCGCCGTCATCGACAAGTTTGATCTCATCGTCCGCTTTGGTTCCTGCATTTCTTACATGATATCCTCCGTGTTCTCACTGTTAACGTCTTCATCACTCGCGATGAAGAATCGATCAGTGTTTGCTTCCCCAGCCCCTGAAATAATTCAACCCTATACTACTTCACTTTCCGATGAGTAAAACCCCTCAAAAATCACGAACGCGAGGCTCAGCTGCAACATAAAGGAAAACTGAAACTTCTAAGGCAATGAACGCCCGCAGCATTTCAGTGATTTCAACACAATGGGAGGTGAGACAGACGAAAACCAACTAAGAAAAGGGGAGCGATGAAATCGAAGTAGAACTAGGAGAAGAGAGAGGCATGGTAACAATTCATCAAGAAATCGGCTGCCTCACGTACTGTTCGGTTCTAGTCCTGTTCCGCCTCTTTCTGTAGATGTCAACTTTCTTCATTATTGGTCCGCATTTCCTTTGATGTCGCAACAATGAGGCATGGCAACTGTTTCCTGCCTCGTCGTCGTTTCTGTTCTTGTGGGCCCGGAAAGAATTCAGTCTTTCAAATTTCAGCAAACATGTCCCAGCTTTATTCATTGCAATAAAAGGTTGTTTTACAGGTCTTTTAAAACAAGGCACCGAAGTTTTTTACTGTCGCAAAATGAAATTCTGATCTTCTGCCTCCCGCTGAACCGAATTTTGATGTCTTTTCTTTTGATTTTGTGATGGATTTCCTGTTCTTTGGAGACTGATTTCCGACGGAACTGAAATGGAAAGCAACGCATTAGAAAATTAATATCCACTCTTAGATGACAGAGTAAAATCTGATGTACACCTATTCGTCTGTCGAGCTCTCAACTCCTGAAGTACTGTAGTCACTGAGGAATTTCCGGCAGTTGTCGAAAAATCAGTGTCGTGCACTGTGTCGAGCATACAAAGACGAATTTTGACCAGTAACTGGCTGATATTTCACTCCCAGTCATTTCATATCATGGTGATCTTAAGGAGTCAGTGTTTATAAAGAATGCAAACGTATATTTCCTACGCGTTGTGAAATCTAGTACTGGGTGCTGACAGCAACGTAGTTGTATATGGGGTAAGTCCTTTTCACCATGTCCAATTGTTCGATATGTTCCAGAAGCAGAGAGGAACGTAGAAGAACTAAGAAGATTCGTGGAAAAGAAAAACTACTCAGCAAAGAAGGTACTAGGAAAATGCATAGAAAAACTGAACTATAGACATCAAAGTACAACGAAAGCAGCTACTTGCTACGGGGAAATTGGGCCAGTGTGAGTTGATCTCAATCTATACACTCACAGCGAGTACGCAGAAAAAATTGGCTATCAAGTAAATGCGTTAGCCACACTAATTTAAGCGACAGTCTCTACCTGTTAAGCAGATAAAATAGAGTGGAATTCTGCTGCTTTACTGACTGCTTATGAATCCTGATAGGAGGTTTTACGTATGTGAAGTAAATTTCGAAGCAGCCTCATCAAGTCATCAACCCTATGCGACCATAATCAGCTGTTCTAATCTTCCTCATGGGAAGGCAATGTAAAAAAAGCGGCTCTGAAGAAGGCGATACTGCCGAAACGTCAGCTACTGTTGTATTGTATTGTGTTTTTGTATGGAAGTAAATGTATGCTGTTTAACAACCTTGCGATTGCTGAACAAGAAAACGACGCATTCATATTCCAATGCCGAGGTTAATAGAAAGTCGATCCTGGGAACTGTTTCGAAGCAGCTTCAAAATGTGTTTTGAAAATGGATAATTAGGCCGTTAATGATATGACTTTGTTGTTGACAAACAATCGAGGATGAAATACTCATTGCTATGATCAGATGAGTTGGACGACCGTGCTTCTCACTTTCCAGATGATCTATTTCTAAATGGACGAAAAATGTCATCGGTGAGCACGTCATGACTCCTTCCGTGACAAAAGCGATGAAAGGTTACAAGCCTGTCTGGTCACACTAGAAGTGCCCCTATGGTTTTTACAGCCGGAGCCCTTCAGCTTGTTCAAATCAAAGTGCTCGTCCGCAATCCAGTTTCCCTCAAGCGCGGAACATCAAGCAAGGCGGTAAGTTGTCCCTACACTGCTTTATGAAGCTTTCGATGCCTAAAGGTGGATATGGATATTTGCAATTGTATAGAAGTTTACTTGGAAGGGTATTCTTTAAAACGACGCCAATTTTAAACAGTTCATGTACTAATGCCTTCAGGCGCATAGATGCTTTCGTGTATGTATTGGTTCTCATCAATGCCAGTGCGTAGTGAATATAGCGCTATGCTATCCAAGACCACTTGTCACAGAATAGTTACATTAGGTTTTTGTACAAGAAGGATAAAGAAAGATCAATCCGTGACGTCTCCTGTCACTATTAAAGTCGTGGGTGTTATTCTTAATGTCGATCAATTCAAGGCCTTGAAATTCCTTTAGGAATTCACAACACATGCGACGGGCACAGCCGCTGGCTCTCATGACACAACCATTGGATTAGTGAGGAAAAAAATGCTGTCCCCATGTCGCTCAAATAATGCTTCCACTTACCAAAAACGTCCTTTTATCCGTGGCGACATAGCAACACTGTCACAGCACGTGAACAGCATAGAAATCGAATGTTTTTCACAAAGATAAACCAACAACATTTTGCAACATTCCGTACCATGAGATGTTGACGTTAGGAAACGTTAGGATATGCTGTGAACCAATGAAATTCAACCAAAGCATAAATTTAATGCAAAAGTGTAGAACACACACACATACACACATACATACACACATACACACATACACACATACACACATACACACATACACACATACACACATACACACATACACACATACACACATACACACATACACACATACACACATACACACATACACACATACACACATACACACATACACACATACACACATACACACATACACACATACACACATACACACATACACACATACACACATACACACATACACACATACACACATACACACATACACACATACACACATACACACATACACACATACACACATACACACATACACACATACACACATACACACATACACACATACACACATACACACATACACACATACACACATACACACATACACACATACACACATACACACATACACACATACACACATACACACATACACACATACACACATACACACATACACACATACACACATACACACATACACACATACACACATACACACATACACACATACACACATACACACATACACACATACACACATACACACATACACACACATACACACATACACACATACACACATACACACATACACACATACACACATACACACATACACACATACACACATACACACATACACACATACACACATACACACATACACACATACACACATACACACATACACACATACACACATACACACATACACACATACACACATACACACATACACACATACACACATACACACATACACACATATACACACATACACACATACACACATACACACATACACACATACACACATACACACATACACACATACACACATACACACATACACACATACACACATACACACATACACACATACACACATACACACATACACACATACACACATACACACATACACACTACACACATACACACATACACACATACACACATACACACATACACACATACACACATACACACATACACACATACACACATACACACATACACACATACACACATACACACATACACACATACACACATACACACATACACACATACACACATACACACATACACACACACACACACACACATACACACATACACACATACACACATACACACATACACACATACACACATACACACATACACACATACACACATACACACATACACACATACACACATACACATACACATACACACATACACACATACACACATACACACACATACACACATACACACATACACACATACACACATACACACATACACACATACACACATACACACATACACACATACACACATACACACATACACATACACACATACACACATACACACATACACACATACACACATACACACATACACACATACACACATACACACATACACACACACATACACACATACACACATACACACATACACACATACACACATACACACATACACACACACACGTTGGGACTCAACAAGAGCATTCCATTTTGAGAGGACTGAGTAAGTCCCTCGAGCCTTTAGCCTTGATTTCAGTCAACGAAACAATCATGACTAGGTTGTGAAGTTTTAATGCTAAGTGGGAAAACAGTGATGAGCAGACATCATGACCAGCGTAGACTCGTTGACAACGTTCACAGGAAGTTATTTGTTTTGTCGAATTGCTGCCATTTACAGAGCGTAAGGCACCGTAAAGATAATGCTTCGACGGCATATCTTCTGTCCTTTTGCCAAACGAACTCTATTTTGCAGGTGCTCCGCTTCGCTGTACCTGCCCGCATCCACCGGGCAATCGAGCCACTGTTCAGTCAGCTCAGGCCATTCCACACCCTTCGTTTCTTTCCCACTCATTCACCGGGCACCATACTGCTTGCCATCATCCAAATCCTCCTAAGCTGGCAAGGTCTCACGATACCTGCCACTACTCTCATTGCTACTTGTCCCGTAATTTCAGTCGATTCAATCACCCTGCATTCGGAGGAGAGGCTCACAGGCAAGTACTGATGTCAGAATTATTGGGGAGGAAATGTCACTCAAACGTCTACATTGCAGAACTTCTGCCCCTATTCACACCATCGCAGACGTCAGCCTCTTGCCCATCGCTCTACTGCCCCCCCACAATTTGCTCGTGCGCAGATGATTCATTCGGATCAGAACGACGGAAATATCGACAAAAGAATTCGAAGAATCTGTAACATTTTATGATTGGCACTGAATAATCATAGATCGGAGCCTCTTCCCATTATTGTGGCTTATTTCTTTCCTTCTTTGCGTTATGAAACCTTTTCAGATTATTTGCGTGCACATATAAAACATTGTGGGGAACTTTTCGTGGTACGTTGTTACTTCCATTTTTTTTCACACTTGATTTCTTAATCGGTGAGTTGTTTACCGCAACATCTTAAATTTTTCCCATAGCGTTTGTCTATGACGCACAGATACAGGTTGCTAAGGAGCTCAATATCTACATCCAGAATTCCCCAGTGGTAAAAGAAGATCAGTGGTAGGAACCACAGCCGTCCTTGCAAACCTCCATCCGACCTGCGCCATCGACATCAAAGCAGGAATTTTATAGCAAAGACATTTCAGGGATTCAAGTGAAGAATCAAACAGAATAACCAGAAATACACTATCCCCGCATCCACACAGGACGTTTTTGTCGACAGCCATTGGCTACGACCGGGCCGACAAGACGCCACGGAGTCGTGCGCAGCCGAGGGCGTCGTTGGAACCGGATCATAGCAAAACGTCCAAGACACGCTTTTAGCAAGCGTTTTATCCTGAAATCTAAAATGGAAAAGGCAAGTGAAAATGGTTACGTGATTGGAAACTCAGAATAGGAAGTCGAAATAAGATAGCCGTCTTGCTGGATTCGTAATAACACAATGCCACCTCTTTCCATCTATTCATTTATCATTCCTGTAACCTATCCCTACATGTGACTTGGATGCCAACAGTTCTCTCATCCAGTCTGTTCCTTTGCATCTGTAGTCCTCGAAGATTTTGGGATTTCGAACTTTCGTTCAAATTCGTGAATATTGTTGAACCTTGATGGAATTTGTTCTCGTGAACTCCTAGGATAGCTCTGCTAAAGCCTTTCGAAGGCCTGCATCACAGGTCGTTGCAGAATTTGGAAGACTAGAGGGAACTCTTCCCAAGCAAGTCTGGTATCAATTTTCTGGCTCCGAATGGGTTAGAACTTGAAGGACTAGGTCCAACCAGTGATCATCTATGTATTAAAGGGCATGTCTAACTAATGCATCTCACATGTCTTTTCCTACGAATTTATTTTTCTTTTATTTTCCAAAAGTAGGAAATCGATTAACCTATCTGTCTACGGGAAGTCAATCAGATCTCATGGTCAAGAAATGGTGCCTATTTTGAACGTTCATCGTGTGCATCCTACAAACGATCATTGGATGGCAGCACATGTAGGAGTTCTTGACAGGAAGAAACTGATGTGTTCGACGAAAATATTTTGGAAGAAATTCGTTCTCTACATGATTAGCAAACTAGGAAGCGTGGTCGAAACACTTAAAATATCTGTAGGATACAACTCAGTTCTTCAATAAATAAGTTCAGATCGCATCTACGCACCACCAAAAAGTAGCTTAAGAAGGGAGGAAAAGCCGAGTTATATCGGATTGCAACGCGTCTAAGTAGTAACAAATTGGTGTTACCAACCGCCCTCGACCAAGAGCTTATAATGATACAGTGGGATGAAGAACCGTTGGAAGCAACTCAAAGAGAAATGGTTTACAGATTGCGACCCTACGCGTGTGAACGTAGTGCTCCGAGGCGCCCTGCAATACACATAGGATCGATCTGGTGCCCCAGGTCTACCAAGCCCTCCATCCTTCAGGGGGTCGATAGATTGATATCAGACTTGTCTGGGAGGATAGCAGCACTGACTCGACACATCGGTAGGTCACCGCGATTCATTGTAAAGACCAGATATGCATTTAACCATCTCCAACAATGCTTAATGAAATCGAATGCATGGCGCATCCTTCAGGGATTGATCAAACCGAGAGCTTTATCCTCTATCCTTTTATAATTTTCATAGAAGAAATGGATTTGTGTATTATACGATTGGTTTTAAATGGCGGATTTCTGACCTTTAATCCACCATATCAGTTAAAGGGTCACAAATTTAATTAGTCCAAAGGATATGTTCAGGCGGAATACTGTCGTATTCAACGTTTACGGTGCTATCAGTCATTAATCGCAGACTGGAAAATACCATCATGTCACCCGTTCTACTCTTTGGTCTTCATGCGAAGGCAAATACAAAGTTTGTCATTCAGCCTTTTATTTCTGCCACTCCTCGTCTATCACTTAGATTTTGGACGTCCGATCGATTCCACCAAGAGGCGGATCTCGGTCTGAACTACGTCTTCGGCTTCTTTGATACAGTATGATTCTTCAGATCCCATATGCTGCGCTTCACTGCAGAATTTGTGTGTCTCCACTATTGGTGGAACGGGGAAACAAAATGGAGGTTCGAAGCTATATCATCGTGGGGGGCCCCCACCCACATATGCACAATTATATGACCATTTGATGCAACATGGCCAATACATGATTTTATAGGGCAGTTTCATGACCATCTACCAAGGGATTCGTGCAAAAAACTTCACGACAGTAGGAAGAAGAAAGTGAGAGCAGAGAACTCTCTTTTTTGAATATTTTCGCAGATCATATGCCTAAAGAGTGCTATTTAGTGAAGAAGAGCAATGTGATATAGCATTTTTTATCAGAAAGTTAAATTTTCCTTGGGGTTTGTCGAGATGGACATCACTCGCATTGAAATGCTTTCTGCTTTAGCAATGTTCTGACCTGAATGAGGTCGTTCGTCCGAAACGAAACATCGATACGATCAACATCAGCGAAGGTGAAGATCGCCATCCATAAAAAAATATTTCAGTGCAGCTCTTATGTATGGTATTTTGTTAAAGCATTGGGGCTGTTTGCTTAATTTGTTCGCAATACTTCTATTTTCGAATTCTTAGTGGTGTTACCTATTCATAGCATTAGTGCTGGTCTGTCTGATTAACTCTAAAAGTAGCCACGATGAAATTAGGAATAATCCAAATAAGTCTTTTTTTTACAAAAGTACATTTGGAAAAACAAAACAGCAAGTGTCACTCAAGGCTCCGTAAAACTACGTGGTTATGGCCAACGGTGTAGGGATGAATGGTTGATGTTGACGACACCTCTCCGTTAGTCAACACAAACATTTCCGATTTATAACCATAGTGATGGTGAGATATTTGCAAAACTCAGGACCGCTGGTGTCCCGGGGTTAACGCGTTCACCATCACACCATGGGAGTCCGTTTTGCCTTTCTCTCAGCCGTGTTATTGACCTTTAGGCGCTATTAGCAATCACCCGTCAACGGGATTGATTTGGGGAGCACAGATCGGCATTGAATCAATCATTGATGATAGCACCTATAGGTCAATAACACGGATGAGAGAAAGGTAAAACGAAGTACTCCCATGTGTGGTGGTGAACGCGTTAGTCCCCGGAAAGCGTAATAGCGTGTTCAGCCACACCATAGAAACCAGATTGGGAGTTTTGCAAATATCTCAGTATCGTTATGGTTATTGGTTATTTCATTTCACGTAATACCCTGCCATTAAAAAAGAGTAGGCAGTGAATAAAAAAATGACGGCGTTTGCAATTCATTTCTTGTATTTTAATAGAAATGATTGTATATTCATTGACGATGTTGATGAGAAAAAATTAATTTTACTATGTCAAAAACTGACTGTAATAAGATAGTAGGTGGCGCAGTTCCTTCCAATGCGCAATTCGATTCGTGAATAAACGCAGCAGCTCACGTGCTACAGAATGAAGCACATCTATATCAAAAAATGAACACAGTTTAGTGCTAAACTGCTGACTGGGGCAACATTTCCTTACAGCGGGACATATTTCAGGTCAGCCGCTTCGCCGTTCGTGTTCATCATTTTCGGAGTCACTCACTCTGGAGAATAGCGTCTACGATAGTGAGGATCCTCGAGCGTTTCGTCGTATACCATTCACTACTGAGTCATCGAAGAGCAGTCCTTGTGTGACCGCTTGTGGACGCTACACGGACGACTCCGGTGCAAGCAGAAAATCCCAAAGGGCCTGCAACTGTTCTTCTGCTGTGAAGAATAGGACCAGTAAAAGGCGAAGCTGCCGTCGTTGTGGTACCGATGGTTCGAGTGTACCAAATAAGGTTCATATTAGCGTATTCTCAAGTGTTTCTGGAATAATAGTTTCCTGCAGGACCTCACTAATGACAGTATCTCACCGCCGAATTGCTCTGGAAGAGAAGCAGTAGAGGTACTACAAAATTTGGAGAGTTTCTTTGGACTCAAAAGTACTAAGATCGAGTGCACTCAATCTGAACAGTCTGAGAGGCTAGTTGATTTTGTTATAGAAGTTTGTGTATAGTGTACATGCATTCTTGCAGTGAAATATGGTCGTACTTTTTACGTTTTAGTCAGACTGCCTCCAATCGCTCTAGTGTCACTACTGCTACTCTTATTTGTTCGTGCCTCGGTCAGTCTTCCTATAATTTACAACTGAAATGTGAATCTGCTTCATCGTTAAATTCATTGGAAGTAATAGTTCCCTATCTAAATAAATTTCAGAGTGTTGCCCTTCGAACGGTTGCGTGGTTCACAGGAGGTATCCTGTTAAACCAAACTTGCTGTTTTTACTATTTCTTGTTAGTCAATGACCTTGAAACATGGGAATTTGGTACATGTAAATTCTGTGAGATCAGTGCATCCCAGTGTACATCAATGGTATCCAATGAGAGGAAGCCGGAGATCAGGAACAATAGTGAAATCGTCTCTCATGACGTTTATCTCATTTTTTCTGAGCAGTGACTTTGACGTTTTTTGCATGAAAAGGAGAGGGTCTGTTTTACTAACTACGCAGATGTTATGAGGTAAAATCTGAATATCTGCGTATCAAGCATGGTTTTACCTTTGGTTTATTATAAAGTTAAAAGGCAAAGTAATCCATATTTAATGCTTTGTCGATTTCTTCTCCTTACAGGTCCCAATCTTCGGACAGCACTTTTCGAGTTTCAGATGCGACGACCAGCACTATCATTAAATCACAGTTAGTTTAGTCTGTGTCAGGAAATCTCTTCAGTTAAATATAACTTCAATGAAGCTGAGATATTTGCAAAACTCTGGACCGCAGGTGCCTATGGTGGGGGAACGAACGCGCTATTGTCCTTTCCGGGGAGTAGCGCGCTCACCACCACACCATGCGGGTCCTTCGTTTCGCCTGTCTCTCAGCTAGTTCTATCGATCTTTTTTGATGCTGTCGATGCTGATGGCAAAAAGATCGATAGAACTAGCTGAGAGACAGGCGAAACGAAGGACCCGCATGGTGTGGTGGTGAGCGCGCTACTCCCCGGAAAGGACAATAGCGCGTTCGTTCCCCACCATAGGCACCTGCGGTCCAGAGTTTTTGCAAATATCTCAGCTTCATTGAAGTTATATTTCGCAATATACCCTGCCATCAAAAAGAGTAGGCAGTAGGCAAAAAGGTTAAAATTGTGATTATAACTATAGTCTCTTCAGTTAGTTTATTCCTTTGGTTGCCATTCAAGCCCAGTGAAAGGATTTTCCTATTAGCCCGGATTCTTAAGTATGAAATGGTTTTATGAGCGAGAAATTGGACTAACTAAATGTATTTGTAGTTTTGCATTTATCAGTTAAATGATTTATTATACAATACACCCTAAGAGCGCCCATGTGGTTTCCTGCTGTAATCGAGTACGTTCAAGGATAAGCCTCCACGGTCGCCTCACAGCTATCATCCGTTCTCGTTTACCCTACGCTTATCAGTGATTTCAGTGTTTTTGCCATCACTTTTTAACCCGCTCAATTCAGTCAAAAGCTTTGAGTTTTGGCTGCTTAAGTGGCCTATTTGTATTTGTGCATTATTCGAAAGTGCGGTCAGCTGTGCTAGTCATGTACAGTTTTCCTTCTGATTCTTTTTTCAATTTATGAAACTCATTAGTAAGTAAACGTCAGAGAGAAATAGCTCTCCCTCATGTTGCTGTTACCCTAGGTTTATTAAGCGTATCATAAATTTGACGGGAGATGTGCTGTATAAGAGATGGCGCAGTTCTTCTTATTTCCTTCCTCAAATTCTTCTATGAAGGCTATGTAAGAGAGCAGTCCAACCGTTTCCGACATCGAATGCGTGAAGCCGGTGTTCTTCTGCAGCCAACGTCCATTAGTTGATTAATCAATGGTGGAGAGGATGTGTTTGCTTCCTAGCTGTTGAGAATGTGCTCAACAGTGCGCGAAGATTCAGAATATGGAGCATTATTTTCATTGACCCATTGAGTATCTCGATATAGTTTATATAACAAACCAATTGCAATATTTCTACTCTACTCGGTGAAATTTATGTTAGATTAATTCTTAACATAAGAGCTGTTTATAATAATACATACCATTAATATCCTTATATTACACAGTTTATAAATCAACTTCGGTCACATCGCGACACAGAGGTCATCCAAGGAAGTCCAAATTTTTGTTTCCGCTGCTGCTTCCAGTTACTTTTTACCACAGACATTCTTCTTGAGTCATCTTAGCGTACTGAATGTTATCTGGATATCTGTCCATGTGTATCGCACTTTGACTTCCCTGACTTTCACTTCATCGTTAGCAAAGAGATCCTTTGCGATGTTCGGCAAGGAATCAGGTCTCCTTACTCGAGGAATTCAGGTTTTTCAGGACAAATTGTGTTGATTTCTATTGTCTAGAATGACACTCTATGGTTCTTCTTCATACAAGGCCAAAAATGTCCATAAATGGCTACCTTTTACTTTTCCATGAAAATTTCTTAAGAACGAGTCGAGTAAATATGATTGTTCTGACCAACTATTTGCTCCATCATCACATTTCAATTCCCTACCATGAAGTTTACAATAAAGAAGTATACTTTCGTTATTTTAGACAACATATGTTTATTGATCTTACGTCACCAAATACATATAGAATCTCAACTTTTTTATTTACTGCCTATTACAATTCTTCAGGGCAGAGTACTATATGTGAGACAACCACAATGGTGCTGAGATAGTTACAAAACTCCGGACAGCAGGTGTCTGCGGTGGAGAACGAACGCGCTATTACCCTTTCCGGGGGTTAACACGTTCACCACCACACCATGCGGGTCTTTCGTTTCGCCTTTCTCTCAGCTAGTTTTCTATCTACCACTCCCATCAACAACGACCCGTTAACGGGGTTGATCTGCAGAGCTCAAATCGGCAGTGAACCCAGTTTCGCTGAGGCTGGTTATACATAGAACATGTCCCTTTGTTGCCGAGCCATTTCGTTTTCGATGATACGCTCAGTAGTGTGAATGGAATAGAAAGCAATGAAAAGCGAATATCACTCATTAGTCGACAATGTCTCAAAACTCCAAGTGCATAGTAATACTCTGCCTCTAGAGCTTGATGTGGATATTGTTTCCACTCAGAATCCGGAGACCATTTTGACTCCGCAAATGTTCTCTTTCCACTCTTCTGAAGACAAATTTACAACCATGAATTAGCTGGTAGTGATACAAACTTCATACGAGAGAACTATACTATTACCCGCATCTTCACATGAACTGAATTTCTCCCCCAATAATGGCCTTATACATTCGCAGATTGAGTGAAGTTTGAGATTAACCCTCATCATGTGTAACAATTTCACCATCATATTGCCTTTTTAGGCTGAAGATCTTTGAGGTGAACAGCAGCTTTCCAATATCACCAAGCACCAACCGTGGTTGATAAAGCTCTATGCTAAGAAAATAAAAATATTCAGGCCGTCGTCTTCTGAGTGTCCTCCCAAAGATTACGACAGTTTCTTGACATGCTCTTGTAAGTCACATTCAATGATCTCAGTGCCAAGCATTCATGGTTCTACCGCGAATGAAATAATCTGTGAGTTCAGCACTATACATCTTGTTGCTTGAGGCTTTACAGCAATCGTATAATGAAAGCAACTAAGAGATTTGAATTATTTCAGTTGCTGGGTTGTTAGATATGTGGAAACATTTTCTAGCAATTTACAGGTTCACCTCTCAACCTATGCTCTGACGACTACCGCACTGCTCCGAATGACTCGCCAAACGGGACGGTTATTGGAGCTCGTGAAGATAGTCGATCAGGAGGACGTGATTACAGAAGGCGTACATCACAGGTCCTCGGAAGAAACATGTAAGTCGCCTCGTGATATGCCACCCCTAGAAGTTTCACATCCTATACTTGTCAGATTTCAGACCTTGTCAGTATAGCATGTCCAACATAACGACAACCGCTCAACCCATGTTTGATCCAGGATGTAATCGTGAGCTCCTATTATTTAAATGGATTGAAATATTGGAATATTTGTAAACCTGATATGATATTACGATCCCAAAATCTTCATCTCTTATTTTTACTTGGCTCACAACCGACTGACTTCTGTTAAATTCGCTCAAACAGCTATCATCAACGCCAATTATGCATCGATTGCTGGCTGCTACACCTTGTTCTCTTGCGAGAACAGGTAATCGCATAGCACACAGGACTTGTTTAGCACTTAACATGCGTTAGCTATTGAACTACACTATACGCATAGGACCTTTAGACAGTGGGCAGAAGGGCAGGATAGGTTGAAGTCGTAGGACCTCTATTTACGAAAACAATGCTGGTCATTTACATTAAAGGAAGTGATGTGTCCGTCCACTATTCAAAGACTATGAATCTATTTTTTACATTAGCCAGTAGTTACACTCAAACTTCCGCCTAAATTCTTTTTGTTCCACCTCACACCACAGAACTGAACATCTCAGGACGCAACACGAGCCAACGAAGCTTAAAAATGCTTTTCCTTTTAAAATTTTGTTGGCTTCTGCAAAGAAATACACGTGAGAATGTCAACACGTTGACTTACGATGGTGCAAGAAAATTTAGAGTGTGCCGAGGCGCGTCTTGCAGACAGACTGTGTGAAACACTGGACGCCAAGTGAGTAGTCATTCAATCACTTTACACCCTGTGAAAACTGGTTCCGTCTAGGCCGAACTGTAACTATGTAACGGACGCGACAGTCAATAATCCGGCGGAATTTACTAATAGTTTTTATTTATCACATTTTTTCCCCTCTTGAAAATTCCACACACATAAGGGTTTCTTCATAACGCAGGGTTAATATTAAATTGCCTTCATGAACTACAACTAGATTAGTTTCACACTTTTATTCCTAAATGTTATACATTTATCTCCACAATATATTCTACCGTGATAGATGGACATATTTTAGCCTAGGAAATACTGTTCGGCTTGTAAAAAGGCTGAACATTTTCCTCCATGCAACAGAGAGACGCTGTGTTTTATTTCAAGGCCGCACGTCTTTCTTGGGCACCCATTATTTGCACTTCATCATGACTGAGGTTTGTAGGGAAATTCATTTAGAACTTCGTTCGGGAAAGAGATTCATTTGAAAATGAACGACTTCACAAACCTATTCCTTTGAAAGAAGTGAGGTCGTTTGCCCTGTCCTTACCCATAGCTTCTTGACCACGTCGTTCTGTCTTTACAGGGAAATATTCACTTCTTGTTGAAAACTATAAGGAGTGTTTAGACGAATAACTACGCAACTCTGTATGTTACAGCATGTGGCGTAAGGCGTGCTAGGTTGATCGATCCATTTCATTTTTCATGCCTTCGACTTAGCATGTTAGAGGTGGTTCGATGCATATTTAGCTCAATACAGTGACTTGCAGTGGCTATCGATGTATAAGCTCAGCGTTTCTATCATCCCAGACAACTCTGATACCAATTTGCCGACCATGCAAAGATGAACAGCATCGTTTTACCGGAGAGCGTCCTAGCATCTATGCACTCAAGGACACTCAGGGAGTAGCTACAATGCTACGAGCATCTCCGTATACTCGTTACCATTATTAGTCCGAATCCGTTCAATTACGACTAAATACCGAAATAAGGTAAAAAATTTCGGAATTATGCACCTTTTCCATCGAACCCTTAGTATTCCCATGGGGGAGGCGTTGGACGAGGCAACACCGTCTCACCAAAGTTGTTTACTGCCACAATGCAGTGGATAATGAAGTGACTCGACTAAGTACATTTTCGCATTGATGCCAAATTGTTGTCGAACCTTTTTTTTCTACTGACGGCATCGTCATCGATTTGAGGAGTACCACTGGAGCTCAGACTATGCTCAAAGAACTTAACTAGACATAAACGACAGAACTGCGTAAAAACTGGAAGGAAACCCAGTTCATGAAGAACTCACGGTACCTAGGCAAACAACTCGAACTGGATGGCTCTTTCAGAGGCTATATTGTAAGTGTACCTACTGCGGCCAACGAACATTTAAACGGATATTAAGAGAGGATTACGCAGAAGAAGGACAGCACTTGCATCAGAGCCCTACAGTGAGGCCAGCTATCGTCTAAGAGATCGAAGACTGCGCGTTTATCTCTTCCTCAGTCGTCCTCCTAACGTTCTGCTCTGCAGCAGACGAATGGGTTGCATACACGGCAATAATTCTGCTCAGTACTCAATAAGGCGCATGAAGAATGTTTTATGAGATATAACAACATTTAGCCGTACAGCGAACTTTGGACCTTCGAAAAGTGTCCTATTTTTTACGAATTCATGTGCTCCACGAAGCATAAATGGACGGGTCACCTAGTGAAAGTGGTCGACAACAGATGGACGAAAAGAATGGTGGAATGGATTCGAAGAGCATATATGGTTTCCTCACGGATCTACATCTACGCAGCAGGTGGACGTATTTGAGCTAAAATCAATCAGCTGTGCTCGTAGTTCGAAACAGTTTATAGATCACTTGAAATACTCGCAATCAAGAGCAGTCCAAGTATTCAAGTAGGTAATTTAGGGGGTGAATTAGTTCACTAGTTCACAATGTTGTTTGAAAACTGAGCGAGTCAACTGGTCTAGCCATAAACCCGTACTCAATTTTTAAGAAGGAGAGAGTACAAACCAAGTCTGCATTGTTCCTGTCGCCCACGAAAGCTGCCTAGAAGAGGCACACGAAGCATCGTATTTTCTGTCCCGATCGAAACCCTACCTGATCAAATGGCTACTCTACATTCAACTCAAGTCCTGTAGAGGAAACCTCAAATGTAGATCTTATAGGCGACTGGGGGGCAGGAAGATTTTCGGTAGTTTCCAATGCCGGGTAGGCCACATTTTTTTTGCAACAACACGATCCAATAACTGGTAACTTGTCATGTGTTCTAACCCTAAAGGAACTGCGGGATTTGTATGCCTGTTCACAGCCAAGACAAAATTTCGGTCAATGGATCTAGTCTTCTCTAGTACCTTTTGGAAGCAGAGCCTATTTCGTCAAGAAAACGTACAGTGATTGTATTGGTGTTGTAGCTGACGAAAACCTAGCAGTCGTCGCTTATAATACTCTTCCCCATCTTTTTCAGCTTTAGCCAGCAGTGCTGCTTCTCTCTCCTCAAGACCTTCTTTCATCGCTTTTCTTTAGAGCTTTCAAAATTCGGGCGTAAGCTGGTGACAATTTCGGAAACGGATTGTCTGTGACTCGTAGTTTCCCACAATGACACACCAGCTCGAGTGTTGCTGAAGAGTATCACGATGTCGGGGAGCTGAAATCAATTTAGCAAAACCTTTGATGTGGTGTGGTTTTGATATGATATTTTGGATATGGTTTTGTTTCATTCACTGGGAAGTCTCCCGTCCAATAACAGCTTAGGTACTTTCAAGTTCCCAAGAAATAGTTTTGGACGCCTGGATGTAAACGTTTTGGATGATTCCATTCTACTGTTCATTATTTCTATCGATGTGAGGTTCCTCATATGTTCTTATGCATGTAATCATTGCCATGATGTCACCAGTAATGGCAGAGTAGGTGGTACTATGTTCCCTGTATAAGTCCTCCAGTAGCCTATGAAAGATTGTCAGAGCAGGTACCACATAACATCTTGTCAACCATAATCTGATCTGGTTCTTTAGCTGCCCGAAAATATTTATATTCATGTCCAAGCTAACGTTGACAGGACATAAGTAGAAATAAGCCTACTTTATTTCTGGAGAGACCTACAGGTTCTCCATAAATATACCAAGTCTCCACAGCAGAGATTGTCATAAAAGGATAAAGGATAAAGCTCTCGGTGTTGATCAATCCCCTGAGGATGTGCCATGCATGCGACTTCATTAAGCATCGTTTGAAGGTGATTGAATGCATATCTGGCCTTTACAATGATTCGCGGTAGCCTACCAATGTATCGAGCCAGTGCTGCTATCCTTCCAAGCAAGCCTGGTACCAATTTGTCGACCACGGAGGCATGGAAGGCTTGGTGAGCCAGGGGTGCGGGGACCCATCCGGCGTTAGTGTGTTGCAGGGCACCTCCGACCACTTTGGTACAGGCGCCCTTATGCGTATTCTATCGCAATGTAATCCTCGTTTTGGAGCTCTGAAGTGCTTTTTTCCGTTTCTTCGTCAACTGGTATGTGATGCATTTCCTGTCTTGTGGTAAGAACAATAAAACCAGTAGAAACAAAACTGCTCCAGATAGCATGTGATGCATTCCCTATCTTGTGAGCGAGCGGAGCTCACTTGACAACTCTGCTGCATGAGGAGAACGAATGCCTACTTCATCATTGTTCTCGAGTCGACGAGCAACTATGTTAGATTGGATACAAATAAGTCGGACACTGCACAACCATGAAACCCTCATGTAGTTGTAAGAAGAAACCTGGGATGGCTGAGTTTATTTGCAACGCACTACGCTTAAGCAGGAGCTATTTTACTCAATTTTGGCAACCAATAGTTTAAGAATCTAACCTTCACTGCGTTTTTCGACGTTGTTTTCATGACTCGCTGGACTTACGTTGGAGGCACATATAGAAAAATTCGAACGCTCATTCAGTCCAACACTACTCAACAAAATTTTGATGGGAATTTTCACTTTCGCCATTTCATTATACAAGCCTGTAGAAGCTAAAAAAAAGAAGCTCATGATGGACCAGTAGCGTCAATGGTCCTCTATGAAAAGCGGCACATAGAGGCATTGATTTCTAAAACAGAGTGGGTTAGGCAGAGTCAAGAGATAAAAATTGCATACCCATTCTAAGAATGAATATTAAAGTATTAGTTTTGAAATAACCACCTATAATGGTTATTCTGCGTAGAATTCTCGGTCCTAGAATTCTGACCAATATAGCCTTTATTTATTAGTGTTACACACGCACTGAATGGAGTGATGCAGTACATCAGGAAGCAAAGGGTCTAGCTCGACCCTCTCCCCAACGCTCTACCAGAATCATCCCAATCCACGTGGGAGCGCCTTACAACGGCTATCTCCAAGATTGCAAGGAGAATCGACTCGACTAGTATTCTACGATATTCGTAAAGAAGACCAAATCCTCAAACAACAGCCGAAACAACTAGCGAAATGTTCGAAGGCCAGTGTGAACGATGAATGCGCGTAAGACAAATCGAATGCAAGAAGTGCTTGGATTTGCACAGATGTGATGGCGGGCCATGTAAAATGAAATAAAAGTTCCGTATGCAGGGAAAACGTGGACATTCCTACATTTTATTAATTTTTTATAGATTCTGATCCTCACCGTTACATGACTGTTTTTGTTTTTGTGTCAACTTATGCCAAATTTAGACTGCTAAAATTTAAAAAAGCACTACTGAAAAACCTTTATAGAAGTGGAACCTGGACCTAAAATGCATGGAAATCCTTGCTATACTAACACCGCTTTGAAGGTTTTAACATATTCTCGACAATGTGCAAGAACTTCCGTGCAGTCCTCACTCGACGGTAAATTAGGCATTATTTCAGTGTTAATGATCGCAAAACAAGACGCACAAACTTGTGTCATGACTTGCGAAATATCATAATGTAGAATCAAGGGACAGAGCCTTCGGCGTTGATCAATCCCTAACAGATGCGCTATACATTCCACTTCTTCAAGCATCGTAAGGGTGAGAGAATGGATATCTGGCCTATACAACGACAGACAGGACTGATACCAACTTGCCGACCCCCGAAGAACAAAACGCTTAATAAGTCCGGGATGCGAGACCGAACCAAAATCCGTGTGCATCACAGGATACCTCTAATTACTGTGCTACAGGCTCCTTTGTGTCGAGTGTGTCCAGATAGAGAGTACTTGAAGATGAGAAGTGTCAGGTTTGAGGGCTACGACCGTCGACGATAACTGTTTGATGGAATGAACTGAAGCACATTCACGCCTAACAGTTTTAAAAACTTCTTCGATTACGTAATCTAAACATGGGATCGATCACCGCGCCTCAGGCCCATCAAGCCCACCCATCCGTCCGGCGTTAGCAAATTGGTATCAGACCTGTCTGAGAGCATAGCAGCACTGGGTCGATACATCGGTAGGCCACCGCTAGTCATTATAAATGCCAGATATGCATTCAGTCACCTTCAACGATGCTTAATGAAGTCGAATGCATGGCGCATCCCTCAGGGATTCATCAACGCCGCGAGCTTTATTCTCTTTTTTATACATAGCATGCATAGCATGTAAGCCGCTTCTAGAGAAAACCAGCTGGGACGTGCCACAAAGCGACGATGGCTCTATTCCCACTGCCAAAACTGCCAAAGTTTGAATTCATCAATGAGCAAGAAGAAGAAAAGATTCGAAATTTACTAAGGATTTCTGCAAACAACTGTACCGATACACACAGAGCAACATAACAAATTTCCTCCTTCGGCGCAAGACTTGGCCATATCGTACCTGCTTTTTTAAAAAATAAGTCTTATCCTCAATACAAGAATTTTTAGTATCACTCTATTAAAATAATCCCCAAAAAACCATCGGTCTCTTCATGAACGCGCTTCTTCGTCCTTTGATTTGTAACAAGGTAGTTTAAGTGCTGTTCGTTTTTCGTATTCCTAAATTTGCTTCATGGGATAAGAATGAAAGTCGAGAGGTTTACGTTAATAGGTCGAAATAGTGGATTCGTGCTCAGACTGCCTTTACTCATATCGCACTTTATAGAACAACTACTTGTAAGTTTTGCAGATGTTCTTGTACTCCAATCATACGAACAGAACCAGATGGAAGAATTTCATTTATCGACACTTCGTTGTACACTCCTGCATCCAAATATTCAGGTACATACGATGCAGAATGTAGCGTGGTAAGAAAAAAGATGAAGAAGAAAGGAAATAGTGGGGAAAAGCAACAGCATTTAATTTAATTTGTGTGAAATTTAAAACGATGACTCACAGTGTAAATGAAAAAAAGGTTTCGAAATGAGAGAAAAATACAGGAATACTTTCTTTAAAGATGCCGTGATGAATGAAAAAAACAAGAGAAGCCTATCGAAGTATATTGCGCACGCGAAGGGCGGAGGCGTTACACTGAGGGAAGCCGTCATGCAGTGGGTGAAGCGAAGGCAAGGCAATTGTGTTCACATAAAGTAAAACTCTTCCAGATTACCAACTAACTTCAATAGGTTAGGTTATTCCTTTTTAATCCGGTTTGAAAAACCAACATTATATTGTTTTCCTGAAAATAAAATGTAAACAACATTTTGCAACATAAAATTGTGGTGGTAGAGATCATGCCCTATTCCAATGCTTTACCAGGCAATCACGACAGGGATGTTTCCAACTGTGCATATGCCATGCAGAGCTATGACTTAGCCTTCTTAGTTATAGTTTCTCAAGATGCGAAGGATTTCGAGTTTTCTAGCTTTGCTTAAGAGTAATCTGATGCCTGCTATCACCGCCACTCTGGTAGCAACTTACTTCCAAAACGCCAAACATCTCCGATGCACAAGGGATGTCCATGCTCCGTGGTGAATACCGGAGCTCCTACCACGCCAACTTAGGACGTCGGGAATAACAACATATGACTCAACCGGTAACTGACGAGACATTACTACCCTGCATACTGGGTGCTCACTTCAACGATATCGGGAGGGAGATGAGCGAAAAGCGGTGATTAAATCTCTAACAGCATTAAAAATGGACTAGAACAAGACACATCATGAAGAACGTTTTAAACGCTGTACCTGCAAAAACTGGAACAGTCTCCTAAAACTTCGATCTTCACGTTTCTCTTGAAGCGACCATTTAAATAAAATTCCATGTAATCACCCTAAGAGGACCAAAACGGAAAAAAGAAAACGAAATTAAACAAAGCAACTCTTGCCATTTCTGTAGGAAAGGTTCCACCATGAAATTCCGATGGTATAAGCTCCGTGTACACCTATGTGTTAACCATCACTTCTGTCACACGAGATCCTATTCGCTTGGCTATACGTAATCACCTGCTAGTCACTAATATGTGCAGCTGATGAGTGTGAATTAGATGTTTTATAAGGAGTTGAAGGAAGTTATCTGCTGTCAATCTATTGCCTGAGACTTCAACAGCGGTTGAGGAAAGCCCGGTGGTAAACGAAGGGAAGAGATGGAAATGAGAATGGAAACCATTTTGCTGAGTTACTAATCACAAAACATGATTTTCACGAAGATAAATTTCGCCAAGAAGAACACCGCTGCTCAAGAAAAGAGCTTAACGGGAACGTTTAATGCGGACATCAACCGTACCCTCACAAAAGAAAATAGCGCTTTCCGTAGTATCACGTTTTCTTATCGGGTTCGAATTCAGTTACAACCCTCTCTGTGCCACGATTCGATTCAACTACATGCTGAAAAAAAAGCCCCTCACTCAGAAAGGAGGAGACAATTTTTCTAAAACGAGAACATTTTGAACGACACTCAATCCGTACAAAATTAGATATTCAAGAATATCTGATAGAGAACTTAGAACTGCTCGTTAAAGGACTCCAAACATGTGGCTAGCATGCGTGGTTCTCTAATCGAAATACTGGGGTCCCACCTATACCACAACTAAGGAAAACATCGAACAACTGGACCTTTGTTTCATTGTAACATACGTAATATACCTGATAATAAATTCCAGGAAGACGTAGTGTCGAAAAAACTACTGCAAGCTTCACAAAAACATCTGTCGGGAATTATGCGAGTATAGTGTCCTGCTATTATCCTGAAGAACGAATATGTAACTGCAACCAAATTGTGCCATAACATGCAGTTGATGACGGAGAACTTTTATTGTAGTCTTTTTCCGCTTCATAATGCCAACTCGAAAACTCGAGTTCGAAATAATCGGTGAAGAAACAACTACCCAGGATTCTTCCCTCTCAAGTACGAACTATTACCAGAAGCATGGAGGCAGGTACAGCTACAAAAAGCAAACAAGAAGAATGAATACCCATTCAGTGAAGAAATACGGGTATGGTCCTCCTACAAGAATGGTTACCGACGAGACCTTGATAACTATTGCAGATCCCTATCTTCAACTACAAGTATAACTATGTGACAGCAAATGAAGCATGGACTGCTACGGGACGCATTGTCCGCACACTGTAAATTATGCTGGAGACGACAATTGATCAACACTTGTCCTGTGTAAAAGGGCACCGCGGAGTGAAGTTACCCATTCGTGTGGTGCTCCCCACACTGGATTCGACTTGACGCGAAAGCGAGCATTCACATCGTGACCATGACCAGCTGCTGACCATCGACTCAGATCGATGCGGTCTTGAAGAGGGCAAAAGTGCCGTAACTTTTGCCGAATAGAAGTTTCTCTACTAATCTTATATCAGCTCAACCATACAGAACACTATTGATTATTGCTATCGAAGCTTAATGAAGGTCAGTTTTTAAGATACCGCAGATTTTGCTTGTTGAGTATGTCCCACTAACTCTTCATGATGACTAGCTTATCCTTCAAATGAAGAACTTTGCAGGAAGTTCAACCAGTTTAGCAAACAGGGTTCCAATAGGGCTCCTGCCCACATCCAAATCAAATCCAGATTCACAGACATCTGTCAGGAATAACACACGTCCATGCCTCACAGTCCGCTACAAAATATCACTCGATAGCGTCGAAATGAATACCTTCCTACATGACCATCAAGAAAGTGTAAGAGTAGTCTGCAATAGCTATCTATAAGATGGGTAGATGTCTGTAGACAACACCCTTCAGATGCATTCGCATGTCCTTTAAATGCTGTACAAATCACTAAGCGATATTTGCACAAGTCACATGTTCAAAACTGACCAGAACTGTGAACCATGACCCTCGAAGGGAAAACTGAGAGATATGTTCGAAGTACGATACACATCCTGTCGGTAGTATTTCATGTGTATTTGAGATCCTGCGGTACCCATTCGCTAACGGTTCCATACCGTGGGCCTATACATCCAAATTTTGATATCTTAGTGTGTACGGTGGCGCTTCATCTTTGATCGTCGATATAGGTCGGGCAACTTAATTTCTCTCTCGTTTCCGTACTCTTGTAAGCTCTTCATGCCGTTGTTTTAAATCTAAGTTGCTCATCTGTTGACTTATCGATGAAGATATACTTGATGTACTCCTCTCACTGACGCAGTCGTACACCTTAGTCACCTTTCGCCCTACTTAGGGTTGCGTGGTTTTCCCCCTTCACTGCATTACTTGTAACCTCCCTAAACAGCCATTTTTTTTCTTGGGTAATGTTTTCCTCGTCTATGATACGTGTAGTTGGAACATTCAGACTTGACTTTTTTTTGCGTTGAGCGAAGAAAAAAACGGTTTCGTTTCCCAGTTTTTTCTTTTTTGCAATTCAACGGTAGACCAGTTTTTCCACACAACATGATCGAAAACGGTGAGAATTCGTCCCACCTCGTGAATGCTTGCTTTAGTAAACCTAATGACATACACAAGGCAAAAAGAGTGCAGCTGTATCGATTATCAGTGTCATGCCACCCTATTCGTTTTTGTTGGCGTTCCATCGGAATGATGCTGAATAGTCTCTGGTTAGGCGTTGCCGCCTTATCGGATCCATGTTTTCACACCGTATTACAGCGGACTATTACGATCACTTATGTCAGCTGTAATACTGTTATTGATGCAATAATACGAATACCACTAACTCCCCATATGTCTGCCGCTCGTCAGAGCTAAGCATACAGTCTGCTTCCATGGTATGCACGAAGTCCCTACAATACATGAGGCCCTTCGTTCCTACTGCTTCGGTGGAAGGACAGTCACAAGGTTTAAGATTCAAAACCTCATAATATTTATCTAGCTATTCTGCAAGTCCTCGAAATAGTTCAAGAAAAATAACAAATTTACGATGATCTAGGTATTCAACGAGTTTTAACCGCTTCATAATGGTGTTTTGAACAACATGAAGCACCAAAATCTTGCTAAACATTTGATACCTCTTCAGGTCGGAAATGTGCAAAACTCGAACGAACAAACGGAAGAAGACATAAAGGGGGTCAAATGCGTCCGGAAATATGTACGTGTTTGTCATATTACATATTACTGTTACCGTTATACGAAATAAAAACTGAATCTCTGAAAACTAGAAGTCATATTTGGCTCTTCAATAAAAGGGGCAAATTATGGCTCTCTGCCACAAGAAGACTTCAACTTCAGAAATGCTGACATCGAGTTTGTAGTTGTTTCATAGTTTCGTTTTATTATTTTACATTGATGATTTTAAGTGTTCTCCACCATCACTCAGATGGTTTCGAGCTTTTCTTATACTAAACGAGAGTTGAAAAACAGAAAACGTAGTTGATTGAATGCACAACGTAGACAACTGAGACATATCCATCGCGTTTTGCTCTTTGCTTTCCGATAGCCGATGAAAATTTTTTCATTAGTCGGAGTATTTGTAACGTTGAGAAACTTAAAAAAACTGAAAAAATTCGCCTTATCACTCTAAGATGCCTATAAATTGCATACACCATCAGCTTCACATAAATCGTATTTTACATTCAGGAATGGGTCAACTCTAAACCTCTACCCTTCCAAATTAAAACTTTAAAGAACTAGAAAAGATCAGAACACTAAAGAAGCATAGATAATACACTCGGGAAGCTACTAAGCATCTTGTTGGAAGAAGCTTCGTCTGCTAACTTCGAAATGCGAACCTCAACGAAAAAAGGAAATTTAAACACATTTTACGCTATACATAATCGTAAATCCATATCGGTACAATACAAAACTTGTACGTTCGGTAGCAAAGAGCTCTATTTTCCGGTAGTTTCTGCTGGGAGTAAGTTTTCGGCCTCATTTGAGTACTATTATGCACTACATGGCTCTATAGTGCATAATAGGCGTGACATCAACCACTGACAAATCCGATGGCATCCACACAAAAGCTTTGTTTCTTCCAATTTTTAATCTCCGACGAAAGAATTTTTATCAACAAGCTCCATCGATAAACCATGTAATCTGCATATTAAAAAAATTTTAAGCTGGAAACACTACACACTATGTCGGATTATCACATTTACGGCCACAACAAAGCAATGAAATGGTGATCTCATAGAATTTTATTTAAAAAATTCAAAAAACCGGTTGAGTGTACATTTGATTAGACACGTTATTAGTTCAATGCTGAGGTGAAATATCACTTTCCATATAAAACAAGAAGAGGACATAAAATTCCATTATGAGTACCGGGTAAAACTCTTCCACAGAAGCAACATGGCAGATTATTCAACGTTGATGAAAACATAGAAAGCAAGGAAAACAACTGTAGAAGAGGACGAATAATAAAAATCAAACTAAATAAGGTAGTCACTGGGGCCTCAACGATTTTCCACAAGCTGAACGAGAACCGCCACACAGAGTCCAAGAAAGAATTGTGACTTGTTTTAGTGCAAGAAAATAAGAAAAACTAGAGGATTAAAATTGTACTATTACGTAAAGGAAACCGCACTAATTACAAACAAGTAATCAGCTGATAATTGGATGTGACGTTCAATAAATCGCGCACAGACATATAGATATACAGACTGGAACATCAAAAAGAAGCTTTTAAAAAACGACCCGTTCTTCCACTCCTAGAACCCTTCATCCCATCCAGAGAATTCGTCTGGTGGCACGTCCTGATCAGGAGGGTAGTTGTCGAAGTTAGTGACGTCAGACGGATTAGACACCTATGAGCAGTTAATATAGTATGAACAGTATATGTAGCATAGAATTAAATAAGAAGATAAATAAGGCGATAAATAATAAAAATAATATCAAAAGACAATAAAGTGATGACAAAATAATAGAAACAATAGGTTAATATGGTGTAGACAGTAAACATAGTAGAGCAAATGTAGAAAGGAAAAGCAAGGGCCTCGTTTGGTGTGATGCCCAGCACGCGAGCATTCGGAAACTAATCGAGGGTTCGAAGCCCCACTGAGGTTCTCAATTTTTCTCACATCTCAACATCATCGTCGTTATTCCACACACCATAACACTCTGCCATGATGAAAAAACCCTTAGTTACTTGTTCTTGAATAAAGAATAAAATAACAACTCGCGTTTGCTCAACAAGAATTTAAAGAATTATTTGATCAATGACGAGGTTAATAGAAAGTCGGTCGTGGGACTTATTTACTTGGATACTTGAATGGCCTACCTTCACTGGTTGTGCACCTCCAGCATAAGTCCCATTTTTACGGAGTTTTACCGGCTCAGCCATTGTGCTTCCCTGGAGTCTCGAGGTCAGCCAGGGCAAAGTTTGCGGCAGGTCGTCACACCACAGGCAGTCGCAGCGGTTGTGGAGCAGAGAGAGATTGGCCACCATGTGCAACTAATTTGGTACCAGGACGGTGGTGTATGCTGGTATTGGTTTACTCATAGCTAGGTTTCCTGATGGAAACGCCGGACTCCTATTCAGTCTGAGAGACCCTGCTGGCAGGATGAATCCCCTGCTGTACATCGCAGCCCGACACCCTGGGACACCTCCAGCCACGATGAGGCGGTAAACCGTTGGAAGGATAAAAGAATAACAGTAAATAAAAGTTAAACCTTATGAATGGTAATCATGAAACACAAACCATACGTGACAATTCACGGCGTTATTCAATCTGATGACACTTCACAGATTTAATCAACAAAACACGTTATCTGACATGAAAACCTTTGGCGCAATCCCTATGGGGGCGCGTGTGGCGTAGCGATCGGCTCAGATTCCCACGTGCAAGCTTGATCGTTCATATACTCCGAATCCTGCGTCATCTCAATGTCAGCCAGTTGATGAAAATCGGATTGTCGATCAGTTAGTTATCGCAAGTCATTACTGTGTTACAAATACACATTGTCCTCGTTCAACACACAATTTCCTGATGTTGCATAACACACCACTCTTTTACCACAACATGCCATAGTATGAGCAACGTTAAGCAAACAATGAATGCCTACGTTAGCCTCTCTTTCTCATTTTGAAAACACTCCAAATTTCTCATAGAGGTAGACCACGGAAATGGGTAAGTCGTATTACCTTAGGAAGAATCGGTGCTTTGAGAACACGAGACCGTAGACCTTCCCAATCAAATCCCATGAACCACCGATGCTTTCTTATATCGTTTACTCCTCCAGAGCCGGACCCTAATCGTTCTCCAGGATTATCGCGACACAGTTTTTTGACCAATGCCGTGGCTGTTTTGCCAATCCGGCGATTTGGAATCTCCAGGGCATCAACTCCTTTTAGTATAAGAGTATAGGTTTTCATAGGATCACTAGCTTGAAAAGGAGGACGACCCAACATAAGCTCACATATATAAATACCTAGGAACAACTTCATGTTTTGATTTCACCTTTCACGTATAGAATCTAACAGCGTACATCTATAAAAAATGTTTCATTAGCTAACAAAAAGGATAAAGGATAATGCTTTCGGCGTTGATCAATCACTGAGGGATGCGTCATGCATTCGACTTCATCAAGCATCGTTGAAGGCTACTGAATGCATATTTGGCCTTTATAATGACTCGCGGTGGCCTACCGATATATTGAAGTAGTGCTGCTCTCCTCCCAAACAAGTCTGGTACCAATTCACCGATCTCGAAGGGATGGAAGGCTTGGCGAGCCACGGATGCGGGGATCGATCCTATGTGCGTGTTGCAGGGCGTCTTCGACCACTGCGCCACACATGCCTCATGAGCTAATAGTGACGGTAAATAGAAAATGGCTCTAGATAAACAACTGCAAATTGATCAAATCGTTACAACTGGTCTTTTACTCGATACAGACTATGCAGCTAGAACACATTCCATCGTGTTGAACTCACTATTCAGAACGCTGTAGCACCACCTTTAAGGATACAAAATCACATCAAAACAGCACGTAGAAAACAAACTCGACCAGTTCTTCAAAACGAAGCCGTGTATTTTCGTGTATTTTTTCCAACTTATATGTAACTGCAGCAAATGTTTAACAAAAGTTCAAGTCAATGAAGACCGCCAACCACACTTCATCACAAATATGTCATTGTAGAACATTACACGTACCCAGAGCCCAATAATCTGCAGCCTGATCATGACCTTTGTTCAAAATTATTTCCGGTGATACATACCTAAAAACAAATACCAGCCAGTACCAAAGAAATGTAACTGCTTAAGAAGAAAAAACACCATAAACTACTGATTTTATTAGGTACAAGCATAAAAACGATATAAGACTTTTTAATTATGACACCACGAAATAAGTGCTATGAGTAACCATGGTTAAGCTTTCCATATATTCTTTATCAAAGCATTTCAGAATGTATACTCTTTATCAACCTCCCAACGGTTAACCGCCTCGTCGCGGGTGGACGGTGTTCCTGAGTGCCGGACTGCAATGTACAGCGGGGTTTTCACTCCCTCAACAAGGTCTCCCAAGCCGAGGAGTCAAACGTTTCCATCAGGAATCCCAGTTATGAGTAAACCAATACCAAGAATCATGACCATCCTGGTATCAAACTAGTCTCATGGTGGCAAATCTCCACCTGATTCACAAAGCTGACAGACTGGATGGTGACGACCTGAGGAACAAATACCTAAACTAGCAAATCTCCGGAGAATGGAAACTGTGCTTTGGGCCGCACAACCAGTAAAGATGGGCTATCCAAGTATCACAGTATACTACTCCTTATCAAAGTAATTCGGAACTCATACTATAGAACCCTCCCGAGGATAAGGGAAAAATTGGAATTTCTGTTCTCTTAAATCAGAAACAGCTACTATACAAAAGTAACCACAAGTATGAAAGCATTGTTACTGCAAGAAAATCAGTTCTGCATATTGACAAAAACACATACTCTGGTGTTCCACAGAAGGTCCACGTTTTTCTACCTGACGCTAACTTTTTGGCAAAACCAAAGTCTACTAATTTGAGATATCCCGTGTTGGTAAGCAGGCAATTCTCCGGCTTAAGATCACGATATACAATATGTTTCCGATGTAGGTACTCCAGACCCTCTAGCACACAAGCAACATAGAACCGAGCAGTATAATCATCAAAATGACCCCGGTCCCTCAGTGTTGTCCACAGCTCACCGCCCAAGCACACTTCGAGAAGCATGTAAACGTATTTCGTATCACGATATGTCTTATATAATCTAAAAAAAAACATACGACTGTGTAATGCAAGGATAACGTCGAAAAGAGTTGACATCTGTATTAAAACAAACAAAACGTTGATATATGTAAAGTGAAGATCGTACAATGTGACCTCGCAAAAGCATTTTACATGATCAGAGTAATAACTATACCTACTATAATATCGAAAACCTACAATTTCAACGAGTTTCACATTAACCTCCATTACACAGGCATGTCAAATTTTTTAAGGCTGTAAACGAAAGGTCCATGCGACAAATTTTGCGCGTCACTCTAGAGACTGAAGACAATTCAACATCGAGTTGAACTCGACCTTCATGGGTTTGAAGGCTTTGTTCTTCTCCGTTTTTTACGATTTTGGTCTAATGAAATATGAAGACTGGCAGTGCAGCAAAAACGTCACAATTGAAATGCTTCGCTCGACAATTACACGCATTCTCGTCTATCTTACAAACAGAACATAGTGTATACATATTTCAACTAACTTTACGATCCACTCCGAATTTGTCTCCATCATGATGTTTCGTTCGGCAAAAATGTGCTCTTGCTGCCGTGTATCCACTATATGTTTCTTCTTCAAAGCTTTCAATGCGAATGTCCTTGTTTTATCCCCATTAATACACACCAATTCAACACGTCCAAAGCCTCCGACGCCTAAAGTTGCTAGCCGTTTTATGTTTTTTAATTGAACATGTACAAATTCTTCACGTATTATGTCCTAAAGGTTCAATATTGACGTCACAAAAGTAGGAAAATATGATGCTGCAAAAAAATAACAGCCAACCTTTGTTGGGCTAGGGGGCTCTAATAGTACTTGGGCCAATCGTTCTTTGTCACCGTAGTCACGTTTTAGTGCTTCGAGATCACCAATTAACTTAAGGAAGGATTCCCTAAAGTAAAGTGAAATGAAAAAAAACTGCACTTCTTGCGGTTCCAGAGTACGTACTACAGCTGGGCGCTACCGCATTAAAGGATTGGTTCACTACACCGGAGAATTCTATAAAACCTCAAAATTACAGAGGAAGAACATCTCACTGAGACTTATCAGGCCACAAATAAAGCATACCAATTCAATAGAACTGGCACTGACCTGTCTAACGTCAACACTTCAACTCCAGGTGCCTGAGCAATAATATTCGCCGTTCGAACTTCATCGCCAAGGAGTGCTCTTTCACCAAAGAAGTCACCCTTAATGTTACATTTCTAGCAATGGAATTCAAGAGAAAAAGAACAAAAATACGAGTTTAGCGAACATTCAACAGATGTTACTAAAAAAGCACAACAGCGAAAACATGTGCGAACGCACCTGATTCAAAATTCTGATCTCACGCGGTTCTGCTTCACCCTCTATCAACTGCGTCACTTTCACAGTTCCACTATTTATAACAAAGAATGCGTCACCCTTAAAAACGAATTTTCAGACAATAAAATTTACGGAAGACATACAGCAAAACGAAAACCAAATTCTGAATTCCTACAACATTCTACATAAAAATACAACGATGCTGAGAAATTTGCAACACGCCGGATCCAAGGTGTACACGGTGGAGAACGAACGCGTTATTACCCTTTAAAAAAGATAAAGATAGAAAGATAGAAAACTAGCCCAGAAACAAGCGAAACGAGGAACCCGCATGGTGGGGTGGTGCACGCGTTAGGCCCCGGAAAGCGGAACAGCGCGTTCGCTCCCCACCGCAGACACCTGCGGTCCGGCGTCTTGCAAATATCTCAGCATCATTGTCAGTGTTGTATCACACATAATACCCCGTAGTGAAAAAATTGTAGAAGGCAGTATATACAAATTTAACACTGTGATTTTCAATCTACATAAAATTTAAAGGACATGCGAATTTACACACCTTCTCTCCTTGACGAATAATGTAGTGACCTGCAGCGTAGTAATCTTGATCCATTACGTCAGCCATTTTTGAAATACGGTCTTCGGACAAGTTCTCGAAAATCGATACCTAAAGTAAACAATACGGCTTTTTAATTAAAATTAATCGACTACCCAGGTGAACTAATCAATTCTAAGTAAATAAATGATTTTAAAAAAAATCAATACGACTACTCCACGTTTCCATATTGGGTATAATAAAAGTAAGTCACTTATGTCCTAATAGTGCTTCACTAAGACAGATTTTACAAGTGCACAGAGTGCAATAAAAAAATGTCATAACATCTATTTTATACTGCTCTGCACTCCTCTTACGAAGCTATTTTATGACCGAACGAAACGCCAAAGGAAATAAAAAATCATTACTGCAATATATATTACAATTTTTCTTACATTTTGTTCGCACCTTTTCAGATCCCCTCCACGTACGTCACTCTATTTCCACCACTGGATTTGCAGAGTTATACTTCCTAGTGTCCCAACAGTTTTAATCAAGCTATTCACCATAAATGGTAGCTTAACAGTAAACAAACAAAAAAACCGGAACAGAAGTGGTTCTCCAGTAGTTTTTTGCTCCACAATATGCTCAACACAACCCTGTTATAAACACAGCCGGATGTCTGTCTAGCGTGACAAGAAAAAACACACACAGAGAATAAATAACAATGGATGGTTCCTACGTGTCCTAGATGCCCAGCAGTGTTTCATAACGTCAGACGAAGTTTATCCCACATAGTGAAAAACACTGTGTAGTAAATTATGGTTAGTGATCACCGTGTGTTTAAACCAGTACCGATTTCGAACAAAACATTACCCACTACACTTTTTGTGTTTCGTGACAAACTTTCCCGGAGCTTTTTTCCAGTCCTTATTAAAATGTCACTTTGCTTTGTATTCTTGGGACCTCATTTCAGGTTATTTTACTACCACGACTAGTTACCTTGCTAAGAAAGTTCATTAGCTGCGTATGTCTCTCCATACCAAGCCGTTGTGTTATCAATTGGAAAACGCTGCGATCTAATACCCATAGCTGGACGTCGGTCAATGCTTGTACAGACGCTGTTCTGAAACAATTTACTTATCATTAAGTAACATGATTGCAGTTCTTCATGGCGATAAAATTACGGTTGACGGGAACCACCTCATTACATAGGACACTGCTCTGCGATTCATGACAACAAAATCGAATCACGCACCATAGTCACATGAACCGACTTGACATTGAATTGCCCATTTTCAAGAACAGTTGGGCTCGACCCACAGCCCCGAGCTGAGGATGATCATATCGTCTCAAGATTCCACGGCAAACCGTCACCACAAACGATCAGCAACTTTTTCGGATAACAGCGAGATTTGTGAGACTGCGATTAAGTTTTCTTCCATATACTTTTTGCTGGACTTTGCTGGAAATGTCAAATTCTTTCTCAAATTGGCTGGCCATGCCAGGGCTTAACTGTCCGACGTATTACCAAAACCGACTTTCCATTAACCTTGGGATTGTTCAATAAGTCAGCGTTTTCTTCTTAAGCAGACATGATTTTGTCAACAACAAGATGTATTTAGTACTGGCTGAAGTTTTGGCGTTGTTGCCTTTCTCAGAGATTGAAAAGGCCAAATTGACACGTTATCTACTCAGCCAAACTTTTTTATAACCCGAAGGGAAAGCGAAACTGACGAAACGTCAGTCGGTGTTGAATAAATTTTGTTATTAACAACCTCATGTCCGTTCAAAACGAAAACACTGACTTATTGTTCGCCGTATACTGCCACTGGAGGTGCAGCAACACCATTCACTCACAATGAGCCGGCCACTGAAGGTTGAGCTAATGGCGAAGTTTAAATTGGATGTTATTTCTGATTAAAAACAATATAGAGTAATTATCGTGTTAAAGGGTTTTACAAAGCAAACTTTATGTAACCTATTTAAACGGAGTACTGGAATAACACTTGGTTAAAATGCTGTGATGCTTTCAAGTAGATAACGAACAAAACATTAACAAGGGACTACAAACGTTCACTTTCCAACAGAAAATATCAGGCGATAGTTAAACTCTCAAAGTAACCAGGTGGCTGAAGAAAACGGGAACTTGAAATACGGCTGCTAATCGCTGACATGAACCCCGCTCCAAAACTGAGTATGTGATTCTGACAGGTATTGTTCGGAAGCAAAAGTACTACCAGCACTGAATTCATATCTCGTTCTAGTAAACGGTACCAGTGCACCTTAATGTAAACTGTCCTTGTTTAAAGAATGCCATAAGATGACTAGTTAGAGACAAATGCCGACAAAAAAAGCCCCAAACTTCATATTAAACCCAAGAAAATTGTAAAAATAATAGGCCACTGAACAAACCTTGTACAGTTATATAATATAGCAAGCTCTCCCATTACGATTCCAGGATGAAGGGTTCCTAACAGTTGTCCTTCTCGCGAAACTTGCAGCTCACCCTCTAAAAAAATTTGGGTCGTTATTGCAGTACAATTCCAACTAGACTACTTGCACACCAAAAAGAAAAAAAAACTAAAAAAAACTAATGTATGAAGATTAATTATGCTTGCTTGGGATGTTAAACCCGTTCTGAATGGCCAGCGTTCTTCAAAACAAATAACTTCTTCAGTCAAAACATAATAACAGGGGTGAGAAAAGAGCAACATTCACAAACAACCAAAAATACACTTTGATTCACTCATGAAGAAGGAATCCTAAAAAGCAACGAACAATACACTTTACCCACCAATGAACGGATTTTTAAATATGCAACTGGCATCACATCACTTCCACTCAACGGTTTACCGCCTCATCGTGGCCGGGAGGAGTTCCTGGGTGTTGGGTTGCGATGTGCAGCGGGGGAAGTCATCTCCCAGTAAGATCTTCCAGGCAGAGGAGTCGGGCGTTTCCATCAGGAAACCCAGCTAAGTCGACATGACTAATCAATAGGCATTGTTTCTTTGATAAGCTTACATGAGATCGATATTTGATCTTTATTCGGCTGACGCTTCGACGGTTTCGTCTTCATAGTAGACAGTAATAGACCAATATCAGGATCCACCACCGTCCTGGTATCTCCGTCGCTTGGTGACAAATCTCCCTGTGATCCACAAGGGCGGCGACTGTCTATGGTGGTGATGACCTGGGGCACACTGACTTGCCTGAGCTTGGGACTCCAAGGAACCACAATGGCTAAACCAGCAAAAAACCCGAAAAAATGGAAATTATGTAGGGTCCGCACAACCAGTGAGGATGGGTTATCCAAGTATCCCAGTAAGTAACACATCAGTTATTAACAATCAAACGCCAGGATGTGTTAGCGAGTAATCAACCTACCTGCAACGACAAACAGTCGATCTCCTGGTTCGCCTTCCTGAATAACCCACTGTCCCGCTCGTGCGCGCATCTCATACATACATTCAACTATTTCTATGATTTGTTCCTTTGCCAACTGCTTCAAGAAATCATTCTTGTGCACCGCGTCGCGTATAAGTTGTTTGGAACTAAAAAGAAAATGACGACGAAAGTGATCTTCCGAAGCCTGTACGAAAGAACCTGTTAAAGATTGTTGGGTCACTTAGTGCAGCATTAAATAATAACCATGTAATCTAAGTACAACATGAATTATCCAATAATTCTATCCATCACTGTAATATGAAAAGAGAAAAGAACTAGGAAAGAAGAAAAAACACTAGAATCATTATTAAAAGAAAAAAAATCCTTCCAAGATTGACAACTTAACAACGCAGTAATTTGTCGCCACACCGCACCAAGGCTAAAACGCGAACACAGGAAAAAAACGGATTGGATAGCACGTTCTAGGTGGTAATTTCAGATTTTTATGCACAAAGGACGCTAGCAATATTTCTTCCAAGCGCAAAGCACCAAACACTTTTTTCTTCTATGAAGTAACGTAAAACAGTTCTTCAGATAAAAGATCAAATTGTAGTTTATTACGTCAATCCTGCAAAAACCTTCCTATAATTGTAGGCATCAAGGAAATACAAACGAACCCAGCAGTTTTGTTATAATGTTGCAAAGTGGTTGCTTGATTCTCAAAATTCGTTGGTTCTGCAGAAACTGCCAATTTCTTTGCTCGTGTACTCGCACCATCGGCTGGTAACACTGCTTTCTCTTTCAAGTCGTTTCCAAGTTGTTCCGACCGCGGAGAGGCCGGGGCGATTCCGCCCCCAGGACTGGCCGCCGACTGCGCCTTCTGCTCAAGTACGGAACGTAGTTTGTCGCATTCTCGCTGAACACACACCACTTCATCCCGATAAGATAAGATAAGGTAAGAATATTTGTTTGAACTGCACTTAAAAAAAAAAAACACTACTGTTGTAACCCAGACATCTATATCGTCACTGACGATTACGACAAACAGTATTAAATCCGTCTAGTCTAGACCAGTCGGCACGAGGCTTTTAACAATCGACTTGTTATCTACAGTCAACATTGGTAGTATTAGTTGAGAAATAAACTGACTATAAAAAAGTCTGATAGGGCGTCACGGCTTCTCAAACTGTTTCGCCAACGTTTACGGATACTTTCAATGTTATTAGAACAACTACAGGTAATCAATAGTGGGACAGAAGACCTAAGAAGTCGAGATTCGGCTCTCAGCAAAACCAGATCGATCACAACCAGTTTCCCACCTTGCCAGATTCACAAAACATTGGCAAACTGGAAAACTTGACGAAACCCCATAACTAACTTGCTCAGGTTATCAAAATATCTCCAGCGACATCGATTTCCAAAAAGAAATGTAAAGAAAGACGAAAGATCTTGATCAGCAAATTCTATAAACTATTAGTAACAGCTCTACGTTAGAAAGACATATGTATCCTGGAACCGATATCGAAATTTACTCGCGGAAAAGAGAACGGAAAAATAAACACAAATGGATCGGCTGGTTAGAAGCATACGTATGTCAAGCTGAGAGTAGACAAAATGAGAGCTAAGGTTAATAAAGAAATTCTAAACATGAACAAAGTCGAGAAAACCTACAGCTTGCTAACAAAAAAACGAGTGCGAATTGATTTCCGTTCGTACAAAACTGAAAATAACTGCGCCTTTCAACTTTGAACTCAAATATACCTCAGGTCACGACGAGCTTAACTAACTGAAATGAAAACCATTAGAATGTACGAACTGCTGCTAAAAAATACATTGTTCCATATTTTGACATAATTAAACTCCAGTTCTCACAGAGCCAAAGAAATGTGTGTTCTCGCTGAGGGTCATATTTCGAATAAAGAAGCAACTGGATAAAATGGTGTTTTCAAACACTTCATTGATGAGCCCTAGCTGGTTTGCATGCGCCGAAATTTCTTAAACGCATAAATTTAGCGCCAAATTTCTTAAGAAATTAAACTCTAAACGCATTTAACAGCGAAATGACATCTACAAAAAAATCCATGTAATGAAGCAAAGTCAATTCTGATCCCGTAAAGTTTTCACAACCTCATACTATTGTTATCCAAGAATTATCGAGCTATGGGAAGAGCAGTATCAGTCATTGTGTCGAAAACAGGTGATTGGATGATGGACTGAGAACTAGGTTATATCGCTGGTCCCAAAACCACGTTTTGCACAACGACAAAGCCATGGTTATTAGACCTATAGGACATGCTTGTAGGCAAAGGAAATGAAGAAATACAATAAAATGCGCAAACATCAAAACGATCACTAACGTTCCTGTAAACTTTCACTAGTTGAAAATCCAGAACTTCACCATTCTAAACAGTGAGCTGCTCACCGATGTTTTAAATCTGTATTTGACAGTCCCCAAGTTCTCCCACCCACCAATTTTTTTCGAAGATCTTTTATGAAATAAAAAATAACCGTCTCCAAGAAGACTTTCTTGATACCATCACTAACACTAACTGCTACCTAGTTATAAGTCTGTGATTCCTGAACTCAGTGCGAAAATCCTTAACGAGCAGAACTCGAATCGACATGGATGACGTGTTGGTGATGCGCATTAGCAGTCCTTAACACTACTTCAGAACTCATAAATGTCTCGTTAAATCTCTCTCAAGAAGCTTTACGACACTTAAGAACTGATTAGCGTCGCAATCACTTAGAAGGACGCTCTTCATGAGTTAGTAAGCGCAAAGTGCGAGTGGTTTTATCGTTGTGTGATGAAGTATAACCATAGCTAATCCGTACACTATAGAAGGGCACTGGTCTATAAGGGACGGAGGCAACACAATATGGACAACGTGAGGCCTGGAGAGGCGAAATCGACCAGCGCCACGAGTGAGTGTTTGCACCCACCCGCTCGTCTCAAAAACATCGTTGCATGAGAGCAGTGCAAAAAGCAGAATAGCACCAAAGAATTAGCTATTCTATTAAGATATTGTAACAAGGACATTTAGAAAAGTAGACTTTCCGTCAAACACAGAAAGACGAAGAGACAGACATTTTAAACCTAACATACTCAGGAACTACAAGAAACGAAGCAGCAGTAGTACCTGCAGTGATGTGACCTCTGCCTCCAATTCAGCGATTCTCCGAATGTGATTCTCAACGGTTCCTTGTTGGGCTCTCAATTGTTGGTCTTTACGCTGAATTGCCTCTTCAAGTTGCGGAATCAGTTTCTGCAGTTCCTGTGTCTCAAAGGTACGAGTCCCCACTTGGACCTAAACAGAAACAATTCCTTCTCGATGTTCCACTTCGAAATGCTAAAAACGAATAGATTTTATTGGGTAAAACAGAAAAAAAAGAGCGGGATTGAATAAGCGACGAAGAAAACGTTGTTAGCGTTTCGGAATGCCCGTGGTCAATCCTATTACCCCAATATTTACGATGAAATATATCGTCCATGAATTTCCACAAACCGACTTTTTTAACGCGCACAATAACCAATGTCTTCTTATGAAAGAGCCCACTTTCCCCACCAGACATGGACTGAGGACTTCATCCAGCTTTGTTCCAAATTACTCTTCGATTTGGTGACGGAACCGATCCACCTATCGAGTCGGCATAACGAACTCACGCAGGTTGGCAAACCACCATGAAACAAAAAACATGCTCATGCACTTCATGGCTTGAGGGGTGCTTGAGAAACTAGCGAGAACAGTAACAAGCAACTGACCACGCCATTATAGTGACCTCTGCCAAACATAAATACGCTCTATCCGGGAGGTGCGTGCAAGCGGGAATGGCGACGACTCGCAGATGACAGCCGCAGAACAAAACAACTGCGAGCAGGCGGCCGGCCGCTGCCTCTGCGTCCCGCGCGCCCCCCGCCGCTCTGCGCTCCGTCCCACGAGTGGCGCGGGGTGGCTGTGGTTCGGGCGGGTGCTAGGTGGGATTACTTGGCCACGGAATTCCCACGTTCCACTTGAAACTACTGAGCAGTTCCATCGTCCATACAGACACTCCAGTCCGTCATATTCTCCTCCGGCCCCAATGAGGCCTCCAGTCACTTCTGTTCAGTCGCCGCTACCCGTCCAGTATAATTTACGAATGTTTGCATTTCGTCCACAAGAGCAAGTATTTTGGACGGTAAAAGCAAACAAGTAGTGGTTAACGGTAGTAGGGTCGACTTGCACAGTTGACACAGCTCCTCTGCACAAAATGTTGCACTGCAACAAAGACGACACATCAGCTTTTTACTTCGTACCAGGTCAAAATTCAGAGCACTAGATTTTATTCTAAGATTCACGAATGACTTCTTGTCAGGTAACTCTCGTTTTCAGGTCAACCTTTTAAAAACTGGAAACAAATAGAGAGATAACGCGTCTGTTTTCATAGAAGCATGGACGAAAGGACCGATTTTATGGTCTGCGCATATCACTGAAACATTTGTTCAGCACCGAATTCACAATTGTTGGCAAACCCCCAGCAGCCGAAGATTCACAGGGAAATGACTCGTCAGTTTCGCTGTACTGCTGCCAATACGATGGACAAAGAGTGAAATAGTTCTGGAATGGGTTCACTGCTCGCAGTGACTATGAAGACTTCCTGTGTTGAAACAAAGACTTAGGTTTACGCATTAGTAACATCAATGGACAATAACTCAGATGACCTCATGTCGACAACCATCCAAACTGCTTCCTTAAAATATTGAATTGAATAATCACGTCGGTGGTAGCCAAAAAAAGCCACCTTAGTATTTTTTGTCATTTAAAATGTATTGGGATCAGAAGAAATCACCTGTAAGAATTGGTCGGATGGCTTCCGAAGTTTCGAGAAGAACCCACGAATTCCACCACCTCCACCGCCGCTGGTCGGTCGAGCGGTAGAACTCATCCCCTAAGTGACTCCTGAAGAAAACAGCTTCATAACCACCATCACCATAAGCCAACAGAACTTATACGGATGCAATAAATTCACGGCCAAGAAGGCAAACAACGAAGTGACACCAAAAACAGATAACTGTGAGCCACAAAAGGGTGAGAATACCAGAATGAAGGGAAGCATTTGCGAACAGTGGTAGCAAATAGCCGAAAAAAGCCTATGACAGGCGTCAGCCACTAAAAGTCCGTTTCGACACGCTTCTACTCATTGGTTCGTAATCTGACTTGTATTTGCAAAGAAAGATATACGTGGAGTACCATTATTTAAAATAAACATAGAATTTGTATGAGACCAACCATGAGTATATGAAACGCCATGTTAAATCTATCGCATCTAGCCAACACTTAAGAAAACGTATTTTCCAAACAACTGGTTCTAGACAAGTGTTCAAACAAAGAAAAAACCTGCGCGAGCTAAGTCGGGGGGAATGACAACCAAAAAACGTAACGTCACGAGAGAACTGAACGACGAAGTTCGACCGCTTGAGACAGAAAGTTCTACTCTGTACAACAACCATACAGCTCCAGATCGACACCTTCAACTGCAGAAAAAGAATTTGGTTGAAGAGGATGGAACTTCGTGATGTGAAAATCTCGAAATGAAGTGCTAATTAATGTCATAATTGGCCCGGAAAACTGAAAAGAAGAGCTATTGCACATGGCAATAATGGATAGCCTGCAATATTGGAAATTACTCTCATGTTTGTGGCTTAGGCTTCGAATGATGGGATGAAACGACTCCATGTATTAAACGAAGTCTACAAATCAATCGAAATTTCCTGCCTAATAATGAGGACAAACGATTCCTCGTATAGAAAGACATGAAACCGAGAAAAAAACCACATATCGTCTAGCAAAATAAACAGAAGCAAGCTTCTTGAAGTAAGCTCGGCAAAATGAGCACTGTACGAACAATCATGATATGAAGTAGAAGGGATTTAAGAATGAACGTTTTCTAAGCACTAAAGCTTTTGGAGATCCAGTCCGCCATACGGAACCAGATTAATTGCTGACACAATGGATGCTACATTTACGTGCTAGAATGCTAAGATGGTGGACCATCTGCAACAAGCTCAAATAAAGGGGGTGACAAAGCTAAAAAGCACAACGGAACCATGCTTGTGGCACTATACACCTAAATGAAGATGTTAGGATAAAAAGAAAGTTAGAATATCTTGGTTCTATGCTATCAACAAGTGCAAAGCAACTTCGATGGTAAATAAGCGGACAGCTGGCATGCTTGTCGCCAGCGCAGTTGGCAGCGTGTAAAGATTTAGCCTGGAATTAAGCGACATATCTTCACAGATACTACTGACGAAGAATACCCGTCAACTCATGTGGGATCCTCCTGGACGCTCCTATATCTAAGACTTTTATCCCTCTATCCCTTTATCAGCCTCCCGAACCATCGAAATTACAACAACACGATGGTGCTGAGATATTTGCAACGCAAAGCTTCGCTGTTCCAGTGAGTAACACGTGCGTCCTTCGAAAGGGTAAACATTATAACAACATGATTTACCGCACACCGTTTTCTGTATACATTACACTTAATACTTGGTACTTGACACTTGAATGGCCTGTCCTCACTGGCTGTGCGAGACCCAGCACAATCTCTATTTTTCGGAGTTTTGCTGGTATAGCCATTGTATTTCACTGGAGTCCCGAGGTCAGCCTAGCCAATGTTTGCCCCATGTCGTCACCACCACAGGCAGTCACCAGCTTTGTGGATCAGAGGGCGATTGGCCACTATGCGACTAGTTTGATATCAGGACGGTGGTGGACTCTGGCATTGGTTTATTCTTAACTGGGCTTCCTGATGGAAACGCAGGACTCCTTCTCAGCTTGGACGACCCTGTCAAGAGGGATGAATCTTCCCGCTGAACATCGCAGCCCGACACCCAGGCCCCCCTCCCAGCCACGATGAGGCGGTACACCGTTGGGAGGCACACATTATATAATAAATAAACGAAGAAGCTGTCGGCGTTGAACAATCTCTGAGGGATACGTCATACATTCGACATTATCAAACATCGTGGTAGCAAATGTGCCTACCCCGGAGAGATGGAAGGCTTGGCGAGATAGGGCTGGGAATCGAACAAAGAATCACGTGAGTATTGCAAGGCACCTCTAGCCACTGTGCCACACGAGCCCCCTGCATATATCAATAGAGCAAGTTGTGTGTGCTTCGCGCGGGAATCGATGTCAAATCAGTTCGACAGTATTCTGAAGGTGTCCAATTCCATGACGAAGTTCTACACTCCATTGTTTTTCGGATTATAGTTCCATCGAATACATGGAAGTAGTAAGCGTTACGTTACAGCGTTACAGACGGAACGAAAAACGATTTCCTGATGACTAAAAGGAATATGTGTACAGCAAGCGCTTTGTTGGTCAGGGCATAGTTGAACCATTGACAATGTGTGCGTTATACGGCACTTCCACTCACTGCGCTTCCTCCACCAAAGCATTATTCTCTAAAACGTTTAAAAAATGAAACACTATTACGAAACATCACGGAACAAACTCTTCGGTCTCAGCACGGAAAACCTTGAAAAAACAATGAGTGAGAGAAAAGGGTGTTTATTATGGTTTGGGTTATGGGTTCTCGGTTATGGGTTTGCGAAAACCCATCCGCTATTCAAAAACGACTGCTGACACATGCAGAATCATTGTCATTTTTTCGACAACAGACGATATTCCTTCATTGATAGAAAGACTTGAATCGTTGGAAACATAAAGGAAGATTCGCTCGATTCGCTCTACTGTTCTGGGACGATATTATTAACAGTTACAGTATAACTCAAAAGACCGACTTTCTATAAACCTCGGCATAGATAGCTGATATATTTATTTACACGGCTAAAAATGTGTGCACAGGAGAAGAAGAAAGGAAGGACTCGTTAAACCTAACAGGAAAAAATAGTAATTTCCAATGGCTACGAAGTAGAAGTCACTCAGGTTAGCCAAAAACGTAGGGTAGTTCCCGTAAATAATGTTTCAAACTTAAGTAAGCTCTCTTTTAAGCTACCCTTCATATCAAGTGAAATAAGTTACGCCATTAAGCGGTGCTTAAGAAAAAGTTGTCTTGAAAAATTGTGTGGCGAGTATTCACCTTCTACCTAATACCCTATGCGGTCAGTTAGTTCGCAACCGCCTCTATGATCATTTGTGCAGCTCAGAAAACTGTACGATCAATCATAACGGGAGATACGGGAATTGCATGAGTTCAGGTATAACATACTTGATCTCCTCCCAACGGTTTACCGCTTCATCGTGGCTGGGAGATGTTCCTGGGTGTCGCACTGCGATGTACAGCAGGGGGATTCATCCCGCCGGGCAGGGGTCTCCCAAGCTGAGAAGGGAGTCCGGCGTTTCCATCAGGAAAGCCTAGCTAAGAGTAAACCAATACCAGGATCCACCACCGTCCTGGGTATCACTAGTCGCATGGTGGTAAAATCTCCCTTTGATCCACAAAGAGCTGCGACTGCCTGTCGTGGTGACGGCCTGGGGCAGACTTTGCGCCAGGCTGTCCTCGGGATTCCAGGGAACCACAATGGCTTAACCAGCAAATCTCCGAAAAATGATGATCATGCTGGGGCTCGCACAACTAGTGAGGACGGGCCGTTCAAGTATCAAGTATCAAGTATAGTTGATCTCATGTAACGCACGCGGTAAAGAATATATTGAGGAAACGGGTAGACCACTTTGTGTCCACATAAAAGAACATCTATATGGGAAAGCTAAAATTCGTCAAAACACTCCTCTAGGTGCGCATAGGGCACAAAAGCACAACGGTGATGATTTTGAAGTTACTGTTCGGATCTTAGCGCAGCAATCGAAAAACGTCAACGCGCAAAACTCTTGAGGCGTTTTGGATAAACTTCAAAAAATCCAAAGATGAACCGGAAAGACGAATGCCTCACTACCACACGTGACCTGGCGCCCTATTTCAAAATGATATTTTTTACCACTGGGTGTGCTTCGTTCGCGACCTCACGTGAACAACACGTGGGTCAGTCCCACTCGTAACATCACGGTGAGTAGCCTTTCTGTTCAATATGGCGTCTATTTAAAAATTTGATCTTCATTAACACTTTAGCCTTTTTTCCACCGAATTATTAAAGTATTCTAATATAAAATAAGTCCAGGCTCTGAGGAAGGCGAAATCGCCGAAGCATCAGCTATCGACCAACAACACCAACAACAACGACAACGACAACGAAGACCTATAGCAACTTCGCATCAGCTAAAGAAGATCAGTTTATAAGATCATATAAATAAATATAGTTATAGTATACTATTATGATTTACTCTCCCACCACATACTGTCAGAATTTCGAATTCTGCTCTGAAAGTTATCTGTCCATTTCGGTATTTTTTTATATCCGTCAATTCTATACAATTGAAAGAGAAGGATGTGCATTGAGACCAATTCGCATCGTCGCTTATGTGTAAAGGAGCTAGTAAACACAGGCGTAAAGTATGGGTATGGCATGTTTAAGGTATGACAGTCTTTCACCGGAGAAGAGCTGAAAGGCCAATGGGAGATTTAAACACTTTATTTATACCTCAAATATGAGACCAAAAAATACAACATTGTAGAGATAATAGGTGTTTCGATGTCCAATTTCGCTTAATGGAGCTCCGATACTCATACACGAAGTTCTGCAAGGACGATGGAAATGCAGACGCCTCGCCGACCGTGGGAAGTCGACAGAGAACAGATATGCCAAGCAATGGGAGAAGAAGAGTTCACGATCAACAAACAAAGACTGCGGAAAATGGGAATGAAAGAAAAATGATAAAAACAAGCAAGAACAATGAGGACTCTAGCGCTCCAAATGGCAACAATTCCTTAACGAACTGCTCATAAAACTGTAAATGATGTTCCATTATCAGAAAGCTAAAGAAGAAGAATATTAGAGAAGAAAAAATTGGAAGAAATGAGTAGAGTAGAATGGCAGATAAAGTCAAAGCCAAAATTGTACAAGGCTACATGTTTGTTCACACGCACAGATTTTAAAATTCTTTGGTCCCGACCAGCTCGTTGATATAAACGTGGTGAGGTCCTAAGGAAAATTTGGAGAACTTTTCTAGTCAACACATATAGATTTTCCGTTCAATTGTCCCTAAACAAAGAAACTACATAATTGTAACACTATGGCTTCTTCCTTTGCTTGATGTACAAATAAAACTGCTGTACAATTTAATTAAACGGCAATCATACTTTCTACAGCCATAGATCTGTCTAGAAGTCATACCTCGCATTGTATCCAGTATTTTAGAATTCTGAAAGCATATGTGTAGCCGCTATTGATGAGCTTTTTCTATGGCACTATAGTATAGCAACTATCCCCAGAATAATATTTATCGCCAGAATAAACAAAACAACACATCGTGTTTGCTAACCAGAAGCAGAGAGAATTATCCCCAGAATAGTTACTATTTCCTTCTACTACTGTATGTTTCTGTATTAAGGATCATATCTACTGTTTCTAAAGTTGCTTAGCAAATGTCGTCTTACGTAAAGATTTCGATCCCATCCTAAGGAACTTCGTATAGAGAATTCCTCTATCAAATAATGAATTCTCTATCTACCTAACAAACAAATTCAATAAGTCGATAGAGAAGGCCTTTGCGACAACGACACTAGACACAGCATCTCGTAACCATCAGTCACACCACCAGGCATGCTATTGGGTACGTCTCATTGCTTGGGGAATAGACCCCGCGACCTGAGCCTTGACCCTACGACCAACGACACTCGCTTGGAAGTAGCCACGCCCACTAACACCGGGATTTGGCAGTCTCTATCCAATCTTACATTCCACTTCATTGCCTTGTCCTTACGTTAGCATTTTTCTGTCGTTATTTCTGTTGTATTGGTGTTGCATTTATGTATATAAAGGTTTAATCCCAGTGTCGAAAGGTATTGCCCTGTGTCAACAACGAAAAGTCCCGCATGGCGTCTTCTCAAGAAGTCGATCATTCTGCTTAAAGCTAGTGGTTATTCAGTGCCGAGCTGACTCGAAGGCCTATTTTCTGCAGGCAACTGCGATATATAGAACAATTTGTACTACCACGAATCACTCAATCAACCCAAGTTTTCAATTACAAGCTTCCATTACTATCATAAGGACTAACGGAAATCGGTAACTCTGTACCAAGCCTATTGGTTCATTCTTGTGACATCGTAACAGAACTTCTTGTTTAGAAGATGGCTGCAATAGTCCGCTAATTTCCAATTTCAAACATGATGAATCAGACAGATCGTCGTTGTTCAGTGTGTTCTGTGATTTCTTTGCTCGATAAAAGGTTCCGTTCTTGCGTGACGTGCCGCTAGAAAAAGCTTTTGTATAATGAGCGAAGGCGTTTGCACAATGGCTGCAGAAATGAGTGAGTTGCGTAGGATTGCCTGGAAGTTAACGTTGATTCCGTCGTAATCTAATGTCCTACTTTACGCTCCAAATCCCAACCTATGTTTTTTTTTCTTTCGTGTCCATTTTTCTTCAATTCATGCTATTCAAATAAGCTCTCTCCGCGTCGATCAATCCCTAAAAGATGCGTCATGCACACGACTTCATTAAGCACCGTTAGAGGTGATTGAATGCATTTCTGGCCTACATATTGACTAGCGGTAGCCTACCGATGCATCGAGTCGGTGCAGCTATTCTAGCAGACAGGTCCGGCACAAATTTTCCGACTCCGGAGGGATGGAGAGCTTGGTAAGCCTGGGGAGCGAGATCGATCCGATGTGTACTGCAGGGCGACTCCAACCACTGCGCTGCATGCGCACCCATGCTACTCAAATATGAATGAGAATTTGAACAATTTTTGCAGGAATTCAAACTCGAAGGTGAAGCTGCGGAATCCTTTCGTAATATCAGCGTGGCCTCTGAGCACGAGACCCTCGAAGATTGGATCATATCTCGTTGATTTGTTTTGTGACGGAGATGAAAACTTCAATGACGACGAGAATCGGAGACCACCCGCCGTGATCGTTGATGAGCACGTGGAGACAGATCCACGATCAACGATTCGAGAGCTTGCGAAAACTGGACGTAAGAAAAACTACGGCTTGTTGAGTAGAGCCCCTTTCATTTGCTTGTCGTTTCTCTTTCAACTCATTATCATGTGCGAAGATAAGTGTACGACAACGACCACGTTTTACACAACATCCTTTCACTCAAGCCAAATCAGAAGATGCCTTAGAATAAAAATAATGTTTAGGGTACAGCTGAATAAATCATCTGCTATAATGTTCTCAATCCTAGAGAAATAGATAACAATAGAAAATTAACGTTAGGAGGCCGACAGAAAGCAGCTGTAATGTCTGCGACCGCAATGATCAAGCAAAAGACGAAAGTTCCGTTGTCCCACAACGCGTAGCATAAACAATGCTTTAAGAGCTGAGAGCTGCGACATGAAACTTCGCTTTATGCAACATACATAACAAACCTCACCGTAACCCATGTTTACTTCTTGAAGTTTCTCGACTACTTTTTGGTGAGGAGACCTTCAACGCCCCAGCTGCTGCTGGAAGTTAAACCAAAAGATTAGTAAGCTTCTGAAGCGTATAATTCAAGTGTGGTAGAAAGCATCGTCGGGTGAGACTGCCTCATTCGAGCGACGCTGCACTGAAAAGATCTGACTCGGTACGACGACGAAGACATCACATCGAAAGTGCGAAGAACCGCGGACATCGACTCAGGTCATCGGCTTTGAGGAAAACGAAGACGTCGAAACGTTAGCCGAACAAAGTTTGTTTTATGAACCTCGTATTAGGTCATTAATGAAGGAATACGTATCGATTGGTCGTGCTTAAGTTAAAGGAAAGTCGCTTTTCGAAGTATTAGTGTGGTAGGGACCAAAATTTTGTACCACGCTCACAAAATGTATGCACTGAATATTTACAATTTTGAGTAACTTGAAAGGAAGCCTAAAGAATGAAAAATTTTGAAAGAACATGTTATAAAACGACTTCAGCTGACGAATCACTTAGGAAGCAATTGATAGCCCTGACATTCAGAGCTCAACTGCACCGTTTTACCAAGTTATTTGGTACACAAGGGTACTTTAAAATACAAGCTCCAATGAACTCAACCCATCAAAAAGACTGAGGTATCATGATTCCTAACGAAAAGAAAAACAATTCCTGATCTGTATTAGCACAAAGTAGTAATGGGATACAGTTCTTCGGGTGGTGCAACTCAGGGTTTATATTTGCATTTTCCTCCATGTTTAAAAAATAACCAGCCAAGTATCGTCGATATCGGCTGGGCAAACAACGACATCAACTGAGCGCCGAGTAATAAAGCAAGAACTCACCAACCAAATCTGATAAACGGATTGCTGCTATTAATTTCACACACCTCCCAACGGTTTACCACCTCATCGTGATTGGGAGGTGTTGGTGTCGGATTGCGATGTACAACGGGGGGATTCATCCCCCCAGCAGGATCTCCCAAGCTGAGAAGGAATCCGGCGTTTCCATCAGGAGGCCTAACTAAGAGTAAACCAATACCAGGATCCACCACCGTCCTGGTATCAAGCCAGCCGCATGGTGGCAAATCTCCCTCTGATCCACAAGGGCTGCGACTGCCTGTCGTGGTGACGACCTGGGGCAGACTTTGGCCAGGCTGTCCTCGGGATTCCAGGGAACCACAATGCCTTCGGCATCAAATCTCCGAAAAATGGTGATTGTGCTGGACCCGCACAACTAATGAGGATCGGCCGTTCAAGTATCAAGTAAGTAAGTAATATTACACGAGCAACTGTGAATGTAAACGCTCTTGGAGAACACCTGGCATTCCTACAGTCTGAGACAACAGATTTATGTGAAAAAAAAAGACTGGGATTAAAACAATGAAAGAAATTGAAGGAACTCATTGGTAAATCAAAGAGCTCTCATCATGAAAATGTCATTTTTAACACAGTATTGAAGTACTCAATAGAAAGCACTACTCTTTCGTTAGTCGAAACATGAAATTTTGAAACAGCGAGTTTACAAACGTAGAAATGTTGACACAGTCATGTGACTTCGAAATTTTTCCTACAGAATATATACAAATAACGCTACCTACTTTTAACTCTTTGCACTACTTTTGTACTACCCACCCTTTCTCTGAACGTCGAGCGACTCCAACCAGAGCCATTAAAGTCTGTTTTTTCCCATCAGCAAAGTGATGGTGGGTGTAGCTGCCGATCAGTGACTTTAAATCCCATGTTATCTTATTCCAGTTTTCGCACGGCGTTCTCAAAGATGGATGCAAATAATTTTGACGAGATAGTATTACCTTATGGAATCCCTCCCTTTACGTCGATCTTAACATCGTTATGGTGATATTCTGGTTGTCAACTGTTGAATGTATGGCCAACGTAGGATCTTTGTGTACTGAACAGGAACCCCATTTCTACCCAGAGCTTCCATAACTGCTTCTGCCTCAAATGAGTTGGACCAGTGAGTCGATGAATGTGAAACAGAGCGCTCTCTTATATTCTTTCGATACTCCAATATGTCTCGCTATCGCGTGGATATGATCTAACGCACCGAAAGTCTTCGAAGAAATTCCTGCTTCTACGGCGGTACTTCATCCACTGTTCCCTCTCAATCCTATCGATACGACTCCAGTGACGACTTTAGACGATAGACATCAGATAGATTGGGCAATATTTGCTGATGTCGTATAGGGCTCCTTTTTTTTCTAACAACCCAGTGTTACTGGTTTTCAATTGAACAGTAACCTTGCACTGTGATAAGTAACCTGCGAAGACCTGAACATGCAGGATGAAGAGTACAGGCAGTAAGACCCTCAGATGTCAGGGTTAAATTTTGCCTGGAAAGGGTGCTTTAAGGCCCTTCATCGACAAGATACCAGGTCATATTTAGGGAAGGTGGACGGATGAAACGAAATATTCATTTTCCTTATACTTATTTAATCAGTACAGAAAGATCCTACGTTGGACATACATTCAACATGATGACTACCGATACCAGGGTCCACCACCGTGCTGGTATCAAACTAGTCATGGTGGCAAATCTCCCTCTGATCCATAAAGGCGGCGGCTGCTTGTGGTGGTGACGATCTGGGGCAGACTTTGGCCTGGATGACAGCGGGGCTCCAGGAAACCACAATGGTTAAACCAGCAGAACTCCGAAAAAATGGAGATTATGCTGGAGCCCGCACAACCAGTGAGGATGGGTCATCAAAGTAGCCGAGTAAGTGAATTATATTTACTTATATGTTCTTATGAACTGATCCTGTTGAGCTGATGCGAGGTTGACATAGTTGTTGTTGTTGCTATTGTCGTGGTTGGTCGACGGCTAGCTTTTTCGGCGATTTCGCCTTCATCACAGCTTGGACCTACTATACAATGATAACTTAATAATTCTATGAAAAAAACCAAAGTATTAATGAAGATCTAATATATAAACAAACGCCATATTAATGAAAAACTACTCGCCGTGCTATTACGTGCGGGGCTGCCGGCGTGTTATTCACGTGAGACGACGAGCGAGACCCAGCCGGGTCAAAAATCATTTTGAAAAAAAAGCGCCATCTCACGTGTGGTAGTGAGGCATTCGTCTTTTCGGTTCATCTCTGGATATTCGAAAATTGTCCAAAAACAGCTCAAGAGTCTTGCGCGTTAATGTTTTTGATTCCTGCGCTAGGATCGGGACAGTCACTTCAAAATCATCGCCATTTTGCTTTTGTGCCCTATGTATAGCTGGAGCACTGCTTTGACGAACTTTAACTTTCCCACCTAGATGTTCTTTTATGCGGACACAAAGCGGTCTACCCGTTTCCCCAATGTATTCCTAATAGCATGCCTTACACGAAATCAGGCATATCGTAGTTGAACTCATGCAATCTCCGCCTCTCCCGTTAGAAGAGATCATAGAGTTTCAGTTTAAGGTGGAAGCTCCAGTTGTCGATCACCGACCCTTACTCTATTGTCGATAAATAGATGACTGTTTCAGCGTCTGTTCCACACAAGAACAGATGGATGAGTGCTTTGAATGGCTAAACAAACAGTCAGCATATATAAAATTCATTTCCATTCTTAAACATCTAAATAAAGCTCTTAGAAAGTGGCTATATAACAGAACGGTATCGTAGGCCAAGTGATAAAAAATATACTAGCTCACTACCTCTCCTCCTCTCATCCTCCACGCAAAAAAAAGAACTCATGAAAAACAGGTACCGAACGGCTAAAAATGTGTGAACAGAAGAGGAAAGGAAGGAATCACTAAACCTGGCACGAAAAATAGCCATTTCCAATGGCTACGAAGTAGCCACTCAGGTTAGACAAAAAACTAGGCTAGTTCCCCAAAAACGTTTCGAACCTAGGTAAGATTCCTTCTAAGGTACCCTTCATATCAAACGAAATCAGTTACGCTATCAAAGAAAAAAGTGGTCTTGAAAATTATGTAACGATTATTGACATCCCACCCAATACCCTACGCCGTTAATTAGTTGGCAACCGCCTCTATGATCGTTTGTGCAGCTCAGAAAACTGTACGATCTGTCCTAACGGGAGAGACGATGATCGCATGAATTCAGGTATAATATACTTGATCTCACGTAACGCATGCGGTGAGGAATATATTGGGGAAACGGGTAGATGGCTTTGTATCCGCATAAAAGAACATCTAGATGGGAAAGTTAAAATTCGTCAAAACCCCTCCTCTAGGTACGCATAGGGCACAAAAGCACAATGGCGATGATTTTGAAATGACTGTACGGATCCTAGCGCAGGAATCAAAAATATCAACGCACATCTGGACAAATTTCAAATATCCAAAGATGAACCGAAAAGCCTTATTTCAAATTGATTTTCTGACCTGGGTAGGTCTCGCTCGTCGTCCCACGTGAACAACAAGCGGGCAGTCTCGCTCGTAACAGCACGGTGAGTAGTTCCTGATCAATATGGCGTTTATTTATATGTTAGATCTTCATTAATACTTTGATTTTTTTCCACCGAATGATTAAGCTATTGTTGTATAAAATAACTCCTGCCTTTGAGGAAGGCGAAATCGCCGAAACGTTAGCCGTCGACCAGCCATGACATATTGATTATATGTATATCGATTATTTACGACGAGATTTATAGAAAGCCAGTCGTTTTAGTTGTTAACAGATGTGCCGACATTCTCCTTAACTTCAAATGGAGACTAAAGGACGTGGACTGTTGAAGAGATAATACCATAAACCGTGGATGATCTTCTTTCCTGTTTTTTTAGAAGCACTGTTCTGCCACATGCGCCTGGGAATTTTCAGTGCATCTTGTAATTGTAATTAGCGTCGTTTCGGCGGTCATTACGGAGGCTTTTTCGCAATCTCTCCAATTTCGCCATTATTGCTGTTCTTCTCTACTTAACAGCTCTTGTCCCCTTTCTGCAGAGTTTTGCAAGTTTCTACATAAGTTAGCAAATGAGTGGGTTGACCAATTTGCCTAGGCGTAAATGAATCCATATTGGCGTAATCAACTACGGAATTCCTGGGGATAGACATCTCCTGGTACCTTCGCATTGTCAGCCTTTTAACACTAGCGTGAACGTATTGGATTACCGGTCGCATTCTTTACCGATGTTGGCAATAGTGCCACCTTCCCTAAAGTTTACTAGTCATTTAGAAAAGACCCAATTTAAAGTGGTTTTGAAATCTCGTTTCTGGAATTTTGCGGCTTAATCTCCTTTACAAAAAATGGATGTTGTGTAAAGAAGGCGGCAGCGCGACCCAGTATAAAATTTTTGGGGCTGTATCGACATCGGTTAGGTAAAACCTTCGATTTACTGTGGCGAGGTCTATTTCATTACGGTACTTTCCAACGGAAGACCTCCAGCGCCAGGAGTGCGGCTTCCAAAATTGTAAGTTATCATGAATGGTCTTGGTCATCATAAAAAACTCAGACTTCTGCTCACTCCATTCGTTCCATTTTAAACCGCGGATGGCCAAGTGAAGTTCTTCAGACGTTTTCCTTGGATCAACATTAGTTCTGAAATTGCCCATCAAGACCTTGAAGAAAGCATGACGTTCTCTGTAGAACATATCCAAGTCCGTATAGAACGTTTCGTCCTCTTCATCATAGCCCTTTTTTTTCATCTTAGCTTGATATGGAGGCGTAGATCATGAAGGTTGTCAAAGCAGATTAGCCAACATTTCTTCAACGATAAGCGTCCTATTCCGGTTGCTAGTTCTTCAAAGCAGCCGATGTTCACGGCCGTGCTGAGGAGGACGTCATCGTCGCAAATACCTCTACAATCGCATTCACCGAGGAACAGTTCTTCTCTTGTATTGCAGACGGCGTTTAAACGGTGTCACCTTTTCGTCTCCGCCAGTCTAGTAACGTTGTACCTCCTCTTAGCCTACATCCTCAGGTCCCTAGTGTAGGACTCATATGCAAGAGAGCGTACACTATAAGTGCCGATTACCACCTTTCTTCCCCCAGATTTAGACAGTCTAGAACTGTTCTATAATTTTACCAGCTTCTCTGCACCCATCCTAATAAATGCCATATTGAGAGCTCTTTCGCGGTCAGCGGTATGAGACCTATTCAATTTTCTGTGTTTAAACATTGATATCCACGCGCTGCATACCGAGCTTGCAGTCTTACTCAGCGTAGACGTGAAGATAATTTGTTGGAGGCAACTTCTAACTATCTCACATGCACTTCCCAGTCACATGGTTGTACTTTTGGCCGATATCACTTCTACAATACAATCCATGTTTTCAAACCTTATTTTAAAAATCGACTTAGCAAAAACGAAGATCCCCCATTCCTTGAATCTGCCTCCGTTTCAGGGAGGCACAAGGTCGCTGCTGGCTCGTGTTTAACTCCATATCCGCTTTCTAGGGATGGGCCACTTGGTCTCGCAAGTAATCGGGTTAGAAATCGCTGAAGTGAGGGAGATCCTTGAATATTACGATAAACTAACTCATTAATGCGAAATAAGAAATTATCCTATTGTTATGTTTGATATGTTTTTCCTAGACTTCAAAACTGCCATTTTCCTCATATCGGACAGGAGATTCAGAGTAATACGAGGAATTAAAAATACGAGGAGTTAAATTAAGTATAACGATAATAGGGTTGGCGTATACAAGAAACAAAGCTTGTTTCAAAAGTGATTCGTCATTAAGAGCATTTGTTAAGGCAGAAGCAACAATAATCAATGAGCGATTTTACAACATCAGAAGTCACAAAGAAAGCAACGGTTCAATGGTTACTGTGTAGTTTTGTTGTATTATTGTGTTAATCTGATGTTTTTAACACCCGAAGTTGGTCTTTGGCAAACTGCTTGTGGTTGTTCAATAATAAAAATACATGGAAAGTTGAAAACGTGATCGGTTCACAGAGCGGACTCGACTCTACGTGGGAGTATGGTTCTTTAAAACTGTTCTTTGATACCTAAAGATGTTTAGGACCGAAACATCCAAAGAAATGAAGACGGAATTTGGATGCTTAAAATTTCAAACGAAACCACGGCAGCCATGAACATCAGCAATAACATAGGGAAATCATGTTTCAATGGACGGCATACCGCTTTTGTTCAGTCGCTTTCATTTTCGAAATCCGTTATTTTACGGAAAGAGTGACAAAAACATTGCAATCCATAAGACCGATATTTCAAAGCAATAGAATAAGAGGTCTTACATATCATTGTCATAAATTTGTCCATTCCAACAGTTCCTGTTTCAAGCAATAAAGTTCAGTCTGAGTTGATATACACGCTGGATCGAAGTCGAAATCGACCGTCATTATCATATTGTGTGAGTAGAAATCAACTCACGTCGGACCGTAAGTGTTAAGCACCACTATGGAACTGATCCCACACATCCCCAGGAGCAATTACAGTAATAAATGACGCAATTAAAAAAATTTCAACTAAAATCACATTGACGAAAGCGCTGGTTTTTGAAATACCTCGAAAATTCTTAGACAGCTAGAGTAGTTAAGACTTGAGAAACTTACGAAAGCGGCTGCTCAAGAAATGATTTTTCTTCCAAGATTAAACGCAACACAATGCTAAGAAAACCAAGATTTCCAGTAAATCTTCCATACGAGCGCAGTAACATCAATTAGCACCGACGCATTGGAGTATAGAACCGCACCACGGCGAAGTCCCACTAGTCAAGCGCTCCGCCATTCGAAGTGAGTGCCTGGACCAAGTTGAAATAAAGGCAGATTTGGCTCCAGAAGTTTAGCAGTCGATATTTATAAATAGGCCAATTCGCGTTTCGTTAGGCAATGGATAATAGACGAAAATATTTCCTATTTTGTATTATAAAAGTATTTCTAAGTGGAGACAAACTTAAAAAGACAAAATATTATCGACCACGTAGCCCAAGAATGGACCACATTACATCAACAAATCAAATACCAAAAAAAGAGCACAAAAGAGAGATTGAACGTACAGGACGTATGTCCGCCGTTTTATATTCTTAAAGATGACTAATTCTTAAGAGGAAAACATTCAGACCTATCTAGCTGAGATCAGAGTGGTCCAAAAGCGACACCTGCATTGAAAATGAAACCGTCACTCTGTTGGGGGAACAATCATGACTAAGCATCGATCTGAAGTAAGAAGCATGCTGAAATGTTCAGAACATGGGAGCCCCCTTTGCGGTTCGCTCTGTATTGCCACATAACGCCCAGTGCGAGTTTTCAACAACAAACGATGATTTCTCAATCATTAGAGCACTTGAGTAGTTCAGATGTATATGGGTTTGTAAGACTGCTCGCTTGCATATATAAGCCCTATATGGCATTCCTTTAATTTTAGAAATTTCTGAGAAAAAGATTTTAGAAAGAATCGGATCGAAGTCTAAATTTTTTACAATTTTCTGCGCAAGCGCGTCATTCACAATCACCAACGATACATTGGAGAGCACTATCCTGTCCTGCTGGACAGAATCCAGCCTGTTCAACTGCTTCTGCTCTCGAAACAACAATCGTGGCATAAAAATTTGAATGAAAGGTGTGTCATGGACTCCATAACATCAGACTTTTTATCTTGGTAGAATGAGATAATTTGTATCTTGCAGATTAGACTATGTAGACTCTAATGGTTTTTTTTTCTCAATCTACAGATTCCAACGGCTTTACTCAAACTGATAGACTTCGGTATGAGTTGGGGGGATTTCGGTTTAAAGTTAAAAACGGTCTTTAATTTTCCAATCGAATACATTGTTCGCAATGCAAGTTGCCTATTATGTTAATATATTAACGAAATAGAGCAAATACACTGGATAATGCTATTCAGACCACCATTGATGACAAGCTATTGTTCCGAAAAAGAACCATGGATTAGAACGAGAAGACCTACAGGTTCTAAAAGTTACGACAGATAGACGCAATCTGTTGGTCCAAAGAGGAGCGAAATGAGGACAAGTGAGAAATCCGTCATCACCATAGCGTGAAGAGGCAAATTTTTTATTCAGCAGAAAAATGAGAATTCAGGGAAAAACTGCTGCTTTTTCTACAAAATCCCCGTAAAATTAACTATTTGGCACGAACATCACCTCGAGTATGAAAACTGTTCCGAGTTAAACAGCTCAGATAAACGAACGGTACTGTAACCTGGCAAACACAAACTCAAAAAATAAGCTTCAAAGATCAATAACAAAAAAGAGATATTTCAGAAAGTTGAAAGCAAGGAAAGCAAAGCGGTATGTCGGCATTAAGACTTACTGAAAATAGATAAATCAGATCTGTGCTGCCACATGGCTCACAGTTTGTGCTGTTTCCATCACAGCGAAATAAAACTACAACTACAAAGGCTCATCTCATCTTAAATTCTAACCTGTGAAATAATCCTTATTGTTCACGATAACAACTGGTAAACGTAAGGGAGAATTTTACACATTCAAAATTTCTGTGTTGTAAGAGCGATGGAAGCACAACAATGAGACGTTTTTGAAGGGATAAAGAAGGGTATTCTATGGAAAAAGTTAAGAGGACAGGAAAAAGTCGGCCTCGACACACCAGCACTTACTCTGCCGTATTCTATTAGCAACCTTAAACGACGGGCATAGAAAACCTTAGAGTACAGAAAACCACGACTGTCATCGTGCTACCGATCTAATACACTTTGGAAAATACGCAAGCGAGAGGTTTTTGATGCTCAGCTTCTTAGACCTAGTTTCGTCACAAGCTGTTGAAATACACCTCTTCATAATTCAAAAAACCTCCCCAATTCAAAAGTGGGTCCCACTCGACGGCTCTGAGCAAAGCGAAATAGCGGAAACGTCAGCCATCGATCAACAACACAAACAACAACAACAACAACAACAACAACAACAGCAACAACAACAACAACAACAACAACAGCAACAACGACGACGACGATAACGAAAACCTATAGCAACCTCGCATCAGTTAAACAATCAGTTTATAAGATCATGTAAGTAAATAAACCTCTTCAAAAGATTTTCACCAAAGTGGGAAACATAAGTGTTTTCATTATTTAACAACATCAATCTGAAAAGGAATTCGACATTGCCATTCTGAAACTTTGCTCAATCAATTCCAAAAAATCACCTGCGTCATGGTAACAAGTCGATTGCATGGCGGCTAATGATCTTTTCATCAACAAAGGTCAGGCACTGTCTCTGGTGACAACGAGGAAATGGCGCATCTAGGATACTGGATACCTCACGCCTCCAGAAAAAAAATTTACCTTACAACACCTAGCTTCAATATTTCGCAAGCTATGCGTCGCCATCTATGACCAAACTAAAGACGAGAGGGATTCAAATCAAAACTCGCATAGCACGTTACTGGAACGGGATCAGAACCACTCACCTAAAACTCGCCACAGCGACGGTTTACTCCATTGCACCTACAAGATTAGAAACGCTCTACTGACAAAAAATATCAGTAATTGCCGAGAAACCAGCATCGTTCCAAAAGGGATGTGGTGAAAGGAAAGTGAGGAATTGATGTTTTCTCGTAAAAGTGGAAGCAACGAGTGCCGATGCGCCGTTCTGAAATTCGACTGCTGTGATAGAGGTCGAAAAAAAATTCGATCTAGGGTGGTAGATGTAGGCTAATAAAGAGATAAAACCTAAAAGTCTCTAAACGAAGTTGGACGGAAAGTCGAGACTCCGTTGTAGAAGTATCTCAGCATCGGAGAACTTCGATCGCTTAGCACTTGAAAGAACATTTTTTTAAAATAAAACAACCTGCACTATTTGTTCCCCCCTTCGTCAAATAACATAAAAAGTGCTCCAGTAGATTATCAATTTGTCTCTGCCACATGTAAGAACAGTTCAGCTGATTCCGCTCACTCTAGGGACTCGAACAGAACCATGTTTTCTCCTAGAGAGCTCGTGCAGATTTCTGACCACCTAATCGATGGTAGCCCTTCTGTGCGCTTAATGTTCCGCAAAAAAAATAACTTTGACTGTCCTTGTCCACATGTTGTTGTTGTTGTCCGATGGTGTATCTAATCCTAGATTGTGAGCATTACCTGGAAGACTTTTAACCCCTCAGCGATGTGTGACACCCCTGGTATGACCCACTCGATAGCGCATTCGATAATTCTGATTGCTCTTCACCTTCTCTAAGGCAAGGAAGGGCGATATTATTATGTAACGTAATTAATTAAATATTTAAAGATCCTCACAGTAAAGTTCTCAACGTAACATTCGACATAAGACAGGACGTTTCAGCATTTATTTAGCACATAAGGTGAGATGGTAAGCGCTAAGCGTCATTGAACGCGTAATTAAATGAACAACGTAATGAGCTCATCGCTTAAAGTGAACGTATGCAAGGAATCGCGAGTTTCGACTTGCTGCCAACGTCGTCAATGTGCTGATTCACCACTGACAGGTCCGAAAAGACTCAAGTCCACTAGGAACACCCGGATTGTCATCGCAGTAGAAGAGCGAATTTCTTAAGACTTCGAACCATCACAGACACTCACCGACTTCTATGAAAATCACTGAAATCAAGTGCGACGTATCGATTGTTATTTAGCTGACAGCTTTCTAAGCAAATGAAACGACTGCTGAGTTCACTTGAATGTGGATGCGAACGTAGGGAATATAGGTATGTAGTTCACTTTTACAGCCATCATTTAAGACCAGTGACATTTGTGTGAAGCTCGACGAAGGCGGTCATTTCTTCTTTTATTTATTTTTCTTTGAAGCAAATGACAACAGGGACAGGCGTTTGCAAAACTGGTCCTTACGTGAGGGAAAATTAGATACCGCACTTTCACTCTCATGAACTTACGAAAAAAATTAGATCAGTCGGGCTGCAAGTAAATATCGTTTAACCTTGAAGAAGAAGAATTCCTCTGAGACGTTGGTCGAAGCGAAATAAATGTTACATAAGCAATGTCGTGTCGAACTACAAAAGAATGCAAGAACTTCATCATCAATTCCGAGCCTAATGAAAATCAAACTCAATCGTCAACCCTGAAAACAAAAAGGAGCTCAGAATCGAATATATACATGTGTACTCGTATATATATATATATATATATATATATATATATATATATATATATATATCCTCTTAATGGTTTACCACCTCATCGTGACTGGGAGCTGTTCCTTTGCTGCGATGTAAAGCGGGGGGGATTCATCCTCAAGGCAGGGTCTCCCAAGCTGAGTCCGGCGTTTCCATCAGGAAGCCCAGTTAAGAATAAACCGATATTAAGATCCACCACCGTCCTTGTATCAAGCCAGCCGCATGGTGGCAAATCTCCCTCTGATCCACAATGGTGGCAACTGCCAGTGATGGTGGTGTTGACGACTTGGGGCAGACTTCGATCAGGCTAACCTCGGGACTCCAGGGAAACACAACGGATAAACCAGCAAAACTCCGAAAGATGGAAAATATGCTGGGGCTCGCACAACCAATGAGGATGGGCCGTCTAAGTATTTAAGTATATATATATATATATATATATATATATATATATATATATATATATATATATATATATATATATATATATATATAAAACAGACTAAGTACTTTCACGAAAAATGAACATGGTTGAACAGCTTCCTGTCTTAAGGACGTTCTCATCCAAAAAAACGTGATGATGATACAAACGAAAGCTAGTTAATACCAGTTTGAAACGAAATAAAACGGTGAATAACGTTATCGGTGTGCAAAAGAACACACAGCAACGACGACGGACAAGCTCTGGATTGAGAACGGAGGAATATGTTAGAAAACAAACAAAGTAATAAGTAGTAATTCCCAAAACCAACTTCCTATTAACCTTGGCATTGGTCGAACAATCCTTTACATTCTTGTTGAGCAAACATGAGGTCTTATTTTACTTCTTTATTCACGAACAAACTGACCTTTCGGCGGATTTCACCTTCCTCAAAGCCTCGAAGGGTCAAGGTCAGAGTCAATCAGTCAGGTCAGTCAAGCTCAACAAGAATTAAAGTAATAAGCGATTAAATAAAAAACAGCAAAATTAAACCGATAGGAAGATTAACAGAGGAAGCAGTAGGAGGTTGCTTAAATATTTGCCGCTTCTTCCAAATATTCGACGGAAGCAGACGTTTTTAATAATGAAGAAGGAATAAGTAGTTCAGCAGTAGCAGTTGCTTAGAAACAGAACATTCCACCCGACAGGACGTCCTTCTCTTTATCACCTGAGGTGGAAGCACAGCGGTTTGACTGCTGGCAGTATCGAACAGAAAGGTGCGACATGACACTGACAGGATCTTCATAGATAGAGAAAAGAACGAGTGAAAAAAATATATGATTACGATTGTGATGACTATAACTATAAATGTACGACTGGAATACCGTAATGATGGCGAAGTACAATGTATAAGTAATGAGTGCAGATGGTGTAAAGAGATTTCATTATGGATATATCTTCGTTGGAAATGAAAGCACAATGAATTGAAACGTCTCTTCAGAACGAAAAAACTTCCATGTGTGAATGAGCTCCACATCAAATCAAATCCCGACGAGATGAGGAAAGCTAAAACTTGAAAGCCATGAGAAAGACTTCAACTCAAAAACCTGACGCTAAGCCGCAAAAAAGAAGTGTTCACAGAAAGCGACGATTAAATAAGGGCATACTCTAAACAGAAAAACCCGCCAAACAAACGAGGGAACCGGCTAACTGGTCGTTTGCACCTTTTTACTACGATTGTTGAGAATTTCAAGTTCCCTTCAACAATCGCATTGAGAAGTGCACTCTGAGTGTCAAGCGAACTCTGCGCTCGTTCAGGTCGTTCAGTGGTCATTGAAAAATTGAGGAACTACGCAGTTCCGAGGATACGTTGATGGGCGCTTAAGCGTGCAAACGAACCCGCATTGGTGGGCATCGACAACAGCCGTGAAATGAACGTCGTCGCAAGCGGGTGCGAGCGACTGGGCCCGCACAGGCGGGCGGGCGGGCAGAGCACGGAGCGGGTCGCCCTGACTGCCAATGTGCGCGGGCGGCATTGCACGACGCTCACCAGCTCATGCCGCGGTAATGCGCCAAGTCCGCACGGTCGCATGGACTCGCTGCTTTCGATCAAGTAACACTTGGTCGTTGGTTTTCTTGGACAATCTCCGGTCAACAATTTGGCACCAACGGTGCTCCTTCTCGATTCTATTCCAAAGCTGCCACTGCTTCCCCTGTCGAATCAAGTACTACTGACAGCAGTGGTATCAGCAACCATAATGATGCAGAGATATTTGCAAAACTCTGGGCCGCTGGTATGTGCGGTGGGGATCGAGAACGCTATTACCCTTTCCGTGTGCTAACGCGTTCGTCATCGCACCATGCGAGTCGTTCGTTTCGCCTTTCTCTCAGCCGTGTTGTCGACCTACTGGTGCTACCAGCAATCACCCGTCAGCGGGATAGATCTAGGGAACACAAATCGGCACTGAACCCAGTTAAGCTGAAGACGTGGGTATAAATACAATGTCATCACTTCTATTTACTACGGTTTCTTTTTTAATAGCAGGGTAGTAGGTGAAACATACATTCACGTACTACCCTGCTATTAAAAAGAATAGGCAGTAAATGTAAAAGTGACGGCATAGAGGTATCCATAATTCAGTAGGATTTTTCTGATTATACGTCATCCTGAGAACATGTAAGGCTACCAAGTGAGGAACAAAATTGAGAAACCGAGTGCTACAAAATGGCCCTCATAACAAAGCCACTAAACACCCACCAAACGGGCTAAAAAAAACTGTAACTGCTTAATAATTGAACTTAAAACTTAGTAATTAACGATAAGAAGGCTATACACTTGGACATTAAGGTTTGAACGCCTTTCCAACAGTTTAAATTTACCATAGAAGTTCAAAAATATTTGCTGACAGTTTGTTTAAACTATATCCATGACGTAAAAATGAGAAGTCCAATCATAGTAGTTCATCTTTCCACACTTGTTCTCGATAAAAGATGTTACATCAGAGATATCAGCGTGAGTACCTAACGAACTTAAAGAACACTTTGTATAGGTGATCTTGAAAAACACCATCAAGCCACCTACAAACTGTCTTAACCACTACATAACTGACATGAAGCGGTTTAACCAATGCTTAGTTATTCCTTCAGATTCGCTGTCTTTCTAAGCATATTTCCTTTGCGCTCCATACTGATGTTAGCATTGGCAGCGTTGTGTGTAAACTCTAATTTTTTTGTGTTATCAGAGAAAATAGCAGCAAAGTAACCCTTACGAAACTTCCATTCCTTCAGAGTGATCAGTGCAGCAAAAGGAAATTTCTTGTTGATTCTGTGTGATAACCATGCATGATAGAAGATAAAAAGTATAGGACAATGCTTTGAGAAGGTATGAAAGAATGAATAATGCTGGAAGTAACAAAACTTTTCGAAAACAGGTGATGAAAATTGTGAGCCAAAAATAAGGAAAGACTCTAAAACACATGAGACCAAGACGCTAATAGAAGCACATTCAATTAAAATGCTTAGTCCTGTAAAGATAAGACCCGAAACGAATGGTATAATAGGCCAAAGCAGGTGAGTCCCAAGAGAGGTTTCGCTGATAAAAAACTTGGCGCTAAAGCCGACGTCTTCGGTGGTTTTCGACTTCATGTCGGCTTACCCTACGTTTAGCTCAAGTTTCTCGTTACTGTTCAGTTAAAGCGCTAACAAGAAACCAACAAAGAAGTTCGACCAACAATTCCGACATCTCCTCTTTATCCAGAACGAAAACTCTTTGAGTAGTCAATATGGATCCTTCCATTGATAAGCTATTTGATTTCATTCGTTCTTAACATACTGTTACGCTCTCCGAGGAGTGCTTTTTTCCTTCATAGCTGCTTCAGAAATAGTTTATTTCCTATAAGTTTGGATTCTTCTTATGGAATATCCCCAGAAAAAACCTCACTATTCCATTCCTATGCAGAAATATACATCTTGTGCTTCCTAGTAACCAGACTGCTGGATGAAAATTCTCATTCGCTTGTCAGTGGCAGCAGTGAGAGCGGAGGCGTCGAGAAGGAAAACAGCTTCAGCATAAGAGATTGAAGCTGAAGCAGCGGGAACCTACCATCTAGTTACTAGAATTAGAGCTCGTCGAGTGAGCATTGTGAAGTAAATCGATCGGGAGAGCAAAAGGATGAGGACGTGGTGACAAACCGCACCCAGAGAAACCTCAGAAGGACGGAATGGGTGCGCTTTAAGACGAAATCCTAAAGACACTCGAGAATCGAATTTGTGAAGTGGACGTGCGTTGCATCCACCGAAACATCGAGACTTCTACATAGAGTGAGTGTCGATTTCAAAGCCGGCTGTTCAAAGTGGCTACATTCCGCGAAGAATTCCCGAGTATCGATTCGATACAAAACTCTTTGAGTATTTAAAATTGGGACGTTCGAAAACCCATCATCCTTAAACATTTCGTACCATACAAACGAAAAAAGAGGGCAATTTTGAAAGAACGAGATCATACGACGGATGGGACAAGAACAGCTTCCGCCCGCTTCTCTGTGCGTGTGGTGGGGTGACGGCAAGCCGTCCGTGAGAACAGAAAATGACGGAGCGGAAAAGCGCAACCAGTTGGCAGCATGTCTCTTTTCAGCAATTCATTCTTCGCAGTCGCCACCTGAGTCTATCGACGTCAACAACGCTCACTATAGTACAAGTTGGTCCATTATGAACCTACTTCTAACTCGGCACTTCATCTATGTGTGAACTGAAAACGGGTGGAACAAACGGAAACACCTGAACAAGGCGAAGCAGACAGACGATTAGATTACACGAAAACAGAAAACGTGGGAAAATCCAAATATAACTTTTCTCACTAGCTATTTCTGTTATTAACAGCACACACTGGTTTGTGAGCAACAGCTAAAAAATCTAAGAATCGATATGGGAGTGGACGCATGTGGTAAAAACAAGATGATTTATATTCCTCTGTATCGTTGATAAATCGCCACTACTCTTGGTGAGGATGTTTCTTGATGACTTAAATTCCTCAAAAGCAACATTATAGAAAAGAAAAGTACTAAAACGACGGGATTATGTCTGTAATACTAGATGCAGCAAAAAGCACCAACCAGGTCCTCTGATGTTGTTTCAATATTAGCTTTCTAACGAACAATCGATGGGACATAAGAGGTCGGCTCGGTAGTGGACAGAAACGGTGTTTCTGGCCGCCGAACGGCATTGTAGAACTGCTACAGGCTAGGCAGTACAGCCACTGACCGCTGCAGCACTGCGATACCCCTTGACGAAGGCGAAGCGATCGCAGAGGTCTTATGGAATATGGGATATCGACAACAACACAATGCAGAATGGCGCTGTCGAGAAGACAGACAAAACATTAAACATGCTCGATTGCAATTTGTGACGATGACAGGCGCATGCATCTCTGCATTATAATCGATGCTGATGAATCGTCCGGGCGGCTGCACCTACACTGCTTCTTCCGCCAGTCCGATCCAGAGAACCCACAACAAAACGCCTGCCGCTGAATTCCTAAGCAGATTGCGTTGTTGAACACACACTGATAGGTCGGAACAACAGAGGAGATTCTACACGAGAGCATCCAGCATCATTAAACCTTCTGGACACAAAAACCAATAGGATAAGAGTTCGTATGAGTGTAATTCACAAAAAATCTGCTATTATCAATTTTGGTTCAAACGATTTGCAAGACCGCATCGGAACTGGTCTTTTGAAGTTTTTCCTCGCTTCTCGTGCAAACGGCGCGCCATAAACGCGATTGCTGAAGAACACTTTAAAAGATTCCCCCAGCGACTAAAACAACAAGTGCTTGTGAAGAAAAAAGAAGAAAAGAAAAATGACAAATGGTAAGCATTGATTTCGAGTGGCATTCTGGTGAAAGATCCTGACTGAAAATACCAGCGTAAGTCGCTAGTCGCAGCACCAACCATGTAATGTGAGGAGATTGCGTTCACAACTCCACTTTACCTCTTTGGTGCCCATGCTCGGTTGCTGTATGAAAGTTTCCACATTAATCTGCACATCATCGAGAATGAAGAATGGTGAACTTAGATACGGAAGAATATCCGATGTGCGTAACGCCAAATTGAGAAGGAACTAGGTTCTCTTCACTCCATTATCGAAGAGTAAATGCGCAGTACTATCCACGTTTGAATTACATCCTCATGGTCTTTCTATCAATTATCGCACACGTGCCAAGCTGATCGAGTAGAAGTTTGTCAGTCGGCCATGCTGTCTCCACGGCAGAGATAGCTATTTGCATAATGTCATCAACACATTGAAAACTCTAGTTGCTGCGGGGAGAATAGCCGCCAGTCAGCTCAGCTAGGACCGAACTCACACGCACGAGCGCGAAAATTTTCAAGCTCTTGAACATTATGCTGTGAACTGTCGTCGATTGATGAATAGTCGCCGTGGGTGTCTAAGCAAATCAACTGGCTGCTGTTTTGCTATCTATTATGACGATACCCAATAGCAACTGCTCTCAATGGTTAGTCAGTAAACAGAGACGTTCGCAAGTTCTAGTTCCTGTCTATAGCCCAGACATTGCGTCGTTCGAGATCCATCTTTGTCGAGCTCTAAAAAAAGATCGGAAAAATTAGAACCAGACTTGTCTGGAAAAACGTTGATCTTTGCAGGCACACAACTGCTTACACTCCAGCACTTTTTAGTAACATTCATAAGAAAGACAAAGCCGTCAAGTTCCAGCCTAAGCCAAATCTGAACACTTTCCTGGTTGATGGATGCAAGACCGAAAGAAGTGCAAGGATTCGCAAAATGGGTGAAGATATGCTATATAATTTAAGAAGTGCCCGCCAAGCTAGTAATACAACGTTACAGTCATTAAACGAAATTAAATTTCGAAATTGACAACAAATTATGTATGGACATTATAGTGGTGAACATCATAGTAAGTAAAGAAATAAACCGTTAGTAGTGGACGTGTCGGCCAGGCGCAAAAAAAATTTCGAGCTCGACGAATTTGATTAGTAACAACAACACAGTCTAATCAAATCTTCCAAAGCACATATCGTTCTATAAAAATCTCTGGAGAGCGATGTACCAGCTGTCCTAAGCGCTTTCCCGCCTTGCCCTAGCAAAGAGCCTTCCTGGGTGTCGAAGTACTAGGTACAATAACGAGTGTACCCTCCGCAGTATTATCTAATGTGAGCAGCCCGATATTGCTGTACGAAAAGCCTAGCTAAGACTAAAGATAAAAAAACTCTCGGCGTTGATCAATCCCTGAGGGATGCGCCATGCATTCGACTTCATTAAGTATCGTTGCAGGTGATTGAATGCATATCTGGCCTTTACAATGAATCGCCGTGGCCTACCGATGCATCGAGCCAGTGCTGCTATCCTCCCAGACAAGTCTGGTACCAATTTGCCGACCCCGGAGGGACGGACGGCTTGGTGGAGATCGATTCCACGTGTGTGTCGCACTGGCGCCTCCAACCACTGCGCCACACGCGCCCATAGGACTAAAGTTATGCCAAAAAAATGCTAATTTCATAGAAGAGAAATGGACACAAAACAGCAAATATTCTTCCGATCAGTAAGATTTCGAAATTTTCGTTCTAGACAGGATGGATGGTAGATAGGTTCAATAGACTCTCAGGCATGCATGTATAGGCGAATACCACTAGAACTCCTTCCCACGTGTGCTTTCGAAGCGTTTATTTAACCTAATGGCACGATGAAATGGAAACAAAGTAAAGCTAATCAGATTAATCTCTTTCTGAATCAGACAGTAAATCATGTGGAACTACTGCACCCATCACAGCGTTAATTTTCTACATTTGCATCCGGAGGGGTTTCGAAAAACAAACTGCATGGCAAATTAAAGAGAAACAGCCTGAAAAGTGCATGATTCTTGCCAAGCACGGACTGGCCTACTGAAGCACAAACATTCCATCACAGCTGCAAGTGATGCCTTTTTTTTCCTCAAAATTCACCAGCACATTCAGCCTCCAATCTGAAAAGTGCGTTCATAGTTGAGTATACATCAACTGAACTATTTGGATAACGAGATTCCAGAAGGTTTTCCATTGCATTCAGGGCAAGTACGCGCATATTAATCAAGCGAAAGCTGATGGTGAGAGTTCCTAACATGAAAAAAACATTTTAAATCAAATAATGAAGCTTGAAACGTAAAGAAGGCACATTTATCCCACAGTAAGGAAGTGCAAGAGAAAACACGTGCTTTTCATCGATCCTAATCTTCACATGTTCAACCATTTAAACATTCCTTCAAAAGTATGAATAATACGACCAATTAAAAAAATTAAGCCAAAGGTAATATAGTCAGCATTATGGTTACGTTACAGACACGGAAAGAGTTGAGGACCACTGAAGGAACTCTTCTCTAACCGCCCTCCTCATCAAACACACAACTACGCACTACGCACAACTGATAACGATTTTGTATAGATACGAAAAATATACATGTGCAATCATTGGACCAACTCAATAAAAGGCTAAGCTATCTACGAAGTATGGCGGAAAAACAGAAAATGAGTTTAGACGTTCGACGAAGACACCACCTCGAGAGCACGAACTGCTATGGACCATCGACTCGGATCATCGGATCTGATGAAACCGTCGGAACATTAGCCGAATAAACACCTTATCAACGTCGTGTAAAGCTCAACATTATAAACAGATGAAGCTGAGTTCAGTTCGTCGTATGAACACGCTTTTTTAGAATTTCTCAAAAACATTTTTGTTGAAAATGTTGGTAAGCAAACACACGGAATTGTAGAGAAACAGAATCAGATCATTGATGTTTTGGCAATGTACCGATAATTCTTGCCAAAATAGAATTTTTCCGCAATAACACAAACACCTATAGTGTCACGCAGGCGAAGACCTCTTGTGTCATTACGTGTGTCACCTTCCCCACGCTTTTGCTGCCGTTCCTGTACTTCAATACAAGGAAGTTTTGCGAACTAGGATAGTGTGGTTGATTCTACAATCTAAACACAGGACCAAAAGAAACTTCTTAGCATCGACACGGATAACTGATATATGATAACCACAAGGATTCTGATATATGAGCAGAGTTCAGAACCTCTGGTGGGCTTCGAACCCACGACTACTCTTATTAAGGGCTTACGTGCTCTCAACGCAGGGCCTTTGCTTTGTGTTTCTCTCAGCCAGTTTTTTTAACTCTGTTGGTGCTATCAGCAATCACCTGTCAAAAGGAACAATCTGCAGAGCACAAATCAGCATTAAACCCAGTTGGGCTGAAGCTGGAGTCTAAAATGAATAGGGAGTAAATGAAAGTTAAGATAATGTGATATATGACAGTTACATGTGATACAAAGATGATAACCGCATCTAGGACTGCAAACAAGTTTCCTCTATTATTGTGGTGGTATACCATCGTTATCATTGCTATCAAATTTCAGCACTTATGCCTAGAAGACAACACAGTGACGTCATGTTGAATTACCTTCTCAATCAATCGCTCAGACCTTGCGTTCGAAATCGAACCGCTACTTGAAAGCGGCCACGAAAAAAGTCATTAAGGAATTCATCTGGGCAGGTCATCCAAGTTTAACATAGGGAAGTAAATTCTAAATACTTTGTTCATCAAACAAAGACATTTTAGACATTTAAGACAGAGAGGCAAACCTCAAACACCTTCGTTCTGCCAGATTCCGAACGAACATGACATCTTTAAGAAGCTCATTGTCCTAAAGCCAACAAAGTTCTCCGCCTCTGAATTTGCGAGCGCAGACTGGCTACTCGGTTTCGCTTTGTTTACCATGATTTTTCAAACTATATCAATGCAATAAATGGACATTTTTAACGCGAATTTTAAAAGGATTAAGGGTGTAGTGTTACAAAACGATGATAATGGCAACACGAAGTTTGGACGTAAAAACCCTCGTGCTTCATGGTCACTAGAAAAATAAGTGGACTCCAATATTAAACACACACAGAAATATTCTGCCAATCAGACGACTCATTTATGTCACAGATCTATCAGCTTTTTTTCCGACGTGGCATAATGAGGACAACAACAACTCCATCCAGCAGTGCTTCGGCAAGATGAGTCGGGCAGCATGCAAACCAAACACGGCTGAGCGCAATGTGTCAAGAGCCCAGAGCCCAGTCGGAAAGCTGCGGTATCCCCGACAAGGGTGGCCACAGTGGAGCGACCACGCAGCGCTCGGATCTCTACAGATAAGCAACTGCTTTTGGCGTTTGAAAGCTATCGATTAACTCAGCCACGTTGTTTTGGTCTCGCTGAACAGAAAGCGTTATATTGTGGCCTGAACTTGAAATGACATCGGCAATTAAAAAAAGTGTTTAGGTGTCAAAGTTTGTCATCAACACATGTACTTCAAACGATAAACGAGGCTATAAACGTTCGATATTGTGGAAAACGATAGATCTACCGTTACAGTCGTCAGGAACTGCAACATTTCCTCAAGAGATGAAGGCTGCCAGTAGCACTTGCAAGCGTCTTCACATAGCTTTTATCATTCAACGACGCGACTTAGACAGTGCACTTAGATAGCCCAAGTGAGAGGGAGAGTGGCAAGGGAGGAAGCTGAAATAGGTCCGAAGACGAGAGAAGCTGGATAGGGGGCGGCATTGGCAAAGGCGGTGCTCCAGAGCGGCTCCCACAACGAATGTGAACAAACATGTACCGCAGTTATATGCAATCATTCTACACACTACAATTTTGATACCCTTCGTTGCAAATAATTAAGAGAATAGAGAACAGAAGAAAAATATGTAAACGATGCACTACTCAGCACTACTCAGCGACTCAGCAGACCCGGTCATTCGTGTTTGAGGATTGGCCACGTATTATCGATAGATGTTTCAAAAACAGCTTAAATGGCTCATTCTCACAGATTGTGCATTGCGAAGAAAATTCCAACTTGACTAGTAACCTCAATGGTTGTACAGGCTTTTCCTTGAGTGCTAATTTAGGGGTTGCTAGGGGATATCGTCGCCGTCACTTGCGTCTTAGAACGTGGGCTTACCGCTTTGCGATTAGGTTTTCTTCTATGGCGGTTGGCATTGGTTTAATTTACGCTGTTCTTTGTTCTTTATGATGGAAATTTCAGATTTGTCTTGGATGAGGTTATGCTGTGGGACACCTTGTTACATAACGCAATTCGACACCAAATACTCCCCTTATTAATTTGGGCAGTGAAGCAATTAGAGAGTCAAGTTCTAATGAATCAAAAGAGAAACGTATGTACATTAGAACTGCGAAATACGAAGAAGAAAACAAGCAACGAAGGAAGATCTAACCAAATTTGTAAAAACTGAGTGTGCAAGGGGTCACGAGGAGCACTAGTAAAAAAGAAAGCAAAAACAGCTGGCTCAATGTTGACACTAGAAACATTTTGCGTGCTCACACACTACTCACACTGATCGCCAAGCATTCCTAGATGAAGACTACAAGCCTCCTTTTTCCAGTTTACTGCTTCCATTCTTTATTTTCAACTTCTCTAACGTTAAATACGAAAAAACAAAGGTCTTGAAAGTGGACGTGCGTATTTATTGTGCGTGTGTAGCGATGGGCGATGTTTCGACACAGTGCTTTCGACAGTTTTCTTCCTCATATCGCTATTTTTCCTCGCAATAATCATCAGTGAGAATCGATGGCTAAATTTCATGCCTGGTTCTGGTCATCGCCTGTATAGCTGGTTCGACATCAAGAAGGCTAAGCTGGATATGGTGCACGTTCTTTCATTAAATGTAAATAGAGGGATGGAAACGTCATAACTGAGAATATGTGAGTGGGCGCCAGCGTGAAACCTTTCTTATTCAGTCGATTAAGAACTTCTACGCACTAATACCTCATAGCCTGATGTTCTCATCGAGTTTTCACCTTTCTAAAGAATTGTTGACAGATCACAAAGGTCATAAGAAGGTCGTAGGCTAACACATTAAGTTTACGAGGTCAAAAAATGCAGAGGTTAGAAGAAAGTCGGTCTTGGAATTTTCTAACGCACTAGTTTGTCCGTAATTTCAAGGAAAGAAATACTGCGCAGAGGCTTATTTTTTAATCTCAAGTTAGGACTTTAGTAGCTGGTGTAATATCGTTTCCTGAAGATCTTCACAGAAACTGAACCAATCTTTGTATGATACAGTCTATTGATAATCCCAATCCAAAAGGAAAAAGAAGATCTGCTTTCTTTTACAGAACGAAAAGACGTACGGATAAAGACACAAAAGACAACAAACTAATCAAAAAAAAGCGCTGATAAGACAGCATGGAAGGACTGTTCGTGGGCATGGACGAGAAATTCGGCTGATTTTGAGGACGGAATGTGCACTGGACGGAAAACGAACGGAAGGAGAGCAACGTGGAAAACAGTCGAAGGAAGGAAAACCCGTTCGCGCTGCCGTTGCTGATGGTCGACGAGTGATACGATCAACGGGCACCCAGGGGCACAAGGAAGGCTGTTCCGTGGTCGACAGCTCGGACGTGCTACGTACGCCTTATTCGAGAAGGCTGCAAGTCCAAACACAACCCTTCGCTACTACGTCCTCAAGCAACCGGCAGCTTCCCGAACATTATCGACAAACTGGGCGGATATTCCACTTATTTAAGAAGTCGCTGTTAATTTGCCGCCGATCTTGTTATGTTTTACACATAACGCGTGAAACTCGTTTTCCGACAACTGACGATAATTCTCAACTGCTAGAAATCTTGAAGCTGGGAACTTCATGATTCTTGAGAGACATTTTCTCATGTTGGAATTTTTTGGAACTAAAATCCAAAAGAAGAGATCAAGGTACGACCTAAATACTTCGCATTTACGCGAAGATGTGACCTCCATAGGAGTCATGCAACGCGAAAGTAACGGCGGCTTTCAACTTTACATCAACATGTCTCATGCTCATGAGGCTTATTGAGTGCAATAAGAAGTATTAAGTTTTACAAATCTTTGTCTACAAGACAAGGGATGCGCCATGCATTCGACCTCATTGAGCATCCTTCGAAAGTGATTGAATGCATATTTGGCCGTTATAATGACTCGCAGTGGCCTACCGATGTATCGAGCCAGTGCTACAATCCTTCCAGAAAAGTCTGGTACCAATTCGCCGACCCCGGTGGGATGGAAGGCTTGGTGGACTATGGGTGCAGAGATCGATTCCACGTGTGTGTTGCAGGGCGCCTCCGACTACTGCACCACACGAGCTCTCTTGTGTTATCATGATAAAATGTTGACCATTCGAGAGCTAACGGCATATATTTTGTTAGCAAGAGACGATGGCGTTCCCATTTATCTTCATGTTTGCAGCTGCCGCTCATGAGTTGAGAGCCTCGAAAGCCTCAAGTTTCACTGCCAGGACTATAAAAGTCATTATTCTAAACAAATTTAGATTTAAAAGGACACTGTTTAAAAACAATACAAAGAACCAGTGGGATAGAGCAGAGTCCCTGCCACGAATCTATGAAGTGCTGGACCTCTGAAATAATTTATCGATCGCGAAATTATCGTCAGTTTCCGAAAAACCAGCTTCGTTGCGAAAGTGTTAATAAACTTCAACGCGAGCGTGTCTGCAGCAGACACCAATGACACTATAGGAAGACCATTTTATTTTGCAGGATGGAATTTCTCTTGATGAATTGGTTTTGTGGTCGAAATACAACCTTCGACGGAAAAAAGCCACAGAAGTGCCTTTCGCGAGTTACGGTGAGGCGGAGTTTGAAAACGGCTTCGGCAACGATATAAGGATTCACCGTCTTCCCCTCCTCGCTGACACATTAGATGATGTTGAACGTGATTTCCATTAAAGAATGTCATGCTGAGGCTACCCTACTTGCCCAAATTGGAAGTTATCGGCCGCCCATGTGGAAAATCTTGCTCTCTTAGGATAAGAACCCTTCGAAGACTGCAGCCAATTCTGCAACGATAGTGTCTCTTGTGATTAGTTTACTGACACCTGTTCATTTGCTTCAACTTGACAATCGCTTTTGTACAATAGAATATTCAACAGAATACTGAAATGTTTAAAATCATATCATCCTGACAGCTGCAGACAGTACTCAGATATGATGGAAACTAGCTTCAGTTGGTAATATACCAGATCTGTGAAATCTAACTGGTGCATGCAGAATGAATGGCACGGGCGACATCGGAAATGATTGCTGCAGCAATAGCAGTTGTCTGTGGAACCGGTACGGCAAATGAAGTGATGGAAAACGAGACGAGACCCTAGAGAAATCCTGTGATAAGGACCGATCACGATCAGAAAGTAATGCATTTAAAACTACAAGCACGTCTTGGAAATGATAAAGAATGCCATTAAAATCACACACAGTTTGTGTAGAGCAGGAGGAAGGATGCCATGAAAACAGCACGTGTTCATTGAATTCGGAAAAAAAAGCTTTCGCTTTCTGTGATAACGTGCACTGTTCACACTAGATCTTAGAGTGAAATAAACGAAAATATCCTCATGATTTTTCGGATAAGCGAAGCCTCTAAAGCATTGTAGGTTTTTCTTTGGGGGAGCGATAGTGTTGATTCGTCTCCGCCTTTCTGATCCAGCGGAGGTGTGCGGCCTCATCTGCTTACCTCGGATGGGGACCAGTGCCTACCAGGCCGATTCCGGTTCAGGTTGGGACCATGCTGTTAAGCATCCTTTGGGGTGTTGCATGTTACTTTACACACCACTGTACGTTTCGTTACAACGACTAACGAACACTGCATGTCAGATTTCGCTTCCACTTCACTCGAATCCCCTCTGATCCCGTTAATCATCGATTAAATCGAACGGGCAGCACCAGTCTCCAATCGTCCACATTTTACGCCCTTTGTTTTTACTCCATCATTGAAAACAAAGTATCTGTGGATTCCCCAGTATTTTAGCTGGGCTTCCTAGTGGAATGTCGAACTCCTTCTTAGCATGGACGAATAGCCCTAGCCATGACCAATTAGGTCCACTACTGGGTGATAAAACCGTTAGCGTTACGTCGCATGGATTTTTCTGCTTGCTTTCCAACAGGATTCGCAGATTTGCCCACAACATCTGGATGTGTACAGTTTGCAAGGGATAATGTTGGAGTGGAGATCTATAAGTAACTAGTATTATTATAGTTCGCCATAATGACGCAGTCCTGTATTACAGGGTCTTAAAATATCTAAGTATATTAAATAAACATGTTTTCGTTTTTATTTACTGCCTACTACAATTTTCATGGCAGAGTACTATGCGAAATTAACCACAACAATGCTGAGATATTCGCAAAACTTGGACCCCGGACCAGAACGACCCACGATTTCCCTTTCCAGGGATTCGTGCATTACACACTGCGCCACGGACGCGTTTGCGCTGCGTTTCTCTCAGCTAGTTTTCTATCTATTAAAACCTAGAAAAATTTGCAGAATAAAAAAAATGGGATGAATTTCTTATGAGTATCATATGAGCAGACCAAATGAGTAAAACGAAAAACGAAGGGGGCTCACGAAGGAAGGGGGAACCCATTGTGAGATACGAACTCACTTTAAAGAAAAAGACCAAACAGAACTGAACAAAATATTATCCCACTACTGATAAACAAAAACAAAGATTTACCAACAAATGACGAGTTAATCTTCTTAAAGGCGCCAAATATCATCATCATAGCGAAACCATATTGCTCGTCGGTCAAGCGCAGCGAATTGCTATAGAGCTAGACAGGTAATGCAGGAGGATTGACAATGAAGCTTTCGACTGATGGTAGACGTGCTGTGCTCCATATTAGTGCAGCACACCCGGTTTGATCCACAATTCAAAAGAATTTTTGCATGCCATTTGCACTCTCTTATTCTCCCTTGTCATGTTCATCTCAAGACTAATGTGACACGAAAGGCTTATCAACAACAAGAATTCTTCTCGCACATTTGCGATATTGAAAGCCTGACAGCTTGAGAAATCCCGTTCTTAAGAAGTCCTACTGTTCTATTTCTCCCAAAGAACAAGTTTGTACTTTCTATTAACCTCGGCATTGATCAAGTAATTCTTAGTATTCTTGTTCTAGGCGTTCTGGATTAATTGCAGAAATCCGAAAATGAACCGCAGGGAAGAATGCCTCATTATCACGCGTGATATTGGGCAGTATATAAGGCTGTTATTTTGATGGAAGGGGCATATTACGCTTCCATGTGAATTCTGTGCGGTTGGTCTCCACGTGAAATATTTAGTGGAAGACTCATAGAAAGCGGTGAGTGTGCAAAGCTGTGTTCAATGTGATTGAAATCTTGGTTCAGCGTTTTCTCTGTTTGGTTATGGAGGTGTTTGGCCGAATAGATTGCTGTCAACATGACCTTCCAGGCTCTGAGGAAGGCGAAATCCGCCGAAACGTCAGCTTGTTCGTGTATAAAAGTTGCTTTTCTTTGTTTTCTACCTGTGATATCCCTACAGTTACACACTACCGTCTGTCCTTCTCTCTAAACGCACGTGATGAACCAATCTTTTTAAATGTCCAGCACTTAACAATAATTTTGAAACCGACTATCATTTAACCTCCGTACTGTAATAATCAACCCTGTGTTTAAATTGCTGAGCTTAAACGAGGTTGATACGAGATGTTTATTCTGCTGGCGTTTCGACGTCTTCGTCTTCATAAGAGCCGACGATCCTGTCGATGGTCCACAGCTGTTCCTCTTCTCGATGTGGCGTCTTCGTCTCGCATCGAACCCGATCTTCCTCAGTTGAGCATCTCGAGTCGAATCGAATCGAATGCTTCGAGATGCTCAACTGAGGAAGATCCGGTTCGATGCGAGACAGACGCCACATCGAGAAGAGGACCAATTGTGGACCATCGACAAGGATCGTCGGGTCTTATGAAGGTGAAGACGTCGAAACGTCATCCGAATAAACGTCTCGTATCTACCACTTAATTCTTTATATTTTTGTTGAGCAACATGTGGTGTTATTTTACTTCCTTATTACGAGCAAGCTGACGTTGACGAACTTGACCTTTCCAGGCTCTCAAGAAGGCGGAATCCGTCGAAACGTCAGCTTGCTCGTAAAGAACGAAGTAAAATAACACCTCGTGTTTGCTCAACAAGAATTAATGAAGAATTGGTCGATCAATGCCGAAGTTGATATAAAGTCGGTCGTGGGAATTAGTACAGGATCTACCATATAATATATGGTGACAGTGAATTAGAAAAGGATGAGAAAACAATAAACAATTAAGCAGGGATGAAATAGTGGCTATCGCTATTGAAACAAGTGTTCTTCTTCGAAATTGAAAAACACTGGCGTAATCTCGAGTGCATCGTGTGCACTTTCCGGAAAAAATAAACAAGAACCTGCACTGTAGCGACAAAAACCAGAATGAACAGGTAGCGTATGACGGTGTCCGTTTTTGGGTTCGGTTTTGTGCAAGGTATAGTTCTGTCTATCGTCAAAGTAATCAACTGAGGAACTAACTCAAAGTGGAGCGAGTACACAACTGGGTGAACAGAAGAAAAGTGCGCCCAGAATCTTATGTAGCAGACACTCGCTGTACGAAATAAACACAATCGTAGTCAACTAGCAATATCACAGCAAGGAGGCATACAGGCCTCCATCAACACACACGAGACTTCGTCACTTCATCCGACTTCTTTATAATTTCACCAAGGCGCTAGCTATAGTGTGAAGACATAAATGTGTGAGTAATAAGAAGAGCAAATGTGAGAAAAAACAATGAAGGAACGAAGACACAAAGCGGTCTTACAACATGGCCGTCTCACTTCGTTAGAGGACGGCGACGACTGCTAAAGACGTGTGGTTCGTTTGGCGATCCCATGCGACTCCTACTGACAACACTGCTATTTGAAAAACTCATTGACATAACCGGAATATGAGGAGAAATTTAAGCAAATCCCTGGAAAGTAGAACGTACCTATCTAAGCAAATCCAAGGATATCCAGGCAAGTTACACTAATCCGATTTGAAGCCTGACTAATCTAGGAGGTATAGCGTCTGCAAAACGAGGTCGAGCACACCCTGTGAAGGATCGATAAGATTACTGGTGATCAAAACTGAAATCAAAGGCGCTAGATATAAATGGCATCACATACAAAGGTGACTTAGGGAATTGGTGTTCTTGTGATTCTCCTCCAGGTGAATTTCCGAGTAGAAGAATTCTCGAGTATTTCGACAGTTGAACGTCTTTCATCTCAATAGTGTGAACCGATGGAAACTTAGTCTTACAATTCCAACGAACACTCTTCATTCGTTGTTAACGAACTTTTATTTAACATCGGGATAATTAATCAATGTACCTTGTCTCATTGACAAGCTAGCACGAGGTTTTATCAATATTTATTCGGCTAACGTTTCGACATCTCCGTCTTTCTTAGAGCGCGCGATCCGAGTCGATGTCCACAGTCGACTGTGTTAAATATTAGTAACAACCCCTATCAGTTAAACAAAGTACTCTTTATTCATATGCAAAAAGTTTTGTCCCTTTTCGTTTCCACTGCCTATAATGTTTTAATCATCAAATGGTTAGAGTATGCATCATTAAGGCCTCCATGAGCGTTGTCGCTATCCAGAACTTAAAAAATCTGCTCCACTCGCCCGAAGGATTCGCATGATGTCATGCGTCTCGTAGGCACTTCACCTCTAATATTTTCTTGAATTATTAAGCTAATAGCGAGTTGTTATAGAAGTACGATTAAGAAAATGTTTCGGCGCGTTCGCGTTCTTCACAGCCAGATTGATTTGGGTCAATTCTCCACAGCCCTTCATCCTCCCAATGTTGATCTGTGGGTTTATTTTCGCTGTTCTGAGCAAGAGCTAACAGGCACCTGCTTGTCGGATTTCATAGAGTAGGTTGGAAGTAATTCGTTAGAGGTAGCGGCGAATGACGTCCGATGTCCGAATGATGTCCTACGCACATCCACACAGGCATGTACGAATGTGATGACGAATGTACGGAAACTATAGCACCGCAACACAGGCTTCGGAACATTGCTTAAATCTTTCTGTACCTGTGGATGGTTGCTATCTGTCATTCATCCTCGTATTAACTACGTGGGTACTCCTAGTGAATAAGGGACTCGAGATCCCTCATTTGAGAATGATGCAATTGTTTGAACATATAGAACCATCATGCCCATATTAGTAAGGACTCGGAGGAACTTGTAATGGATATGAATACCAAAGACCAGGCTGAAAAACTCAAAACGAACTTAGTAGACTAGAAAATATGCAGCACTGTGGGTAAGCTATCTCATAAAAGCACAAAACCCAAGTCACCGAGAAAAGCTGGAATAGAACACCCATGACGAAGTGGTTTCGTTGAGACTTCCTAACGAAGTCATGAGCATCGTCGTCAAGGAAAATATGGAAAGAATTGCAATGAGAATATCTTGCAGTAAGATTTGTTCTCTGTAATCCCGCGGGATTTCTCCAAATGCTCATTGCATCACATTTTATGGGCTGTTTCAGTAGGCAATGAATATACGCTGATCCCGCGGGGTGCAATAAATGAACTCTATCTGCACAACGAAAAACTGAGAACGCCTTCCAAAGTAGGAAGGTTATAACATGAAGAAGAAGTAGGATGGAATTTCAAGTGCACCGTCTCACTTATAGGCAGCATTTCACCTATAAACCCAGCATTCTCTTTCCATGTTTCTAGTGGCTTTTTTAATGCGTAAATAGTGTGCGGTACAAGATTAGGGAAAGATCCCCAAGTGTAAGTCACTGGGAAACTGGTTGGAGGGTTAGCCATCAAGAATAGGGTGTAAGGAAGCCATAACTCATTGGTTAATGCCGAAGTCAACTGGAAGTCGGTCTTCGGAATTTTGTTTTCTGCAAATTCCAAGTCGAGAAGTCTCAAAAGTTCACAAAAAACGGTAGCCAACTGCTACTTGATCGCCTCGCTTTGGCCACTGTCTGTTTATTTCAGTGTATGTTTGCTTACAATAATAAGATATGCTGGATCGAGTAGTGAAGGATGAATTCAAACTGACGAGGAAAAAGAAGGCAAGCAGTCTAAGGGGAAGGAAGGAACAAAAAACACGCCCAACTGTAGACGGAAAATAGAACAAATAATTATTGCAAACCCTCGAAAAATCCGATAACAGAGGAGATGCTACTGCATAATAAACATTTGTGGATAATCCACTGAGAGTAAACGTAAAGCGTAGGTGGAAGTTATGGAGACGGTAGGAAAGGTAGCGACCGTTACACTGCCGACTCAGCTTCATAGTCAATACGCTGAAGAAGACAGTAGTATAACGGGAATTCAGGACAGCATTTCGATTAGATTGCGAAAAAAACTGGATAACAAATCCGGATAACTTGACGAGTACAGAATTCACCCAACAACCAATACATAATCGATCACAAAAATACAATCGAATATACGATTCTGTTCGCCGGGTGATGTATTACTAGGCGGTAATCGATTGCGACCGAGTAATCAAGGTTGGCGATGTGGAGGGTTGGCAAGTGGAGATAAAGAAGACTGTGTGGAGGAGGAACTTTGTCAGTGTCAGCAAACAAGCAGCAGAAGACCAAAACTACGATTGAAAGCCTGAAGATGCTCCTGTATTCCCGTGGATTCGAATTAAAACGCGGAAATAAAATTGAAGAGAAGGAGACTAGTTGATAACTGTAAGGAAGTCAAGTAAGACGATAAAGCCAGAGAGGTTTGTCAACACGCTTGATGCAGGCATTCGGAACAATCCAAGGTCTAATTGAGGACAAAAATAGCGTGGGAATGATTGCGCTGTTTGGGAAAAACTCGAAATGAAATGCAAAGCCGGAGAGTGGAACGAAGGCGCAATAAAGTCAACTTGTCGATAGCTTCTGGGCATCATTATTCCTGTTGTTTTACTGGTGAACTTCTTTTCTTCAAAATGAAATACTCCACAGCAGTGGCTCATTTTTTATTAGAGGACCTTCAGATCATCTAATCTTCAGATTCTAAGCAACGAATTCCGTTTAATCTTGGCAATGCTAACTAGGACACTCCGTTTTTTGATCAGAAACATGAGACCTCTAAGAAATCGTTGATTCTTCACAATGATTGGCGCCTCGTGCGATTTCACTTTTATGAAGGGCCTGAAGGAGTCATACCAGCAGGAAACCTAAACGACTAAGTGATTTCATCGCAGGGAAATCTCGGACATAATTTTTGAGCTTACGAAAAATAATTTTATAAACACCCAGTTTTTGATTTTGGTTGACGATTTGCGTAAGGTCGAAATCAGATAAGCTTGAGAAAACGGGAACTACTACGTCTTCCACAAGATTGGGAAAAATGAAGGATGATGGGATGGGCCACGTTTTCTGTACTTAAGAATTACTTAGTGGGCAATTTCAGAAACATAACAGCTAGGAAATAAGAAGCGTAAAGCAAAGTGAAGCTTGTGAAAGCGCCGCTGAAATAAAAACGTAGAGAAGGAAAGCGCGTAACGCTTTTCATTAACGTTAGCTTGCAGAGTAGCACTGCACAACCTTCCATTAATGTGCAACCCAGATGATAGTGACTGGGGTAAGTCGTTCTTGGAACTGAAAAAAACCGATTTGGCTTTCTTGTTATTTCATAAACGTAGAATACCAGTACATTCTTCATTTGGCATATTCGAACTCGGTTTCTCAGCACGTCATACTAATAGGAGTTCCACTACAATGATGCTGATTTATCGGCAAAACTCGGAACACCAGATGAGCTTCGAATTTGCGATCACCCTTCTCTGGGCTAACGTGTCATCCACTGCACCACTGAGACCTTCGTTTTGCTTTTCTCTCGACCAGTGTTTCACCCTAAAGGTCCTTTCAGCAATCACCCGTGAAAGGGAATGATCTGGGCACAAATAGGCGTTGAAGTCATCTAAGCTGAAGCTGCAATAGAAACCACAACGTTTCGGCATTTGTTTAGTTCCTACTCTTTTTTCATGGCAGGGTACTGAGTGAAATCCAATCACAAGGATGCTGATAAAAGTCCATTGCAAACGTCAACGATGGCGAGCTCCTTTAATCACGGACTGAAAGACAAATATAGCGGAAAATATTTTCTGCTATGAGTACATGCATTGAAAATTTCAAGGGCACGAGACTGAATATGATATACTTTTGTCAAAAACGGTCCGGCAATTGTTAAAAACCTCTAAGTGGCTCTTGTGAATTTACAGTGGGACGACATAAAATTTTAATGACTCCTTGATTTGCGTTTGGCTAATCTCCTCCTCTTCTGATTTTCTGAATTTGAGCAATCAATATCATAGCATTTCCGCTCATGTAAAACCACACGAACTAAATGAGAGACGAGAAGGTGGATAGTGGAATGGTAACGATCTCATTCATTACGAGCAACGCCGTGTTTCAACACCGATCTGGGCCCACCAGCCATCCCACCCACCCAGCGTCGTGAAATTGCTACCTTACCAAGATTTTCTGGACTCAGCTGGCTCTCTGGAGTATGTATAGGAACATCCAAGGACGGTCATCGTAGGATTTTAGGAAGAATCGATTCGATCAAATCGATTCAGTGACATTCATAAAGAGACCAGAAATCATCGAATCGAATGCAAGAAGTGCTGGAATATGCACAGTGTAACACATGTGATGTGGGCTCGTGTTTAAAAAAATAATCAGCACCGAATCTAACAGGAAGTTGTTCATGAAAACTTGTCTAAGATCTCTAAATTTAGAAAATCTATTTGCTTCGAACAGTCCATTAAAAACAAAGAGAGAGATGGAGAGACAGAGAGAGAATATCAATGTAATTACTTTATAGGCTCATTACCGGCCGTCGCAGTTGCGGCTTGCGTGCTTGACTATGCCTGTAATTCTCTGCAGAGTGAACAACAGCACAAAAGTTCTAGGCCTCTGAGCATTTTGAGCAAATAGAGAGTTGTTCCAATCTCGTCACATTGAGTGAGAGATCACACAGACCAATATAAAGCATTCTTTTGTGTTAATGCAGTTGTTGTTATCACTGCAAGCCAAGTATAAAAAAATTAACTAGAGAGCTATTTTTAGAGAATAAAACAGTTGGATCAATCGCTTTAACTACCGTAGCCGTGAGAACTGAAAAAGGTTGCTTTGGAGTAACAAAGTTGTTTAAAATGGGAAATTGTAGAAAGATTGAAAATTTAAGGGCACGTAAATACTTCCATATGATCGATGTGGGTCGAAGGAGGGAGAGGAGTAACAACCCATAAAGACGTTGTATCAAAGTGATCAATTGTTTCTGTATACCATTGGACGTGTGTGGCGCAATGGTCAGAGGCGCCCTGCAATACACACATTGGATTGATTCCCGCGCCCGCGGCTCATGAAGCCTTCTATCTCGGCAAGTTGGCACCACATTTGTCTGGGAGGATAGCAGCACTGGCTGCATACATCGGTAGGCCAATGCGATTCCACTGTAAAGGCCAGATGTGCCTTCAATCACCTCCAACGATGCTTAATGAAGTCGAATGCATGGCACATCCCTCAGGGATTGATCAGCGCCGAGTGCTCTATCCTCTATCCTTTCCACCATTTGGACGGATCCTGATATGTAATTCTGAAGTAACGACTTACAGTAGTGTTCATTTCACTATTCGACTTTGAATGAGGTTCCAATGCCTACATCAAGCTTATCTTATTTTACTAAGACGAAACTCCGATTTCCTAGGTCCTATAACATGTAATTCTTTTCACATTTTGTGCGCTCCTATTTCGAAGGTGTAAGCAGAAGAGCAAGCAGGATTTTATTCAGCAAGACATGGGTGTTAATAGCTGGTACTTGCACATGTCATTCTTGCCGCTCAACTGTTAAAAATTTAAATTTCCACCTCAGTTCTAGAGATTTCAAGTCCAAACATCTTTAAAACTGAAATAAATATTCTAGAAACTGTATATGCCACAGTAACATCTCTTCCATAAATCTGTGTCATTTTGAACTCGTCAAATCCTCTACTGATCGAGGATTCATCGCTACTGAGTGCATGGAAGATATGTGTTAAATATAGGCAATGAATAGTGCTTCTTAGCCCATATAGATCATCATGGTAACTCTCTAAAAGAAGCTCTCGTGAAAAGGACGTTTGAAGAATGAACGTGACTCCACTCCGACTAAGTAGCCAGGGATGTTGATGAGTAAGGAATTAGTGGAACTTAGCATTCTGAGATGCGCTGGTTGAAAAAAAATGACGTTGACACTGCGGACGAAAGCTGCTAGGACAAATCCCGACAAATCCGACTTCGCCATTCTGGAACGGAATCCTTTCAATGAAACTGTTGTAACGCTTTACAATTCTAACTTAAGACCTTGTTTTAACCTTTTTACTTGCTGCCTACTCTTTTTTGATGGCACGGTATATTGCGAAATATAACTTCAACGAAGCTGAGATGCTTGCAAAACTCTGGACCGCAGGTGCCTATGGTGAGGAGCGAACGCGCTATTGTCCTTTCTGGGGAGTAACGCGTTCACCACCACACCATGCGGGTCTTTCGTTTCTAACTACAGCCTCAGCTTAACTGGGTTCAATGCCGATTTGGGCTCCCCAGATCAATCCCGTTGACGGGTAATTGCTGATGGCAAAAAGATCGATAGAACTAGCTGAGAGACAGGCGAAACGAAAGACCCGCATGGTGTGGTGGTGAACGCGTTACTCCCCGGAAAGGATAATAGCGCGTTCGTTCCCCACCGTAGGCACCTGCGGTCCAGAGATATTGCAAATATCTCAGCTTCGTTGAAGTTAAGACCTTGTGTTTGCTCATCAAGAAAGGCAATGAATTACTGATCAATACCGAGTTGTAAAGAAAATCGGTGTTGGAATCCTAACTTATTTTGCTAGTGTCCGCTTCTATTTGTACCTCATGACCTATCGTAGAAATCGGATGCCTTCTTCCCTAGTTTAATTTCAAACACAGACAATACTGTGATGACGCTGTATCTCAAAAAAACTTCTGGTCAGAGCGCTTTGTGTATCGCGAAGTTTCTCCCATTACTGGACTTGTATTGGACAGCTTCTTTTGCGAACGATTGAGGGTATTTTATAGAGTCAATTTGGTCAGACATTGCTCCTGTAGCTGAATTCGACAGAGTTCGATTGGTAATAGGAAACAAGTAATGCAACAAGATGATCAAAACGAGGTATTAAGGAGGAATTTTCGTTTCAAGATAAAAATATCCTTTGAGATAGCAACATAGCTATAATCAGTTGTTCTACCTAAATCGGCGCGCTTTTGGTATAATGACCTATATTTTTTTAAAGAGGGAGAGAGAGATGATCTCAATAGGTATCTCGTCAAGTTCTTCCCCGGAGACTAGGTATACTGATAGTGTAGAACTTAGAAAGCTACCCGTTGTCGCTTCTCATTTGTATTCCATTTGCGCATGCATAAATATGATCAAATATGTATGGAACGTGCATGTTTTCCTCAACGCCGTAGAAACAGCGCTCACCGACTAAATACATTCGCGTCTCAAGTCAGGTGCAAGCTCGTCTTTGGTCTAAGTCTGCCTACTCCTCAGTAATCTGATAATCCTCTACATATTCTGGCGACTACTGCTTTATATCTCTCATACAAGGAATGATCACGCAATTAGTAGCTTAAAATGAAAGGATAGAGCTACCAGCGTCAATTAATCTTCGAGGGATGCGCAATACTTTCGACTTCATTAAGCATCGTCAGAGGTGATTGAATGTATATCTGGCCTATACAATGACTTCCAGTGGCCTACCGATGCATCAAATTAGCGCTGCTGTCGCTCAGAGAAGTATCAATTTGCTGACTCTGAAGGGAAGGAAGGCTTGGTGAGCAGCGGGCGCGGTATCGAACCAATGTGTCTTGCAGGGCACCTCTAACCACCGCGCCACACGCATCCGTTGTCATTGTCTTGCCGATTGAAATGAATTACGGCTCTTCACATAAAAATGTTAGTTGGCTTCTATCTCACACCTCCTGATCGGAATTGATTCATGAAGGATAAATATTCGTCTTCAACATTGGCTGGTTTGATTGTTAATGCAAGGCATAAACTTATATCCTGTGTTTTCCAGAACCTTCATTGTGGTCTCTTGGACATTCCATTTCAGTCAACTTTAACTATTACAGTTCTTCCACAAATCGTTGGTGGTAAGTAATCGATGGAACCCAAAATTCTCTAAGGAACATCGAAAAAAATTCAACAAGTTGTTGGCACTTCAGTTCGTCGATGTTAACAGGAGCTGGGTAAACCGACTGCTTCCACGTTTTGAATTAGATACAGCAAGAAATTTGGGGTATTTTGCAGTCATCTGGTTCTGTCTTAAATGAACACCATAGATTGCAAGTTTGAGCAGAAGCAGAAGAGTTCAGTTCCGAAGTGTTCGCGGTTTCTATAGATTTCCTTCGATTTCATACTCGACGTAGAGACGACGTAGAACTGATGTAGATCTCAGCTTAAGACAACAATTTTCCACTTGTTGCCACCCCCTGGGCTACGACTTTTATTTTTATGTAATACATACGTTAACTTCGTGCTCAACCTCAATCCGATGCAATTTTGAGCTATTGGGAAAATTTATCACGTCAAAGTACCTACGATGATAAGTTTAACATTGACTCTCAAAGAAACAAAAACACCCCCCACTGCTAAGTCGCTGCTGAGAGCACTTTCAATCGCTTCTAGAGCTTCAAAAGCCTAAGTTTACGCATGTAGTTACATAGATACTGAGACCAATCGTTTTCAGATTTTGGTTAATCCCAGCATCACTTGCATGTACTCTCTTCTCATTGACGTGCTGAATGCTTGTTGAGCGTGATATTCTTCACAAAGCCAGGTGTCCTCAAATTCTAAGCTGCCGGAATGAGTGAAAATATTGTGTTGGCAACAATACGTCTAAAGAGTCGTACTTCTAATAGTCAAAGCGGTCGCACAAAATTCGCCACTCTTATTGCATTAATCTAGTAGGTGGGAAAGGTCACCATTTTGATCAGTGGTGTTTTGTGCCCAGAAGAGAGCAAAATCGGAAAGAATTCTTGAGTTTGGGTCCCAAGTATTTCGTTAGACATGCAGTTCCATGCTGTGAAACCCATTAGGTATGCTAATCAATAAGAGGCTGCGAAGTGGGGAGACAAAAGCTACGAAATAAATAATATTTATTACACATCACAATAAGATACGATACGATGGAGAAGTGAGTGCAGCGTGATCTGGAACTTGATATGTGCAAGCGAGAGGCTGCAGTTCGGAAACACGAAGTCGTGTGTGTCCGCTCAACAGCAACCGAAAAACCGCTGAGATGAACCCAACTCGGGGTGTGAGTGGAAGAGGTATTTCTGAGTGAAGACGTCAGTCAAAGGCAGAATTCTATTCGGATTACACGCTAACGTTCGCCTCTCAAGATTACTGCCGCCTAAATCAAAGGATGTGTGCACGGGTTCTACTCCTGCCACGTCGCAATGCCAGTGGGAATGGAATTTGTGAGTTAGGCAGTCTTCAAAACAGTCAACCACTCTTGTAACAGCCTTCATTTCCGCTCATGTCAAAGCTTTCACCGGAGAAGCGTGAGAAATATGGTTACCGCATGCTTTTTTGTTTTTTGCTATGCCTTTTTTAAATACCCGTCATCGAACGATCAAACGAAGATATGGAACGTTCGGATTTTCTATAAATCTGCGATATCGTTTTGCGAGGCGGTAGTAGTGGTAGTCATGGTTTCGAAAACGTCCCGCTTAATTAAACTCTGCACTTTTTCCAGTTTAGAGGGATATGAGCCTGTATTGATCGAGCTGAGTCCAGCTGAAAGAATCTACATTCGCTTACTTCTCAGTTCCGCGTTTAGAAAAGATAGCCCTCGATTTTTTCTACAATTCCATTCCAAAAATCAGGAATTCATTTCCGCGAAACATTTCAAATTTTCTCTAGTGAATGCATAAACTTTTGTCTATTTCTTGTCAGAACGGTTGACTAAGTTGAAGACTGATGAAGGCCGTTAACTGGGAAGTTTAATTAGCGATCCCTCTTCAAATGTAAAAAGTATTACGAGAAGTCATAGAGTGCGTGGACTTTGAAGTCTACAAAAAGAGATTGGGCACACAAGAGATCTGAATGCTGGATTTGTCTCAAGACGTGAACTGTGCCTGGTAGTGAACATCATAGACAGATGAACTGTTCGCTAAGAATCACTTAAACCGTTCTGTATCAGGTCTTCGACCTGCAGTCGTCGCTAAACGGAGAAGGCGGCCGAGGTGGACGCTCGCTGCGAAGAGATCCGATTCGAGTTCGATGACAGCCGCAACATCTGCAACTGTCGTATTGCAGCAGCAGCGTTGTACGCCTGGAAAGCACTCATTGCATTTCGGAGAATCACGTTTATTTTGCCAACTCAGAATCGCTCAGCACAACTGCATGGTTTCAATACTCCAGTTATAAACGCATATAAATTGCACAATGGCACGACATTGAATATGTTTACCAGGATGTTTTCGCCTGCACAAATTTTGCTTCGGCTTTGAATGGAACCCCGAAAGAAGTGCGATATACGTCAATGAACGAGGTATAACTTATGAAGAGTAAAAGATAAAGCTTTCAGCGTTGATCCAGCTCTTGAGGAATGCACCATAAATCCGACTTCATTGAGCATCGTTGGAGGTGACTGGATGCATATCTGAGCGTTACAATGACTCGCGGTGGCCTGCCGATGTATCGAGCCAGTGTTGCTATCCTCCCAGACAAGTCTGGTACCAATTTGCCGACTCCGGAGAGATTGAAGTATTGGTGAGCCACGGCGCGCGGGGATCGACCCCATGTGTGTGTCGCAGGGCGTCTCCGATCACTGCGCCACAAGCGACCTTATGCTATTGGCATTATCAAGAAAACCTTCAGCAAGAGTCCGTATGCATTTCAGCCTTTGTAATGAAATGCTCGGATTACTGTTGTTCTTTTTTTTATAGCAATCGTCAGGTTGTTATTCCGCATACACCCTAGATGGCAAGCGAAAATCAAAATCAAAACAAGGCACGCCACTAGGCACGCATAGGATACAAAAACATAGCGGAGACGATTTTGATGTAAATGTCGCTATCCTCGCACGAGAGACTAAAATAAAAAACGCGCAAATTTCTCGAGGCTTTTTGGACAAATTCCAAAAATCCGAGAATGAATAGCAGGGAAGAATGCCCTGACATAACGCATGATCTAGTCCCGTTTCTCAGAACTGATTTTTGATGTGGGGTGGTGCAGTAATCAACCATGTGCGACTCTAAGCGACTGTTCTTTCTTGGTGGAAAACGGGTAAAAACGGTGGGTTTTTTCAGAAGCCGACCGTGTAATTATTGTTCAGATTTTCACCTTTTTGTTTGCATTGTTGAAGCTTTTGACCTAGTAAATTACATATTAGTGTACCCTTCCAGGCTCTGAAGAAGGCGATACTGCCGAAACGTCAGCTACCGTTGTGTTGTATGTGTTATATTTGTAAGGAAGTACAGATGTGCTGAATAACAACCTCGCGATTGCTGTAAAAAAAGAAAACAACAGATTTATAATCCAATGCCGAGGTTAATAGAAAGTCGATGTTGGGAACTGTTAAAAGAAGTACTAGCTCTGATTACTTTTCTACAGAAAAAAATCTTCTGTTGATCTTCTGGTAGTAGAGCCTACCATAACCATTCATTTTCGATTGAATTCTGCTCAATATTCTTTCAAAAATGTATACGCGAAACTATCAATAGATGAAGACCTTTCGCCAATTCCTCCTAGCCAATGACTTCTTCAGATGTGTGACGACCGAGCCGTGAATGTCCGTTGTGTAGGCGGTGTTACCACTGATCCTAAACGATATCTTAAAGACAAGAAAAGTAGAAAAAAAAGGTAACCTTGCAGATGGGGGGTTATTCGATTATTTTTTACGTCTATCTTCTCAGTGGTTATGGACCGAACGACACAAGACTCACCATGGATGCTCCAGCGCCTGTTCACATGTGAAACGTTGTTCTGGATCGCAACACATCAGATGGGAAATAAAATCCTTCGCTGCAACAGAATGACCTTATAATCTTTTTTGGGCACTTTTATCTTATTTCTTATTTGAAATCTTTTTGTTTCAAATAAACCACTTCCAGCTACATATTCAGTCTTAAGGTACATCAATGACAGGAGAAAAAAGATAAAAAAATTCTATAGCGTATAAACCTTGGATTGGTGCAATAGCTACATTTCTGTTCCATTTACACAACCACAGTGAATGAATGCATAGTGGTTTGTGAGGAACAACCTATGAACAGGTGAGTACTTTACTTTTTTGCAGAAAAAATCTGCCCCCCAGCCGAGAGACGGGGAGGATCGTTGGTCCCATCGAACTCTCCCGCGTGGAAGCGCCATTAAGCACTCAGTGCACCAAATTACGTGCTTCCTCGCTTTGCTGATATGAGGAGTGAATAAAGGAGCATTAGCGGTTGTTTGTGCACTTATTAGCTTCTCTCATGAACCGTTGCTATCATTTTCTAGTCAACAAATCTCCTCGACAATCAGAGATTTGCAGCCTGATGTGCGAAGATGAAACACTCAAGTAACAACTGGGAAATTAAGAAATGCCACCTCAGGCAGATAGAAACATTCTTCGATCTACACATTTTTCATTTCATTTGTTGCTATATGTGACACGACTCCACACACTGTTCGATTCTTAGCACTTTTTTTCATTCGACCCATTGTCTTCTATTCGTCATCTATGAAAGTTTTTGGATTTGTGCGCTGGTTCGGCTGCCACCTGAGAACTTAGGCTTCCTCATAAGTGCCGCTGAATGCTGACGAGTTGATTCCACACTAGAATCCAGGAATCTCTAAGGTGAACATTCAGAGGTCTTCATTACACTCAGCCGCTGACTTTTGCGGACCGATGTATTTTTCAAACAAGTCTGGTACAATTCTGTTGATCCCGTAGAAGCAGAAGACTTTCCCAGTGGTGACGTTGAATAAGAGACCATGTGTGCATCAACGCCGAAAGCTCTATCCTTTTTTTTACGCAGCAGTTTCGTAATTCGAACAACAAAGAAAAATGAAAACGTGGTTGTAGCCCAATATCAGAAGTGCGGATGATACATGCGAAGGGATGTAATCGGAAACAATCAAAAGTTAAGAAAAGTCTATAACTCAAAAAAATTCTTCACTCACCGGAGTCTGAAATCTGGTCCCAATACGGAGCATCAAATTCGTATTCACCCTTAATGATCTGCGCGAAAAGATTCGCATCGCTTTCGTCGTAGAACGGTGGATATCTGCAAACATCAAATAAGTGATTTATTGAGTACTCCTGCGACCTAATGCAGTTATCAACTCCAAACAATTCATTTCTCTTTTTTTTGCTCAAAGGAACCACGTCCACGAATCTATTTCAGTTGTGTGACTATCACAGCTGATTAGCTGGGACGCTGCGCAGAGCTTACATTGAAAGCTAAACGCGTTCCAAATGCAGTCATGTGCTTGCTCCGAAAAATGCTAATATTCGAATCTTAAAAGCTAAAGGCTACACCCTCTTTGTATTAAATCGTTCGAGTCATGCCGGAAGCAACTAACCACCTCGGTCCCAGTTCCTGCAGCGAAAACTCACGTTCACTCTTGCAGAACTTCGAAGGTTATCGGGAAGTTGCTGATTCTTAACCAAAAGTGAGCGACACTACCTTTCTGAATTCAAAATATTTGCAAACAGCCCAAGTGGAACGCAAAGCGCTACAGCCAATAAAGGACCACTAAAGAGGGTTACTAAAGAGTCTGTGATAAAAAAAAGAAATCGCAAGACCGCACTCTTGTCACTGGAACCCTTCGCCGTTTGAGATTCTATGGATCCAGCAAATCCTTTCCTAATTTTGTTAATTACGTTCGAAAACCTATCACTACATGAAGGGAATCAAAGTCTATATAGAAGAATCACAAATTCTGTTGTCATTTGTGATGAATTCAAAGCGAAGGTTTGCCTATGAAATAAATTTAACATGTTTATTTGTTAGGTGCTCATAGAGTTAAAGGGAATGGGCAGAATCCGAATCTGCCTTTCCCAACAACACCATTTATTGAAACTGATACTTCCAAAAGGCGTTTGATCATTGCTAGGCCAAACAGTCACCCTCTTGACACCACCCTTATGAGGCAAACCATTCATCGGCAAAAAGGTGTTTTTTCTGATTATCGATGCAAGTAAAGAATTCTATTGAAATGCTGGCTATCGTGTTGTACACACTGAGAGTTTCATTCGGCGAAAAGGTTCAGCAACAAAACAACAGGATAATCTCGGATTAATGGTCAAGCAGATTAATATCCGCCTAAAAGCAAATATGTTGCAATAACATCTTCATCGACAATATCGGCATCGAAGATGAAGGCACCGAATAGCACCTCGTTGACAATATTAGAGAATCTGAGGGTAAGTAAGCACCAATTTCGTCATTCGAAAACCGAGGCGCAACATTAACTGATCCATTCGGGATATCGGACAAACAACCGCATCCCCGCTATAATATAATCAGCCTTATTTTTTGAGGAGTCTTAAAACGAGATTTAAGGCAGTAACGATGGAGCGTTCTGCACTGCCAATCGCTTCAGGATGCGCCAAGCATTAGACTCCACTAAGGATTCCACCTTTTTCCATTTTACGTAACTTCTCATCACAACTATAGTGCGGATCCCAGCACTTGTTGCATTCGATATGTTTTCTAAGAATTCGTCGTCCATAAAGATCTTCGAACATTTCGCGTGTTGTTTCGGCTGTTGCTTGAAGATTTCTTCCTAATGAATGCTGGTCGAGTCGATTCCTCTTGCAATCTTGAGAGCAGCCGGGCTACGGCGTTCTCACGTGGATTGGAAGAGAGCGTTGGAGAGGAGGTCCAACTATAGCCTTTGCTTCTCGATTGATGACATCACATAACATTGCGTTACTTTCTTCATTTCCATTATTAGTATTTATAAGTCATTGAATGCATATTTAGCGTATCCTTTTGACTTTTGGAATTTATCGGTATTTCACCCCTGCGTTTCCATCCTTCCAGAAATTTAGGTAGAAATTTCCAGACAGCGAAAAGATGAGAAAGGACAGGTTGCTTACCTCAGAGCGTGAAATCGAATAAACGACCACATACGATCTAACCACTACGTTACATGCACCCAGAACAAAAAAATGCACTATATCGAAGGACTTCACGAGAGTATTCAGATCCGCGTCAACAGTTAAGGCAAACAAAACTATTGTTGCAGTCATTTTCATGCAGCCTTAGATACCAGTAACTGGCACGCTAAAAACCAGTTAATTGGTGATGAACTGCAGATTTGCCACATTGTTCCTCAATAACACCTGTTTCTAACAAGTAGAAGAGGTCGGTGTTAAGGTAAATGAGCGTCTGTTAAGATAACAGGATGAAGGTCTTCAAGAAAATTGCCTGACCAGTTTTGAAACAAATCCTATCATAACCCACCTCAGGTTATGAGATAAGCATCTCTATCTTTTCGGTGTAAAACGTCATTACACTCAATTAAAAAAGCAGATGAATGGAGTGAATTCACCTCTATCCTGCGCGCAACATGCACCCGAGTTGAAACATAGTTTATTCATTGAGGAGACCAAGTTCATTCAGCAACGTCGGCATGTAGCATTGAACGATGTAAGAAAATTGCCTCGGAGGTCACAAACTTTACATATTTTCTTCATAAAATCTCTCTCTGCAATTTTTTTTCTGCAACTGCAACGATATGCGAGGTATGAAGTGGTACACATATTGAAGTCAATGAAATAATAAGGGCGCGTGTGGTGCAGTGGTCTGAGGGGCCCTGCAACACACACGTGGAATCGATTCCCGCGTCCGTGGCCCACCAAGCCTTCCATCTCTTCGGGGGTCGGCAAATTGGTACCAGACTTGTGCGGGAGGATAGCTGCACTGGCTCGATACATCGGTAGGCAACCGCGAGTCGAGTCATTGTAAAGGCCAGATATGCATTCAATCACCTCCAAACAATGCTTAATGAAGTCGAATGCATGGCGCATCCCTCGGAGATTGATCAACGCCGAGAGCTCTATCTTTTACCAAATAATTATCCTCGATCATCCAGGATCCTTCTAAAATTTGTTTGCAACGAGGAACAAATAAGTCTTCCAAAAAGTGAAGGAGGATCGTAACTGAAAGGTGAAACGCTTACGCCTTCATGCATAGTTTAAATGTTTGTTCGTTGATACAAATCCAAAAAAATCATTAACCTACCCGCAAAGCAAAATATATGCTATCACTCCTATGGACCACACGTCGACAGCTTTTCCATATGGTTTTTGTTGGAGAACTTCCGGAGCAACGTACCTAAAGGCATGGATTGCACAGAATTATGGCAAAGAATGATGCTTGAGATTGAAACTCTGAAACATCGGAAATTGCACTGGTACCCTGGTGTTCCGCAAGCCGTCTCCATCACTCCCGAGTCTTCTGTTTTCGAGAGACCAAAGTCTGACACCATGATTTTTTGAATCCTGAAGAAGGAGTCTAACATTCAAATTATTTAGTTTCTCGTTAGTATCCTGGCTCCAGCTCACCTCATCCTGGTTATAATACAAGAGATTTTCCGGCTTCAGATCCCTATGCACGACTCCGTTCTCGTGCATAAATGCGACGGCATGCAGAACCTTGAAAAGATATGGATGGGAGCACACTTAGAAGAAAATAAAAAAAGCAGGTCAAAATGGGTGCATTCAGCTGCGTCTCTTTTGTTTATTCTCTATACAAGATGGAATGAAGGACGGTTGCTATAGGAACTACGCCACCAGAATTGTTATCAAATGGACGAATACTATAATTGCGACGACTAGGTGCGCATCATACTCTGCTATTAAGTCAACACACGACGCTCACTATGGCTGTGGCTGTCATTACGGATCGCTACTCGAGGGAAAGAAAGATAACGAACAGAACCCCTAGACATCAGCGAAAGAGTCGTCTCTTTAGAGTGGCCTTTTCAGATTTAAATATTACCATGATAACCGGAGTTATTTTAGAACTAGTAGAAAATGTAGTCCTTGAAGAAAATCACCTCGAGAAAACTGCTCGTGCAATTGTTCATGGGTATGATAGAACCAATACCGAGCTATACCACAATGAAGAACTTTGATTAACACAATGTATTGATGCATGGAGTTTTCCGCACACATTTTACATCCAGAGCCCTCGTAAATCTAATATTTTTTGAATTTCATGGAAAGAATCGGAAATGGTTTGCTTTCTCTCTCCTCCTCTCCCTTTCTTCTTTGTATGGCATATTATTTAGAGATTTCTGCAAAGGGATAGTCCGAATTTCGTTCGACTTATAACCGTTTTTCAGAGGCCACACTCCAAAAAGCGTAGTTTTTTTGTTTTCTGTAGAAGATACTAACCATTCCTTGAGATGCAGTAGAAACCAATACTACTGACCTGTCGAATTAAATGACTGGCGTCTTTCTCTGTATAGGAGCCCTTGGCCACTATTCGGTCGAACAGCTCACCACCGGTGACGAGCTCCATGACAAGGTATACATACTGCTTCTCCTCATACGTATCATATAGCTGTACGATGTTCGGATGACACAATCTATAAAGAACATCGAATTTTCCAGCTTTATCAAACCAAACACTATCGATGAGGCATAGGAATGGTCAGACTGACAGTAATTTTAAACAGTTCCATTTTTGCTATAAAGTTTCCGTGAACAGCTGCAGCTGCACAAATGAATGTTTTCTCGGAAATTTGCTCGCGGTGGCTAATCTGTGAAGGAAATAGAGTTAACTGAAGAATGAGATGGGAGTCTTCCAATATTTGACAATCTGGAAGGGTCAGACAATTTGATTGGTCTGAGAATGGTATCCCTCGAGGGATTACGATAAGCACGCGGATCTACAGTCGAAGTGGAAATGCGATCCGCATTACATTTTGCAATCTCACTTCATATGAATCGGTCATTCTCCTGTTGGTGTGAATCAATGCGTCCGTGATGCCTTGGAAAAAAACTGATGCATCGAAATGAATGCATGACTTGTAACCGTGATGAGATTTTAGATTCTAAATTGAGTATTCAGAACGGCTAGAGATGAACTGCATGAAATAGAAACAATGTGCATCATCGCGTCAAACTCATTTTGTCTGTTTATATACAGGCACAGCACAATGAAGCTTAATCTTAGACATAGAGACCGATCACGAAGAACATAACAGAGACAACAAAGTTAACTAAGATTGAGCCGACACGAGGTTCGTATAAAAATTTATCTTTTCGGATCAACGCAGCTCTGAGGCAGGCAAAGGCGCAAAAAACGTTAATCGAATAAAGTTGTGCACCAACCTCGTGTCAGCTCAATCACACTGAAAACCACTGATTATTGTTAGCGAGGTTAATGAAAGTCGATTTTTAAGATAACCGAGACCGAATGAAGACACCATCGATTTCATAGGACATTCTTCGTGACTATAAGATTTTCGGAACCATGGGAACGACTGCGGACCATCGACTCGGATCATCAGCTCTGATGAAGATGAAGACGTCGAAACAATCCAAGAAGATACTAATTATTACGACCGAGGTTAAATGACGGCCGGTTTGAAAAATATTGCTTTGCTTTTCGCTATATGCTAGCTAAAATAACACCGACTGCTGCAGGATGGATTATCCGTTGAAAAACAACTTATTATCAGCGGATAGTCACTATCAGCAACAACAGTGCTATATGAAAGAGCGTTGCCGGGTGTGGTTGAATCATTCGAGCGGTGCTCCACTGGAGAAGATACGTCTCGGTAGTACGACGAAAGCACCACACCGAGAAGACGAACGATGTGGACCATTGAGTCGGATCGTCGGCTCTGATGAAGACGAAGACGTCGAAACGTTAGCCAAGCAAATATCTTTATCAATTTCATATTAGCTCAACAACCCGAAAACGTATAAGATTTTCGCCCGCATAAACAACAACCGGAATGAAAAAAATAAGAGCATTAGATAACTAAGATTGAACAGGATAACTCTTGTTCAGAAAACGGATGAAACATGAAAAGCTAGATCACCACAGGATTCATCTAAGAAGTGAAGATCACATTATTGTCGAGTTGGCCAGTGGGGTGAAATGATTTCGTTAAGGACTAGAAAAAAATGAGGTAATGTCTCCGACGAAAACAACTGTGATTTAAATGTATCCTCAACTGTATCTAAATGTAAGCTGTTGCCTCTTTCGGCTCAATAACCGTGGCCATGGTTATACACAAAGCTCATCACAGCCGTTACAGGCTATCAGCAGAGAAAACGATAAATAGTTGTTGTGCGGTGGCCAGAATGGTTCCAATGATCTCACATCTAAGAACCGAGATAAGCGTATTAGCTGTGGAAGAAAGTCTAAATGTACTAAATTAATTGATTTATATTTGAATGGCTGGTGTTGATAAAGTACCCCTCGCCGAATACTACATTTACCACATAACTGATACCTTACTACTCTGTCCTCTGCTAAAATGCTGCTAGTAAGATATTTCCAGCCCACAGCCATAGGCGTTGATTGCCTGTTATGGACCGTAGAGCGGTTTACCACCTTGACACAAGGTATCTTCCTGCTATTCCAACATTGGCTTACTTTTTAGCCGGGCCTTCTGATGAAGTACCAAACTCTTGAACTGGTTACGTAACCTTGGTGAAGGAATACATTCCGATGTACACGGTCGTTCGGCATCCAAGAACACCGTACGCCACGTCGAGATGATAAACTATTTCAATTTAAACGTCTAAATCAAGGTGCACTGTGAAATTCACCTATTTTCTTTCTATGCGCTATTTTCGTAGCCGTTTTCCTATTACTAATTAATGTTCTCGTTGGTTCGTATTAGTAAAAAGGTTTTCCCCCTAAGAGCCATTTTTTTCATCACTTTATTCGTTAGGAAAAATAGAAGGTTTATTAAACATTCCGTTGTCATGTCCTTGTCCTATGGTAAAAATAGTAACAATGCACTTCACGAGAATATTAGTGTCCCAGCAGTGTAGGTGACGGAAAGAACTCGGCATGAGTTAGCAGGGCGCAGTATGTTGCTCCGTTCCGCTCGATCAAATAACTTCGTCCTACGTGGATTCCGGCGGCCTCATCACCTGCACCATTGGTAGTCTCGTTGACTAGTGCGAGATTGAGAGCACAGCATTAAATTTCATTCGGTCCCGTTCGGCCCATAATTTTTACGGTCTTTGTAGAGAATATAGCCGCGCGATATCTCGCTGGGCTCTCGATGTTTCAAACGGTTTGCCAAAGTTCGCCCTATCGGGCCAACTAGAACCGTCACCTTCCAGCGAAAGCTAAGTCGACAGGACCACCAACGATGAAGAAAGCATTCATAAAACCAATTATCTGGCAATAGTTGAGTTTTCGAACCTTCAAAACCCGACTATTTTAAGATAGCTTTGAATTCTTCCATTCGTTTTCCCACCAAACTGGTTCACCTCGGACATGCCGTACTCTCAAGAAGAAACAAAGAAATTGATGAGACTACATTCCCCGTGATGAACTCTCTCATTAGCTGTTTTTTGTGCTCAACACAGCGTTCTCTGGCCGTTCCGTACCGGAGTCCCCCACGAATGTTTATGACATTTCTAGCATTCAAGTTTTTCGCCCGTTGATTTCGTTGTTATTCTCCTTCTAGCACGTTCTAGGCACATATATGGGTAATTTCAGCTCGAATGAATCGCGTAAACGCACAAATGCGACTAGTTCTTCCACTTGAACAATTCGAACGAGCCACGTCCCACGGGAGGGGCTCTTCTACTTGCGACCGCCCCCTGAAGCGATTCTGCGAAGGTGGGTAGGGAGGTAATGCCCACGCATAAGCCGTTAACAGCCATCAGCAATCGAGTACATGCAGGGTAGACGGACGACCCACAAAGATGCGCCCACCATAACCTTATCTCATGTTTTCATTACCGTAACGTTACCGCTTTGGTTTTCCACTTTTTTACCTATGTATTCAAAGCATTTCAACTGCACTTAACTTTAAAAAAAATCAACTAATAAATTTATTGGCGAAATAGACGTAAAAATATAGCAGTGCCCTAAGTGTCTAACATTTGAATAGAGCACCTATAGTACATGGAATTCAAAGAAACATTACCGATCTGTGCACTACTGCACTTCACCGACCATGTGAGCATCAGAATATAGAAAGAGGTTCATGCGTAGTTCACTTAACATTACCTAGTGATTTATGTCACCTAGTACCTAAAAAATAGCGCTCAGAGATTTTTTCCCTTGTTGATACACACCGTATGAAGCATACATTACACATGAAGAAAAATTGGTTTGAATGAAAGGAAAACTAGAATGATATTCCAAGGTGATGAAGTGGTAAAAAGTCGTTCTAATTCACTCGCGATAGGGCGAGTTTTTCGATAAAATCCGATTTCAGAGGTTGGTTGAAGATGGTTTGTCCTATCTAGGGTCTAACTGTATAGGACTACTTCTAGAATGCTATTATCCTTAGAAATATAAGCAGAATTTATACCTTTGTCAGAATTCAAAGAATTTCAATGGTCAGGATTTTGACCACAATTGCAGCCGATACACTCATCAGCGACGGATTCGAGGACATAATCGAATCCAGCTGGATGGAGTTCGGCTCGTTCAATAGCCGCTCCACTACTCCAACTAGGAGTCTCGACGACAAACACCGAAAGAAAATACGTCCACTGGACTGGAGAAAATTAGAATCCTATCGCAGTTTATTGAGACAAATGTCCCATCCTATTGACAAAACTCCGCAGATGCTAATGTATTCATGTGAGGTGATCCACTGAAACCCTACATGTCTTTATTTAAAGTTTAAGGACTAAACTATCTCCATCTGAGTATGCAGCGAACTCAAAGCACACTGTCGTCAATGTTGTTACAAGATCAAATTTCATAAATTTTTAATGTCCGTTTAATGCAGACCTCACTAAAAATCTTGCCATCGCTTGTTTATTAAAGTATGAAAGTAAGATTGAAGCAGAATTTATAGTTAGCTACATACTCTGCCTCCAGAGAAATACCTCAGAACAAACAAGTTCACCTTCTCTAAATGACTTTCCTTTTTTCTATAATTCTTCAGTTGTTCGTGTGGCCTCTTTGGACTATGGTTTAATCTGTGTGAACATATTGTTCTCTCGCTCGTCCCCCTACCAACTAAAGAATCATCTAATCAGGAAGATTGTTGATTTTGTTTAAATAACTGTTTCTATTCGTGCTCTAGAAATATCTCTGAGCGGTAGCACTAAGTTGAGCAACACGCTACAAATGCAGCAATTTGGGAGCAATTGACTGCACACAATCAATCCGCGCTGCTGCAGAAGAATTAAGATTGGTCTCTTGTGCGTGGAATGCAGTGTAGTGACGGGGAACATTCTAGATCAAGATCGCTGGATGAGGCCGTCATGCGTGAATGGCCCCCGTAGTCGATTGGCGATTCACGTATGGCGAAGCTGTCTCCCGTTGACAGCAAGGAGAAGCCGTCCGGCCTGATGACGCCCGTCAACAAGGGGTAGCGATAACTGATGCTCTTCAGCCGCCAGTCTGTCGTCAAAAGTCCGGCCATTACCGATGACAAACTTATCTCAACACCCAGCGGAATCTACAACTTGTCGGCTGCTCTACGGAGAACTCCGTCGCGTTAACTAATGAGGCACGCTGAAAAAGAACCTACGAAGGCAGTTTACGCTGTCTAACAATTTCAGATGGATGCACGTGTTTCGGATTTATCAAACGGCTTGAAGCACATCTTCAGTTGATTTCAAAAATGTGCCAGTAAAGACGTTATCATTGCACTGCACTAACTCCACTACACTGGTATTCCTATTTACTTAAGATATAAACACACATGAACTTGACTTACTTCCGTAGCACTTTGATCTCGTTCTCGAGCGAGTCCTCCTTGCCCTTGAGCGCTTTTTTGTCGATGCACTTTACTGCTACCATATGACCAGGTTCTTGCTTGCATTCGGCGAGGAAAACCTGAAGTTGTCAACTAGCTACAATCTTGCTAAGCCTCAGCACATGTGAAACCTTACTGGACACCGTCTTAGTGTTAAACTAGTCCCATTAAGAGCCTGATGAGACCTTATACTGAGTCGACACCTACGAGAAATGATTCAAGAAAAGGGATTTCACTACTGATCGATTTCCATTTGCTCTAAAAGAATGAGGCTCCTTAAAGGTCGACCTTTCAAGGAAGCAGTCAATTTACGTCTGACTCAAATGAAACACAATGTGACTGTAGTTTTGCTCCGTTTATTCGCATATTTAAAATGTATCTAAGTATAGTGAATAGAAACGAAATAGTGATGAACTCCACAATACCGACGAATCACCAAGCAAACTGTTGGAAATCATTTCAAGGACGACTGAGCTTCTACGATTACATTAATGGATCGAGGAACCGATAGGGTTACACTAATCATGAGTCGTTTCAAAAAAATAAAGTCGTTGTCCAGAAAAAAAAGCGCTAGTGTGCCATATAAGTTACTTAATGGTAGCGTTATAGAAAAAGCCAAAACATCCTCAGCAATTATATAATATATACACATATATATATATATATATATATATATATATATATATATATATAGGGTTACGTGAAAAGGGTCTTATTAAGCTGACTCAAAAAAAATCAGCTTATTGATAGAAATGGAGATGATAGAGTAGAATTTTCGACAGATGTTCGTGCTAATGAACCTCATGGAAGTTCAGCCCAAGCTGAAAATCAACAACGGCATGAGATCTGCAGGAACGATACAAAATGAGCTTGGAGAAAAGTTTCGACATGATTGTGCTACATCTATAGACACATTCGAAATGGAAAGAAGGAGAGCCGAAACGACCCTGTAGTTAAGGTGAAGTGTTGGAAAGGCCAAAAAACTCACAAATATTTCACGCTTTTTTCCTCCAGAAATTATGCAGTCTTAAAAAAACTCAAACCCTATCTCAAATCTCAACTAAAACCTCAGCCTAACTGAGCTCAATGCCGATCTGTGCTTTCCAGATCATTCCGGTTGATATGTGAATGCTGATGGCACCGTTAGAGTAAAGTGTCTGAGAGAAAGGCAGAATGATGGTCTCAGTGGGTAACAAGCCCTCATAAAGCGCAATCGCGGGTTCGGAACTGGTATGGGGTCTGAGATTTTGCAAATATCTCAGCATCATTGTGTTTGGATTTCACAGAATACCCTACCATGAAAAGATTAGAGGCAGGAAATAAAAAAGTTAGAGATTATGCACTTTACTTAAGCATACAATCAGACTACATGACTCCGCCAAAACATGCTCACTGAAGGTGTCTTCTGAAATTGTAAACCGATCTGGAAAGAGGAGGACTGAAATATGAGGTGGTTCTCAAAGAACACAGGGAATTCGTGAGTGAGAAAGCGGATTGCTACTGGATCACGTTCTGCTAGAGAGTGTGGTGGGTGACCACGATGTCTGTCGGACTGTGAACGTTAACGTGGCCGTACCTTGCTGAACGCCCCGGTGCCGAGGACGTCGCGGAACTCGTAGCGGTCGCGGATGGAGCATGTCTCGCGGCGCCTGAACAGCGGCATCTGAGGCTGGCGGACGCGGTCGACATCGATTCGCCTCCGGCGGGCCGTGCCTGCTCGCCTCGGCGGCCGCAGTCAATCACGCTGGCCCGGTGAAGAGCGCTCCCTCCGCGGGTCACCATCGTCACCTTGGCAGCTCAGGCCATCGGTCGCGTACGCCCAGGGCGAGGAGCTCGAACAAGTCATCACACGATCAACGAGTTTCGTTATTGCTTCCTTGTACGTCCACATTCGTACGCAATTTACACGTAACTTTTTAGGGAAAAAGATAGGGTAATCAAGTTCACGACTAAAACGCGCTTTGAAAAGTGGAACTCAGCTTCCTTTATTCTTAGTCTCACCCTGAGGTATAAGCATGAAAGGGTTGTAGTTCTCGCCATTCATAGGTTAGGGGAGAGGAACGTGCTAATGGCTGAACATGCTAGGGAATCAATGGTGTTCCAATGACATTCGGTGCTTGCAAGGACTATTGTACCAATTGGTGACTTGTAGCCCTCCTGTTTCCTTATATAAGGAACAAAAAAGGGATACATTACTACTTTTCGTCCAATTCCACCTTCTCAGAGTTGTGGAAGCATCGTGGTGCTCTCCTTACAAAGGTGTCAACTGCTGTCAACGTGACCAACGGAAATTTCCTCTTCAGAAGTTTTCTAAGCATTATAGAACAGCATAGGACATTAGTAAAAGTGTGATAAAAGGATGAAAGGATAAAGCTCTCGGCGTTGATCAATCCCCTGAGAGACGTGCCATGCATTCGACTTCATTAAGTACCGTTGGAGCTGATCGAATGCATATCTGGCCTTTACAATCACTCACGCTGGCCTACCGATTTATCGAGCCAGGGCTGCTATCCTCCCAAACAAATCTGGTACCAATCTGACGAACCCCGAAGGATGGACGGCTTGGTGGGCCACGGGCGCGGGGATCGATTCCACGTGTGTGTCGCAGTGGCGCCTCCAACCACTGCGCCACACGCGCCCTTTCCTGAACATGCGCTAAAATTGGAAAAAAAGTATGATGTATATTGACATTGTCATGTTAATGGTTCTTTTTTGTGAGGAATGAAAGAAAAAGCTCTGTGAATCCGCGGCCTGTTTGGAATTTTTTCTTCAAGAACGGTAATGAGAAATGCTTTAACATCAGAGATCGACTACGAAATTATATCTTCAAATCTGCTTTACCAATTTTAGAATCAAGTCATCAAAAGTGCGTGTAGCGTAATGGTTAGAGGTGGTCTGCAATACATCGCGGTTCGATCTCACACGCCATGCTCTTCGGAGTTGGTAAATTGATGAAAACTTGTTGGCAAGGGTAAAATCCTGCAGACTACCACTGTATTAGCCACATATGGATTCAGTCACCTCTGACGATTCCTGATGTATTTGAATGCACACCTCATCCATAAGGAGTTGATCAAAGTCGTACGGTTTATCCAATAGCGCTTCATGCTTTGTGGACACTCGAAAAAAAGTAAATATGATCGGTAGAAACCCCGTTGTTACATATCTGATTAAGACAAAGCACGACCTTATTTTACTACAACCTTATTAGTATATTACAGCCTGACCGGAAGAAATGCTTTAGGCATTAAATATTTAGAGCAGGGAGTCCACTATAATGAATCTTTGCAAACAGTTCTGCATAAAATATTACATTCTGTTGAGATCATGACTAGTGAGGACTTTAGTAAACAGTAATAAGTACGAAATCACGGAAAGGTGTTATCGACCGGTAACACCGCCTGAATGGTTTCAAAAAATTGTTTGGACCATGGCACGGCTCTGTGATTGAGCATTATCTTAATAGGTTCACTCATGTTAAAACACATATGGTTATCGCTTGATGTTCTCCAAAAATTTATCATCCATTCTTTTCCTGTTTGTTTTATTTCCAACGTCTTAACATCAGCTACGAGATTGATTAACCGTAGCAATTAATCGTAGTGTATAAACGGTAGTCATAGTTTTACGACTCCGTTTATCGGGTCTGAGGAAGACGAAGGCGTCGAAACACAAGCAGAATACACTTTTATCAACCTCGTGTTAGCTTAATAACCCAGGAAAGCACTTATTGTGTTGACGCTGTCCGACACTTCATGAGGCATTAACTATGTCATTTAAGTATTGAGTTCTTGAAGTAAGTTGGGTCCATTGTTGTGCAAATGGAAGTTTACCTTGGATTACTAACATTGTTGTGCCAAGACCTTAGAGCCACAAATGGTGGCAAAACATTTTCGTTCTTAGTGAGTTTTCTCCTCATTCAAATCGAAGTCAGCCAACCCGATGATGAACTGAGGAAGTGATTAACTTTTAGCTTGGCTTCTGCTAATCCGAAAATGCCACGCCAAGTCGCGTGTAAGATGTACGAACAACTTTGCTGAAACAGCCCCACTGTGATTTGAAGTTATTTTCTCAGTCGATTGAATCAATTGCATTAGATATTATTGGCATTAAAAGTGTCGCTCAGAGGCGATCAATCCTTTATGAATACGCCATAAATTCAATTCTATTATGCATCGTCGAGAGATCCATATCAGCGCTATAGAACAAGCTTGAGTTCGGATGACATGATGACGGTCCTCAAGGACGCTGCTTGACTGATTTTGAAATGAATCCTAGCCAGCCTGACTTCAGGTTATGAGGCAATCATTTGCGTCAATGGAAAATGTCATCTACAGCTGTTAGATATAAATGGAAGGGTACAAGGACTCAATGAGACGACAAAATGAGTTGAGTGGAATAATTTCGACCATGATTCAAATGTGTAGTAATTTGATGACGTTCAAATGCTATTGTAATGTTCTAACGTAATGTGCTATTCTCTCTCTGAGTAAAACTGTATTTCTTCCAAGTCGCCCTCGCATTACAACATGTTACAATGAAGAAAAAAACCGCTGCAAACGCCATACGGTTGATCGGAAATACCTCGGATTTGTTTCGTATACTCAATTTTATCCTCCTCCTGTATTCCCTGGTTAGCTAGAGTTGATTGTTAAGGCATTTGCTTCCATTTCTTCACCTACTTAGATTGATCATCAATAAAGTGACCACGAAATCAACCACCATCGGTTGGGTGAGGAACCTGCAAGGCCAGAAGCATTTCGATGTGCTGACACTTTTTTGATGGCATACATCAACGTCGGCAATTTCACCTTTCATTCTAACCTCAAACGCCTCGCTTCCTCATTAGATTCGAAGAATTTTCATCATGAAAAAAGCGACCGCCTATTTAATTTACCAGAGGCAGAACTAAGAGTTGCCTGTCGGTCAAAGTTTTTTCAAGTCAAAATCTTCTAAAGGAAATGATGCCGAGTTTTTTTGAGGCGAATTAAATGTTGAAGGCCCAGGTAACCTGGCTGTTGTTATGTGCTGAATCATTCACAGGAAGTGAATTCCGTTTGTTAAAGAAGAAGAAAACCAATACAAAAAAATAGCCACTACCCTACTGCAGGTATATCGACGACTATTTTTGTTATCTGCTCAACATAACACGAGATGGACGAATGTTTTGAATCGCTAAAGAGACAGTCAGAGTACACAAATTTCTTCCGAGAGTAACCGAAGAAAGAATGAGTTCCGTTCTTGAACGTTGAAATCAATCTGTCCAAAAACGTTTACGTCACCATATGGCACCGAAAGCTAAGTAGAAAAAAACACACTGGTTCATTACCTCTCCTCTTATCCCTCACACACAAAAAAGTGCCCTTGTGGGAAACGTGTTTCGGACAGCCGCCAATGTGCACAGGAGGAAAACAGGAAGTGGGGTTTCTGGACTTGGCACGAAAAAATAGCTTCTTCCAATCGCCATGAAACGATGGCTACTTGGGATAGGTTTTGAGGAAAAGCAATGCACACAAAACGATAAGTATGGTGATTTCGGGTTCGCCAGCCACTCATTTGCAACGAAATAAGTGCAGCCATAAAGCGTTACGTAAAAAGGGGTCAGTTTAGAGAAATCGGTAGCAGTGGCTGAAATGCCACCAAACACTCTAAGAGGTCAACTTGTTCGTAACCGCTTGTTTCACCATCTATTTCAAGAGCGTCATTGCATAATTAGAGATATGGTGATTAGATGAGTACCGGTACGGTGTTTCTGGTTTCTTGTAAAATGTGTTGGAACGAATACGTTGGCAGTACTGGGTAGACCTCCCCGCTTCCTTTAACAAAAATACCTAGTTGGGAAACTTAAAGTGCGACAAAACACTCCATCAGGCTTATCACAGGACACGAAGAGTTAACGTCAAAAATCTGCTTGTGCAGGCTATATTCCTACAAGCTTGTTCCTCCAATTCACTTAACATTTTATAAACAGCGACTGCCATCTATAAGCTGTGATGCTAATACAAACTTATTTTTTTCTGCTATTCACAAGTGATTTTTTCATTTTATACGACCCGCCTTCGCATCTACTGTGCAAAACCCAACACTTCTCGCTTTCGATTCCTTTCATTGCATCCATCATCCACTAAGGTCTTCCTACTTTTTACGTGTGGTTTCGGCTGATGCTTGAGGATTTTCATTTCAGCTTTAACGTCCTAGAATGTTGTCGAAATCGATTTTCTCTGGAATCCTGAAATAGCCGTCCCTAAGCGTTCCCACGTGGATTAGAGGTAGTGAGCTGTCCTCGGACAGGGGTCTGCTATCAGTTTCGCGATCTAGGATGGGTGAGGGACTTGGAGATCCTGGTGCGCGCGTAGACGAGCGCATGGGTAGGTTATGCTGTCCACGTAATCGATGGTATGATTACCACAGGACTACCATCTTCCTAAAATCAAAAGAATCGCTAATTGTACCTTTTAAAAAACATGTAGCTGGTGGACTCAAACTGGGCACCTTATTATTAATCACGTGAGCACAGGAGAAATCATGGAAATGCAGTACTGGTGAGCAAACTTCAGATTTGGCCCATATAGATAAAAGCCAGAAAAGGTGTCCTTATGGAACCCTTCGCAGTAGCAACGCCACTGTTTATGATAAGGCTTCTTTCTTTCGGGAATTAGATTTAACCTCAAATTGAAAACTAACTCCTACTGTTGTCTGAGATGCAAAGGACGCATGTGAAAGTAATCTAAGGCAAAATTATTTCCCGAAGAAACCGCCTTGTGCAGTAGTGAGACTTGACCGAAATATTAAAAGATGGTCGACAAAATACTCCAAAACTCTCCTAAATTCTTCAAGCTGGCCAGCAGTATTGCTGCGCAGTCAGTGCAGTACCAACGTAGGACAAAGGACAAAGGGATTAAGCTCACGGCGTTGACCAATCCCTAAACGATGCGCCGTGCATTCGACTTCATTAAGCATGGTTTGGAGATGACTGAATGCATATCTGGCCTATACGATGACTCCGGCTGGTCTAGCGGTGTATCGAGTCACTGTTGCTATCCTCGCAGACAACTCTGGTAGTAATTCGCCGGCCATGGAGGGATGGAAGGCTTGGTGAGCCTGGGGCGCGGGGATCGATCCCATTTGTTATCACATGCTGATATTTTGTCTGTTACAACATAGGGTAGGTGTGAGTGACATTAAAGGTAAATCAGAATCTAACCAACAGGAAGAACTTATGGTGGGATTTTCACAATGACTAAACGCTACAGACTTTGCCAAATGAAATCAAGTTCGGCTGTTCCACCCACTACTTAATGTAGAGAGGGTTTCTAATCAAACGCATTCTCTTACATGATTTTAGTGCCAGATAATAAACCTTAAAAAAGGGAAGCGATCTGAGAACAATAAACAAACTCTACTATTGTCTCGCTACTGTCATCCTGACTAGAAATCTGACTGAACCAATCATAATAACTGTTTGATTAGAAGCAAATCTAAGGACCGACTTTCTGTTAACCTGGCAATTAATTGCTAATTACTGACTCTACTAATTTTGTTGCGGCAAATAGCTATTCACAGTAGCTAAGTAGCTCCTTGGGATAGATGTAGAGGAAAAGCGAAGCCTCCCAAACGACAATTCTGGCGAAAATAAGATCCCATTTATACTCCCCTTTATTCCCAACGAAATAAGTGCAGGTATAAACCGTTGCTTAGTAAAGCCCGGTTTAAAGAATTGTGTAGCATTAACCGAAATACCATCAGAGCACTCTAAAACGCCATTTAGTTCGTAATCGCTTGTACGACCGTCTATGCACAATGCAAAAATTGCATAATATGCCCTAACGGTAGAGGCGTTGATTGTCGCAGTTCGGAAACGACTTACTTAATCTCTTGTAAAGCGTGTGTGGACGAATACGTTGAATAGGTAGACCACTTTGATTACATGTAAAAGAACATCAAGGTGGCACACCTAAAGTTAAAGTCAAATAGAACACCCCGCTAAGCACTCATAAGGCACAGAGACAACGTAGAAGATTTCATAGTGAAAGTCACTAAACTACCACAGTAATCCAAAACATCAGCGCGTAAAACCCATGAAGCATTGTGGATAAATTCCAAAGATCCAAAAAATGAATCGCCAAGAGTGTCTTATCACACCTGACCTCGTGCCATAGTTCGGACTGGTTTTTTGCCCTGAACCAGGCACATTGCTCGCTCATGTAAAAATACGTGTAGCCGGTCTCTACCAAACACCTGGAAGGCCTACAAAGAACAAATCGGTGTGTTTAAGAGAAGTTGTTTAGTAAACGAGTGAAAAGTTACGCATTAAATTTAATCTAGTGAGGTTATGAAAGTGTTTGACTGAGTAGATTGTGTGCAAATTGACCTTTTCAGACTATGAAGAAGGCTAAACCGACGAAATGTCAGCTATTGAAAGGATAAAGGACAAGGTTATGCGTTAATCAACCACTGAGGGATGCGTCATGCATTCGACATCACTAAGCACCGCTTAGAGGTGATAAGGTGGTTTGGAGATTGAATGCATATCTGGCTTTACAATGGCTCGCGGACAACTACCGATGTATCGAGTCAGTGCTGCTATGCTCCCAGACAAGTTTGATACCAATTTGCCCAGATAGGAGGAGCATTAGTGGGCAAGGCGCCTCCGACCACTGCGACACAGGCGCCCTTGTATCAACTATTAGGAATAAATAATGCAATAACAATCCCGCGGCTGCTTACTAAGGAAATAGTGAATGTTTGATTTGTCTCCTTACTACTGCGTAAGGGGCGCGTGTGGCGCAGTGGTAGGAGGCGCCCTGCAACACACACGTGAAATCGATCCCTGCGCCCATGGCCCACCAAGCCTTCCATCCCTCCGGGGTCAGCAAATTGCTACCAGACTTGCCTGGGAGGATAGCAGCACTGGCTCGGTACGTCGGTAGTTCACCGCGAGTCATTGCAAAGGCTAGATATGCATTCAATCACCTACAAACGGTGATTAATGAAGTCAAATGCATGGCGCATCCCTCAGGGGATTGATCAACGCCGAAGGCTTTATCCTTTTATCCTTTTTACTACTGTGGGAACTTTCAACAACGTTGTATTGTTGTAGTTACCGAAGACTAAATGAATCTCGTGAACAATTTGACAAGCAGGATTCCAACAGTGATTCTGCTGCATGGAGAACTAAACCCTAACTGAGCTCGAAGTGTTCCACCAACAGCTCTTGAGAACAACCAACACAGCGACAACGTTGCTCAGAAATACTAGTGCAAACCGAGTTCCACTAAATCTTGGTATGAATAATCAGTGTACATTATTTCATTGAGGAGGAACGACTGTGGACCATTGGCTTGGATGATCAGCTCTGAAGAAGACGAAGATGTTGCTACGTCAGCCAAAGAAATGTTTGGTAAAAAAAACTTCTGTTGATTAATCAATAAAGGAAAGTACGTTGCTTGGAAAGTTGGAAGAAGTAAGCGAAAACGTGAAGATACAATTAGGTTTCAAGATAATCATACGAAAAGCAACATGGCTAATTTGCCTATCGCTCTTACATTGCTCAAAAAGTCATCAACTGAGCGATCGAGATCTCCGAGCTTCTCTGTACACCTGACATTTTGTGTTTCATTCTGTTACGCAGCTGACATGTTAACTGATACTTCGATAAAGTCAGCAATTTCACATGCCGCTCATAGCGGTGGATCACGTTTTGAAATAAGTTGTCCATACAGAATATCAAGGCATATTTTGCGGCGCAGGTTCCCAACAGTGGAAACGGTTCGAGAGCTGATGCTCAATCCAAAACATCCCTTTTAAAGATAATATCCACAATATTTCTACCGAGACCACCTTCAATAGAATCGCTCATTGCTTCCCAAATCGTATAATTCATGAAAAGAGAAGCAAATAAGCAGGTAAAAAGAAAAGGAAGACCTGAAGACATAGAAATGAAAAATAGTAGACTTCGAAAGACTTCCAGCGAATTGAAATGGAAGGTAGGATGACACGTTTAGTCGTAGGTGAACGTATCCTCTCGAACTAGAACGGGAAGGCACACGGTACTGTGCAGAAAAAACTGAGCAGACTAATAAACGATGATGAGAGAATGAAACAAGTGAAAACAAGGATTGGACAGACAATTTATGAGATTAGGTAATCAGCAGTCACGATCTACTTTGTGATATAGTGAAGGAAGTGTATAGTGAAATAAATGGTGAAGATTCAATGCCCTAGGATAGAATGACCTCATTGAAATGTATTCATCTACATTAGGGTAATGGAGAATCGGATTTTCCGATAAAATATTGGAAGAACAGCTATAAATTACCTAGTATGGTCTTGTAAATCTGTACTATGAATTCTTCAAAGTATTATCACAAAATATGGTTACAATTTTGTCCACCATAATCACGTAGTTAAGAAAATTTATTAGTTGGGTTAATCATCGTAGGAGTACGACATTTTACGGCTGGAATGGCCCGTTGTATCGTACTCCTTTATTTTTTGCAACAAACGTTTATTACATAAATATAAATGTACATTGGGCACCCGAGGTGATGTTTGTGAAATCTTTTAGCGTCGCGTTCCATCTTCAAAGAAAACACCTCCATCCAGGGCACAATATTTGGGACAGATTCCGCGCTCGCCCTGAGGTCCAGGTTGCCCTGACTGACCAGGATTTCCAGGCGTTCCAGCAGGTCCCATAGGTCCAGGTGGTCCTGGAGGTCCTGGTGGCCCAGCTTGACCAGGTTGTCCATCACGGCCAGGCTGCCCATCAGGGTCCCGGTAGACCAGGAGGTCCTAGAATTGTTATAGAAGAGAGAAACTAAAGTTAAATTTTCCATACGACTTTGGACTCGATGCATGCACTTTTTACTAGTGTGGTAAAGTGCATTTAACGAACATAGAAATGTTTAACTAAAATTTAGTGACCCAAAAACTGCTTAGTTCACGAAATTGGTCAACATTCTGATAGCCCCCCCCATACAAAATATTGAAGTCAGACTTAAAAAGTGTGATTATCGAAGTTTCAAAAAAATATTTTAACTAACCTGGTTCTCCTGGTGGCCCAGGATCTCCTGGAATCGCGTTTGTACTTTGAGCTGGTCGTCCTGGTTCTCCCTTCTCGCCGTCTGATCCAGGCGAACCTGGTTGCCCAGAAGGGCCATTTGGACCGGGCGCCCCAGGAGGACCTGGATTACCTGGTCGCCCTGGACTACCGCCCCTTCCAGGGTTTCCAGGCGCCCCATTCGGTCCTGCTGGACCAGGAGGCCCAGGCGGACATGGGTTACATGGAGGGATGTCAAGTTCTTCACAGATTATCGGTGGTCGACCAGGTGCTCCAGGTCGGCCTGGGGCTCCAGGGATCCCAGGCTTTCCATTCCTTCCAGGCAGTCCAGGACGCCCCGGATGACCAGGTTTGCAGCACGCTGTATGATAAACCATTTTTTTCTTAATTTTGAACATAGGAGGAAATTTCTTCTATCAGAACATATTTCACGCTCACCTGAACATGATCCCGTCTGCCTTTTGATTCGAAGAGAAGTTACATTCGCGGTCAACGACGAAAACGCTGCCGGCTTTTTGTGACTGATTTCCTTCATGATATCTCGGGCAGATGACTGAATCGCGCGTATTAAGGAGCCTAGTACGTTGATAAAATCTGCGTTTACCAGATATTTATGCTGTCAAATAATATTTAGGGCCAAAAAATATAGCCTTAAATCTGAGAAAAGTATTCCTAACAATCACCCAATTCTGAGGAGAAAGGAAAACTATGCACAACTTGCGTATGTCTCTATGATTTCTTGGCATCTAATACTATGAACATCTAATACTATGAACAACATAAATTCGTCTTCAAACCCTCGCTAATCTGGGAATGTGTGTATGGGTAGAATGCATGGTTACGGTAGTGTACGGGACCTGTAGTCTCTCACCCTGGGAAGAAACGTAATCGGTACGCTACGTATGTAGTCACTACAGGTTTTTCCTCGCCTGATTCATAATTGAGTGTCACTTAAATGATCTTTTGGGCGCCTAAATAGAGAAATATTACTTCTAATCTAGTATTAAGCAGATTTTTATTTCTAGTCTGAAGAAAGTTTCTGTGATCACTAGCTTAATTAAATATCACAAATATTGTAATTTTAAATCTTCTGTCAACCACAAGCTAGTATAGAAAGCTTCCATAAATTAGTAGCCAAAACTACGAAGATTTGAGCGCTACGGCGGTTTACCTTGTGCGTTTCTTATAAACTACGTTAATATTAAAAAAAACCAGCAAAAAGGCTTGATAAACATCGATAAAATAAGCAAAGGAACTCTCTTCTCTTTAAATTACTGAGTACATGAACGAAAAGACGAATAGAACGGTATTTATTGAACACCAGTCCCATCTCTGTTTTTGAAAATCTTCAAAGTTAGCCTTGTGGTTGACATGATGATCCCTTCCAAGATTCTGGAAGAGCTTTTACAAAAAGACGTCGGAGTGCTTAGAGCGCAACGGTTGAGTCATTGGATTCGTCATGAAATGGAAACTATGGTGTCGAAACACTGCAAGTTTTCCGCGTAGACCTTCGCTAGTCTGCGGGTTCCACCATCGTGGCCGACCACCGACCGGATAGCGCTGAGTGTTCGTGAAGCATCTCACCTTACAGAACTGAAGATCACGTTTGGTTTGCTGTTGTACATGGTCGACGAAATTGTACACTATTGGCATAGTAATGCAAACAGACAAAATAGCAGCAATTGAGAATGCGACCGCCGAATAGGCGACCGCTTTGTATGCCCTCTCTCGAGGGTCCTGCATCACCTGAATTAAGTCGATGTACGCGAGGGCGACTGAAATTTTCAAGGTTCTTATCTGTTAGATAGCACGAGAAAGTAGGAAGACGGCATAATAAACGGAAGAATGCAGATGTGGTGTTGGTGGCAACTAATACCTTATTTACGCTGTGGAATGTGGAATAAGGAATGTGGTGGTAGTGTTGTCGTATGCGGCTAGTAAGAAAAGTGGGATGGGGCGTAGGGGGTAGAGGAGACCGGACTGCGCTTTATACGTAGCGCAGACGGTCACCGACGCGGAACGCTGCACGCACTAAGAAGGCACTGGGTGATAGCAGAGGTCAAAAACACCTCCCTCAACCTCAGCACGACTTCCCAATGGTCCTGGGCTCAGAAGACCGTAGGTCAGAACCACTCGTGCAGAATCGCTGAATGATAGTTGATAATTCCTTTTTTTCCCTCATTTAACAAACCTGCGACTGCCCCCGCTGATTTCAATGCATGCGTATCGAAAATTGTTTGCACTACCCAACTTTGGAGACTGTGTCTCTGCTCATAGTGACCTTTATTATGATTAAAGAAATTGAAATTGCCAATTTTTGCTAAAAATGTGCTGGCTCTCCCGTTCTACTAGGACGAAATTCTAGTTTTTTTGTAGCTCATGGAACGCACTTTCCTCTTTTCTTTGCGTCAATGAGCGATTTAAGGAAAAAATTGGCGTCGTAGAAAGATCCTACTTATCCCTTTACTATAGAACAAAAGCCTCCTGCATGGGCTGACAATATTCTCAGTTCCTTAAGCGCTCTAGTCGTCGAAAAATTATCGGCACTTATCGAAAAACCAGCACGCACGCAAAAGTGTTAATGTTGTCGCTTCAGAATGATTGAACTGGATTTAAAACGCTTCACTGAGAAAGTTAAACACATGCATAAAGTCTGCTTTTTTGAGGGACGCTTTTTAATGTGAAAAAGACTTCCTTAAGATTGAAGGGGTGCTTCACTCCATTGGATTCGACTTGATGTGGCGACGAAGACCTACATCGCAAAAACGAACGAAGAAGTGTGGAACGATGTATAACTATTTATTCACTGCCTATTATTTTTTTTATAGCAGAGCATTATGTGAAGTACAACCATAATGGTACTGAGATATTCGCAAAATCCCAGATCCCACACCAGGGTCGAACCCGCGATTGCTTTTTATGGGGCTCACGTGTTACTCACTACACTAATGACGCCCTTGCCTTGCGCTTTTTCTCAGCCAGTTTTTGGACACAACGGTCCATCAGCAATGCCATCAGCATTGTGATTTCAACCGCAGGCTCAGCTTAACTGGTTTCAATGCTGATTTGTGCTCTCCATATCATTCCCGTTGACGGGTGATTGCTGATGGCACCGTTGGGGTCAAAAACTGAATGAGAGAAATCCAAGGCAAGGACCTCAATAGTGCAGTGGGTAAAATGTGATCCCCCGGGAAATGTATGGTAGGTTCGAATCTAATCTGGAGTCCGGGCTTTGCAAAGATCTCAGCATCGTTGTGGCTGTGGAACAGTCGACTTCGATCATCGCAGGTCGGAAGAAAGCGAAAGTGCCAAAACGTTAGCCGGATAAAGCTTTCAAACAACCTCGTATTAGCCTAGCAGTCCAAGGAAAGATTGATCATTCGTGCTGGGTTTGGGCAAAAGTCTACCGCTTTTTCAGGAAATATTATACAGTACTCATTAATGTAATAAATCACACCTCGTGTAAGCTCTTCAATAGAAGTGACATTGATTATCCACACCGAGATTCGACGAAAGTTGAAATTGAATGATTGCCTTGCTATATACCAGTAACCCGATTGTTTCAATTTGGATTACCATCAATGAAGCAATAATTTCGGTCGACAAATGCTCAACCACTGTGCTGTATCGTGACGAACTGTCAGATGAGGTCAAGTTAATTTGTTGAGGCTAGAGTCCGGTATGAAAGGGCAGTGCTGGGGTTGCTAGTTCATTCGTGTGGTGGGTCCACTCTACCCGATTCGTCTCGGTGCGATGGCAACAAAGACTAACAAGGCAAGGAGCAAGAACTTCTGTGGACTCTGACCTCGAATCGTCATAGCTCTGATGAAGGGAAAACTGCTGAAGCGTTAGCCATAGTAAAGAAATTTGTAGAAACATCGTGTAAGCTTTCCAACAGATCAAGTATTGGTTATCCATACAGATCCAATGAAAGTCTAAATTGAATGTAATCCTTTTGTCGATTTCTCTGTTGTTGTCCAAGTCCAACTCCAATTGCAATTCTCTGTTGTGTGTCAGCCAAAAGGTTCTTGCATCTTTCTAGAACTCCGTGAAAGCAGTACTCCACCATTTATCGCACCGTTAAACACCTTCGAAAACGATTTTATTTCCCCACCATTTCCTTATAAGACGGTTGTTTCGTGTAAATTTCGTCAACAAGGAGCGTCTCAGCTTCTTCAGCAAGTTTCGATGCACACTAATTTTACACTGGGTTTAGATCAGGTTTGTGACAGATTCCCGCACTATTGCCGTGCGAAGAAACAATAAGAGCTGTTTTTGGACTTTCGGCTAATCTGTTATCCTATTTGCATTGACGCATTATCTGTTTAGATAGCGGCCGTAAAAGAAAGAGAGTTACTCACTCAGAATGAAGAACTGGATTCATTATTCATAGGCGTCAATCTTTTTTCTTTCAGCCTTCTTTTACTCGCTCTTAGCAGTGAATAGCAAAAGATAGGTGTATTTCGAATCAGCGAATTGGTGACATTCCATTAGATCAGATAACGCGGACAACCAAAATCAACTGTGAACAGACAGACAGACAGACAGAGAAGGAGGGAGAGAGAGATGGACGAATGGAAAACTATAGGAGAGAGAAAGAGAGATGCCTTCACGCTGCTCTTTCCAACTTTTAACTCTGTGGTCCACAACGGGTCTTGCACATCGGTATTGTAAACTTCTGGATATTACTGTATCCCTTCACAACATTTCTATACCGATATACTGATAGTAACATTCAATACTAAAAAGTAATATTCTGCTGTCAACGTCTTAGGATATTACAGGTGCAGCAAATTATATCACTAAAAAAATAAGTATGGTTTCTACAGCTTTCTTTCACAAACTTTTAGCTTGTATGAACAGTAAGTGAAGCTGTGGAGTTGACAGAATGCTAAAAAGCCTCAACGTCAGAATTGAACGAACCCGAGTTACGATAGCATCATACTTACTCGTAATGAGCCATTTCTTACGCTGCTGTGCAAACGTGGTAGCAAAGCATAAAAGGGTAAGGCGATCGGTCATGATCAATCTCTTTATAGTCCACCATGCTTATCAACTCATTAAGCATTATAGAGAAGAGCATATCTGATCCACACAATCGTAAAAATCACTTTAATTGTAAAAAACTCAGTGTTTCTCTCTCCAACAACAAATCTGGTACCGGTTTGTCGACTCCGGAGAGATAAAAGACCTCAGTTGTCCAGAACACAGGTTCGAACTTAGCACCACGTACATATTGTAGGCCCGCAGTAACCCCTGCGCTACATTCCCCCCTCATTGTGTCAATAAGGTCCAGTTGACTATATTTCGCTTTTCTATATTTCCATTCGTTCAAGCAATACCAACAAGACCCTAACAATTCCATCTTTTCGTGGTAGAGGATCTCTTTTTTTGTGAGAAAATCGTATGATTTCGAAATTTTTCAACTGTTACGAGTTTTGTAAAGTTGTGACGTCTTTATTTGTATATCCGAAGATCTCGTAAGTGAAGTTATTCGTTTATGCATCCGTAATACATCTTGCAGTTGTCAACACCGTGTTAACACTACGACATATGGGCTGAATTACGCTTAGCCAAGGGGGGTAAGAGCTCAATTCAAAACTTCACTCAGTTCTGAATTTGTTTGAGTCGACAACCCATTGCTAAAAGGAAAGCTGAGTAGATCATTCCATTGCTAGAAGAGAAGCATTTCAAAAAAAAGGCAAAGTAGTTCGGACTAACATTCTGATGATTACTTGAGACATTCAGGAATTCCTTGACATTGCATGGTATATAAATTTTCCCTTCACTCCAACTTCAGTTTTAATGTCAAAGTCGCTCACGAACTGTTTTCTCAACATTTTTTTCTTTTAGGTACGTTATAAATGCTTCTAGTAAATCTACAAAGTACGTGATATTCCATTAATTTCAAGACAAGAACACTAACCGCTTGAAATATTCTTGAGAATCATCTCAGAACATTAAGAAACAAAATCTCTTAAGAACATAGGGAATTCGATGATTATGATTATGATTATGGTTATGATGATGATTGAAACCACTCTTTGTTGGGAATTGGTTTCTTTCGTCGAAAAGAGGGAATCTGGTCTTCGCAGCGGATTGAGGCAAGCAAAAGAGGAGGGATATGAAAGGGATTTCTAGCACTGAAAAAGGGGCACACTCGGTCGGTGGGCGTCCTCCACACAATAACCATTAATTTTGCAATGTTGAAACAACAAGTATAATTTATTGGTAGCTGTCACTAGATTCCATTCCAGAGCTCATAGGCCTTAGCAGAGAAATACTAGTGGTATTTCACGTAATCGAGAAGAATGAGGCCTACGAATTACACTGCGACAAGGAATCAAACGAAAGAAATAAGGAAGAATTGAAGTCCTAAAACAATGAACGATGGAGGTTACTCTTCCCACAAACCTTTTAATTTTAGGCTCATAAACGGCAAGAAATTCCACGATCTTTTCGGAACAAGTATCCAAAGCAGGTGTGCTTATGTTTCTCTGCCTGGATTATAATTGCTCCTCCAAGCTGGACTTTCTCATACATCTTTGTGTGCACGCTGCATCCATGCTATTCGTCTCATAGAGGATGTGTTGCGCAGAAGTTAGAGTTGCCTTGCAATCCAAACTGGTTAGACAGTTGGCTCAATTCCGTGCCTCGGGTTCACCAACCTTTCCATCCCCCATTGGTAAGCAAATTGATATTAGCATTCTGTTTTAGGATAACAGGACTAACTTGATACATCGGCACGCTACCACAAGTGAATGTATAAGCCAGATATGCATTCAGTCTCCTCTGCCGTGCTTGACGAAGTCGAATACATAGCACGTCCTTCAGGGGATTGAGCAACGCAGAACGTTTTAGACTTTATGCTTTTAGTCTTCTCACCTCGATTTATGTGAGAAACGAGAGATTCCGTGTTGCGAAGACACGCGAAGTTTTTTGTATAAGGTCGTCGTAAAATCCAGGCACACGACGACGGCGCTGGCGAAAACCAGCGGCGCCAAGCAGACTGATAGGCACCGTTCACACCTACGACGACAATGTAAGCGCATTGTTTCTGGGCAACAAAAACAGGCGCTAAAATTAAGGATTTAGCTATGCAAAATTGGCATCTTCAGAAACTTCAATTTGAAGATTTCGAACAAATAATATCATTTCATATGACACCCTCCGCAGGCTTGTAACAGATCGTCCCGCGTTACAGAGAAAGTACTAATGCTATAAGTTGCAAGGAAAGCAATCTTTACATGTTTGTGGTGTTTTCACAGAGATTATTTTTGTAATTTGTGGCAGCCTGCTCACTCTATGATTGTATTCTACAGTTTGAAAAAATTTCTCTCGCACGCTGGAAATCCTGGAAGAGATCACTCACTCAAGTAGTGCTCATACTAGAAAGGTACCCATGATGTATACTTGTCTTGCGTAGGAACAGAGGGAAAACATATCTTCCTAGTGCCAAAGGAGCTCCTTATTTATTTTTCATTTTATTTCACACGACTCATCTTGACAAATACTGTGCGGATTCCAGCACTTCTTGAAATTGATTTGTTCCCTCGCATCCATCGTCTAAAGTCTTCGCGCTATTGCACCTGGTTCCGGCCCTACTAGAGGATTAATTCTTTGTCTTCTCTATGAATGTCGTTGAATGATAGTAAAGTCGATTTTCTTTGGAGTGTTGGTGTAGTCGAGCTAGAGGATTTCCACTCGGACTGCATAGAGTGAATGGTCCCCCAAACAAATCTGGTACTAAACAATTTCCCGACTCCAGAGTGATGAGAGCTTTGTGAGCTTAGCGCTTGGTCGAACTAGTGACGAACGACATTGCTACCACTGGGATATCCGTCGCTGAGAGAATCTTAGAGAGGAAAACTATTTAAAAGTGGTTATATTTCCGAGGTTGAATAGAATGACAGAATTAATAACTGAGAAGATGAGCAGTATAAGCAAATCCACTTTGACAAAAGCGGTTAGTGAGCATGTCCTGCCGCTAATGATGAATGTTATAACGAAGACTTTGAACATACTATAGCGAAAGGGGCGTCATCCATTTATTAACACATATCTCGTGATATAAATTCTCTTCAGTGCAAGTGAGAAGCAGAGGGCAAAATGCGTTGCACTTTACGGGCTTCCTTTGCAGCGGTTCATTTTGCCAAAAAGAGCTTTTTTAATGGGCATTCTTTATATCTCCTTATTTGTAACTGACAGCTGCTCTAACACAGCAGTTGTGTTAGACGCAGTCGTTGAAAATCTATACTCTAGATTTAATAGTTCATAAAAAATTCTTCAAGGACGAGTTCACTTCGCAGCGTCGGATTACTACTGTTGAAGATGGCACCTACTAGAAAGAATGTTACCGTTCAAAAGCGCACAATAAAGCCTCCACTTCTCTACTTATAGAATGAAGTTCGACATTTGGAGGCATTTCTGGTCTACGCTAAGGAATAAATTATCTTGTAGACTTGTGTAGGCAGATCTTAATCTACTTCTGCAGTCGATGTCAACAAAACTACTGTTCGTAGTAGTGATTCGAAATTAAAATCGTAGTTTCAATGCAACTGCAAGATTGTTTAGGGTGAGCCGCAGACTCGTCATTTAAAAAATTTGAAAGCGCATAGAAATGTTTCCACTTGAAGATTGGGGGGCGGACATGAAGGGACTGCTTTTCGCTGTGATAAGGGGATAAAAGGATAAAGAGTTCGGCCTTGACTGCTCCCTAAAAGATGCGCCTGCATTCGACTTCATCAAGCATTATTAAAGGTGATTGAATGCGTATCTGGCTAGTGGTGGCTTGTCAATATATCAAGTCAGCACTTCCTTATTGCCAGAGAAGTCTGGTATCAGTTATCCTACCTCGGAGGGATTAAAGGCAAGGTAGGCTCAGGAGCGCCATCGTAATAAAGATCACGTGTGTGGTACAGATCGCGTCTAACCACTGCGTCACACGCTACCTTTTTGCTGTGATCAGGTGACAAATTATTGAAGAGACATCTTTAGAGTGGCTAGTGGTTCATGAAGTATGCGCTCTTCAAAGTGCTTCAACTGAGTTTAACTTTCGAAGCAGTTATCACGCTAGTTACCATAGCTTTCCACATATGTTCTTCACCGACATTTGCTCCTCAGTTTACAATTTAATATCTACACACAAGTACAATTTACATATCTTAAAAACTGACTTTTGTAAATCTCGGTAGCAATAATCGATAGTTTTCTACATGCTTGAGATAACACGACGTTGGTATAAAGTTTTTTATTCCGCTAATGTTCAAGCGTCTTCGTCTTACACGGAGCCCCCGTTGGTCTGAGTCAATGGTCCGCGCATGGTCGTTCTTGCAATGTGGAAGTTCGTTGTCGCATCGAGTCTAATCCAGTGAAAGATGCACCGCTGGCCCGCCCAGTGTAGGTCATACTGGAGGCGGGAATCGATCTACACATCTCCTGTATAAAAGTGTACGGCCGAGTGAAGTCCCTCACTCGAGTGGTGCTCCCTTAACTGGATTTGACTCAATGCTACAACAAATCCACTTCGCTACCGCGACCCATATGTGGACTATCGACTCGGATCAATGCGCCCTGAGGAAGGCAAAGACGCCCAAACGTTAGCCGAATGAAATTTTTGTACCAATCTTGTGTCAGGTCAATCATGGCGAAAATTATTAACAATTTACATACTCCTTACAAAATTAGCAATCGATACTTGGAAGCTGAAATTCTACCCTGCAAGCAACAACTGCTACGGAAAACTAGTAGTTCTTATATAAATGAAATCTTTCGCTTGAACCTTACACTTCGTAGGTTTCATACAACGGCCACAACCATTACCAACTGGCTTAGGGGCGTTTTGCAGCGAAATTTCATTCCTAATGCCTTAATATTGCCTTATAAATTCTCACACATCAAATTAAATAATTCAATGCGTGGAAGCACTACCGCTCAGAGGATAAAGCAAGTAGAAAGAGATAACACACCACTCCATTTTGAAACTGTTTAGAGAGGTTTTCTGCAAGGTACCCACTGTAGGTTTTCCGCGTGCTTATGAAGCAAGCCTGGAGAACAGACGGAAGAAGAGCCGTACATAAAACGTCGTCTGGTCATTTGTGTCAACGAACAGCTTTTCTTGATTTTACTGATTTTTTAATAACGCCCTTAATAAATAAAAACATACGCCCTTGATGAGTTGGAGGAAAAGACAGCATTATAAATTGTGAACATCATGCTAATGTCTTCCTATTTAATACCATTAACCCACTGTGATTCTGTTACGCTGTTTTTCTTGTCCTCTCTCCGCATTCACATGGCTGACCTGCTTGGGAAACTCGTTTCTGTTTTGCCAACAGATATTAATAAAACAGGTCCTTCCTTGAGTGGTCTTTCAGAGAAAAGAGGCCTTATATGCTGTGCTAATTCTCGGCATAAAGACGCCTTCCTTTTCCAGAAAATCGCACATCCATTATTGTATAAGCTGCTTCATCGGTCATACATTGCATCCCTGACAAAATAGAAGTCAACAGGTTTTCTTACGTCTCTTGTCATAACATCGAATCAGATACGATAACACACAAAAAGCAAAACTGGGACTACAGTAGTAATCCCTCGACTGTGATGATCTAATAATCTTTCTTAGGGCAAAGACCAATGAATCGTTACACCTCGTCAACACTTATCAGTTCTCACAATACAACTTCTGTACTGGATATCTAATTGTCTCGTTCACACAAACGGCTTCCAGATATTAGCAAAAATAACTCGTGGGAGTCTCCCGGTTCTGTGCATTGAGACAAAGACTGTCGAGGTAAAGAAAACTTACTGTTTTCCAAAATCTAGTGTTTGTTAGGAAATATATTGTTACATCATTCAACGCTGACTTCATTATTAACATTTTCAGCATTTATTCCCGGACTTATCCTCTTCGAGTAGCCTTCAACAGAAAACACACCAAGTTGCACATTGTTCGCCTCTCTTTGACTTCTACATAGTCATTCTCGATGAGAAGTCGACCCAGACCGAAGCAGGAGCCTTGTAGAACGTTAGGCTAATCTTCTAGAATACTCCTTTCATAGAGTAATGCCTGGTTTCTGCAATGAAAGTTTTCAAAACCAAAGGTTGGCCCTCACTTCACTTTCAACAGGCAATCTCAGTTCATAGCAAACATTGCTACGAAGAGGAAGACGCCACACCAAGAACATGAACGACTCTGGACAATCGACCTGAAACGTCAACCGAATAAAGATCTTTGCCAACCACGTGATATCTTAACAACCAAGAACGTAAACGATAAAGCTCTCGGTGTTGATCAATTCCTGAGAGATGCGCCATGCATTCGACTTCGTTAGGCATTGTTGGAGGTGATTGAATGCATATCTGGCATTTAAAATAACTCGCAGTGGAACTACCGACGTACCGAGCCAGTGCTGCTATCCTCCCAGACAAGTCTGGTACCAATTTGCCGACTCCCGGAGGGATGGAAGGCTTGGTGGGCCATGGGCGCCAAAAATCGATTCCACGTGTGTTGCATGGCGCCTCCGACCAATGCGCCACACGCGCTCTTTTCCGTTCCATTTGTTACTTTAACTATTGTCTTCTACTGAATGATAATCGTTTCCAGATCAGATTATAAATGCTGAGGTTAAATGACGATCGGTTTGAAAAATACCGGAAGAGATTCCAGAGATTTTGCCAAAAAATGCGCGAGTATGGTTTTTCTACTATGAGAAAAAATTGGGCCATTTTTGAAATTTAGGTTTTTGACAAGATCAAAATAGAAGTGACAATCTGGAAAAAGCTGTAGTCTCTTTTCTCTTCAATCCAGAAAGCCAATAACTGTATGTGTGACCAGCTGAGAACGGCTGCCCCCTACAATGGTGAGTTTCGTGGGAAATTGAGGCTCGACCACCATCAAATGTGTTAATTGGCTATCCATACCCATAGAGTAGCATAGCAAAGTCTTTTCTATAAACCTCTCATATTCTCAACTCCTCCAGTCGTCTAATTTTCGAACAATTACCGTCAAACAAGGAAAAATGTGATACACCAAACTGTCGAAGATGAAGTGGACCAGATACGTAATGCGTATGAACGACAACTAATGGACAAGAATCGTTAGTAAGACCGCCCAACCACTGGTCAGAGTTTTTCACAAAAGCGTAGAAAAAGTATGATGCTCAACGAGTCCATAGGGGCAAGCAAGACCACTGGGCTACTCTAGCATTCGACAAGGAGAAATGGAAGATTTACTGGCGCCCTCTTAAGTCACTCGACGATCAATGGGACGACAAGTGATACAGGTGATGGAAAAACCAGCACCATCCATTACTAGTTGATAGTGAACGGCGGACGAGTTATACCAAGTCTGCGGCCGACATGAAATTAGGCGTCGTCCCACTTGGAAGTCATACAGAACTAAGCGGCGTTTGCTGTGTGTTAGTAGTTATGAAAAGTTTTTATCATAGGCAAATAATTTCCAGCTACACCTTTCATAAGAAGGAAACTTGCAGGGTTGTGGTCTTCTATAGAACAACATGCATAAACAATACCATCACAGGTTGGGAACAAAGTTTTCTATAAATTTCAGAGTTTAAAGTCATCCAGTAAAAAATCCGCGAGAGTAAGGTGCGTGGAATTTTGCAAAATATCCTGTGTGTCCTGCATATCTGATGTTGCGTCCCACTCGTCGATACGGCCGAAATCCTGCGTTTAAGTGAGTAGCAAGAAAGATATGGGATTGTCGAAGTCCTGTAACTCTATCATCTATTATAACACTGGTCGCAAAGATATCTGTACTTTCAAGCATCGTGTGCCTTGTGCTTTCTGGCTCTTCGCCAACTGTCCTCTGAACCATCACCGCAGCTTGAACACTGGACGGACGACGAACACCTGTCTCGCTCTTGGTACGTCCGCTGCGTGACTCCTGCAAGTTCCTGCCCACTGCGCGATCGCCCTTTTTTCATTCCCTCAGATGGCACTACACCTGGTCAAATTTGCTTTCGGTCACGAAACGTTGAATTTCCGCCGCAAAACGAGGTCTTTTAGGTTTTGGAAAACGCCGTCGACGGCATTGGTGACAGTAATGGCGGTACTGGTTGTGGTGCTGGCGTTGGCACAATGTCGATGTTTCCCAATGGCCGTGGCCAGAGAAGAGCTATAACGCCGGATGCGGATGCTCATCGTAACCGTAGATGCCAGCCACCTCAGAAAATTATCTTGTGCGTAGGATTTGAGGCGGACAGTGATGGCCTAGGGCGGCAAATGATATCTGCAAAGACGTTGATCAAAGTACGGAGAATCCTGTGCGTACGAGTAGCGATGGTAAATCGATGTGACTACGGCATCTCCTCAAACTTGGGTAATTGTTGAGTTTAATTGTTTAAAGTGTTTGGTTGAGTAGATTGCATGTCAATTCAGTCTTTCCAGGCTCTGAAGAATACGAAAGCGGGGAAAGGTCAGCTATTGTGTGCTAGTAAATTCTATCACATCAAGCTCGTGTTTGCTCATTAAAGAGAAACAATGCATTTTGTAGAATTTGTTCGCTCAGAAGGAAGTTAGATGCATTAGTAGAGGTGATGGTGTTGGGCAGTCCCCGTCTGGAGAAATCAGTTTAAAGCTGGCAAGAAACCATTCGTCGTTAAGGTGTCTACGAGCTGAATCACTCTGGTTGTCGCTCACGTGATTATGATGGCGTAGACTTTCGTTGTTCCTTCATTATTTTTCGCTCTTAATGGTCTGAAATAGCCTACACTTGTATGCCCGGACGCTCGTGATCTTCTTGCTCGCCTTTCTGGGAGGTCGTCCATCGGCGGGAATTTATAAGGGGACTCTGATCATCTTTAGACGGGGTACGCATTGTCTTATTACTTAGCCATTTGTCTTAGACTTGTCATCCAGAATTTTTTCACGTGTCCTAGTTATGATTGGCTTGTAAGGTAATGAAATGGAAGGTGTGCATAGAGGATTAACAATTCTGCTAGTGGTATTTCAGAATTCATTGTCGAGCTTCACGTGGTATGGCCACTTTGTTTAATCTGCCTTTGCAGCGAACGATTCTCCATTCGTCGTGGAAACTTAGTGGTTTCATATCAAAACTCTTAAGACTGCTTCTTACTCTATGGCTGTAACACGTTTTCTGTTGACAATGATCGGAGCTATCTTTTGTATATCTCGTGGCGCAATTCTTCCCATACCTTGGAAATAGTTTTGCCGATAAATCTGAGGACGTATATGACCGTTCTCTTTGCTCTTGTGATTCTGCTGAATCGCTTCCAGTCGAGTAATTCTTCAATAGCTGTGGTAGTTACTGATGTAACTGTGAATACTGGTGCCCTTTGTATGCTTCCTTGTTGTAAGGTAAAGAGGTGGTTCTTCGTAAAAGGTTCGTATTCTATCGAGCAGTGCTCCATTCTAGAGGATTCGATTCCACTCAATAACCCGGAGCCAATTCACAAGTGCGAAGAGCTCTGGGATATCAACACGAATCATCTCGGCACTGAACAAGACAATGGCACCCATAGGTTAGCTCGACAGACATTTTTTGAAGCAGCCTCATGTTAACTCAATGACTTAAGAAAGTGTTGACTATTCATGCCGAGATTAAATGACGGTCGTTTCTGAAAAAGATTTTGCAGGCCTATGGGAGATTGCGCTTTATGAACTCGGGTTAGTAGCAATAGTCCTACTGCTAACTGAAATTTTAATATCGACGGGAAGAATGTTTTAAAACCATATGTTACCTCCGTTTAAGTACTTTTTTGTCTTGCGTGCTATCACAGTTACTTTTGCGATACATGTAGAAATTTCTTTCAGGTAATGTATGTTCATCCCATGTGCGTGGCATCAAAACTACGCACATGTTCCCGGCTACGGCGAGCCTTTATCGTCATCAAACCTCTGGCATCCGTGCCATACGTGCCATATCATTCTAGAAGGAAGTTGTAGTCCCTAGCTGAATGTTCACGAGCGTCATACTCAGGTGCAGATATGCTTGTCCTATCTCGGACTGGTTGCAGCGAGAGAATACGTGCACGGCGTTTTCGCTTCCTTCCTCAAATACCACGGTGCTCTCAACTGTTCAGTCTCTTCAAATGTAAATGGAAAATTTCAGATTTCACTGACATGGCGCGTGTGGCGCAGTGGTTGGAAGCGGCCCGGAATACACGTCTGGGATCGAATGCCGTGCCCATGGATCACCCAGTCTTCCATCCCTCCGGGGTCGGCAAATTGGTACCAGACTTGTCTGGCGGAAGGAAAGCACTGGCTCTATACATCGGTAGGCCACCGCGAGTTATTGTAAAGACCAGATGCATTCAATCACCTCCAGCGATGCTTAATGAAGTCGAACGCATGGCACATCCCTAAGGGAATACCTTTCACCATCAGCAATGACACAACTCTGAAACTGAACGGCAAATCGACGGGGTCGACGATGTCAAGTCCACAAAATCTTCCGTCCATCACCGGAAATGTCGAACACTTTGGGTACTTCGGCGCATTTCGAGGGCTTCCCCTCTTTACAACGTGTTAACACATAATCATGAACACCTCTTCGCCATTTCGAATTGGAAGATCATCAATAAAGGAAAACTGCTCTACATTCAAAATATAGCACAAGATGTTTTATCCATATTTACATCCATTTCCTTAATTACCATGGGGATTAATTTTTTGGACGATTTGAGTAACAACTCTCCACAAATTAAACTAGTGTCAAAACGACTATCGTAGTTACTCTGATCACAACTGACAAACTGTAAGAGTAAGCGCTAAAGCAGAAGTTATTTGTCAGATCGAAAGGTTTATCGGGGAGAACGCAGATGCGGGAAACGTGCTCCATTCAATATTAGCGCCCCAAGAAAATCGATATTACGGTCAGCCACATGTGGTTTTCCTGGATTTTGCATGGGGGGCATTTATGACCTAGGGTGACTTGGAAGGAATGATATTCTAGCTGCATGGTGAATTCCAGCTTTGTTTGATGTACAAAGAGTGCAGTTCGTTTTGAAGGAGTTGATTGAACTCGTTGTTTCTACCAAAAACAGATCTTCATCCGGTCTCGCACTGAATTCATTCCATCCTCTTCGAGTGTTCATACGTATTGCGACTGGTTACTGAGAAATATGTCTGAGATGAGGCATCTCTAAATGTTCTAACTAGACTGATTAGATGGTCCGACACAAGAAGAGCGACGAAGAGTACGTTGAAGAGAAGAGATCAAGTGCGATCGGTGACATCCACAGGAAGCTGATGCACGTTCGCTCTCGAAAAGATCGCGTCAACGAGACTTTGGAGACACTTCAGTCGTACACAGAAAAGGGTGGCTCACTCTGTCTAAAGAATAAGGCGAAGACACTAAGTCTTTATCAAGCGTTGTTGAAGGCATGTGAGAGTGAAGGGGAGTACATAAGGTATGATCCAGCTCTAAAGTTCGCTCTTCTGTGGCATTCCTGAAATAATCATGTTGATGTTGTACGGTTGAGACCAACTTTTCCTCCCAAACTTCCCATTTTCAATGCTAACTTAGCACTTGTTTTCAGGGAGACTGCTAAGTGATATTGAGAAGATACGTAGAGCAGAATATAAGACAAAGATGAAGACACATCTTAAACGTCATGCTCTTATGCAACTCATAAACCTTCAGGGGACAGCCCTTCCACTCTTCGTAGGCGGCGTTGACGGCTTCCCACCTCCGTTTGTGGGAGCCATAGCCATTCCTGACACAATGCCTCTGAAATCGGGTGATTCCGTAGCTGCCTATGTCGATGAGAACTGGATCCTTGCAGAGGTTGACCACACTCCAGCTCGCCTTCCTTCTACTTTTTCCTTACAAATACTGGATAATTAAAGGTTGTTGCCGTCAGTCCTACGGGTCGCTATGATGTAAAGGACGTCGACGACGAACAAAAGGTTCGATTAACAATTGCACGTCGTCGCCTTATACCTTTACCGAAGTGGAGAGCTGATCCTGAACGAGACGCTCATGCATTGTTTCCCGTAGAAGCATTTGTGCTGGCTCTGTATCCCCAGACAACGTGCTTTTATAAGGGCGTTGTGCAGAGGGTACCGCAACTTGCAACCGATGACTACTTGGTTGCATTCGAAGATCCTTCTTATAACACTGGATACTCACCTTCCTTACCTATACCGCAACGTTACGTTGTTCCTTATAAAGAGATTAAGGGTAAGAATAAGGGATAATCAGCGGCAAATGAAAAATCTGATGTATTATTTGTACGTATTGTTCATATTTCATCCTATCGAGTACTGTGCAAACGATCTGCTGGTCACATATACTTGTCGAGACCTATTCTTAATAAGTAAAGTCACCTTAGCGCAAATTGTGCTAACGATGTATTCAGAAGAATATACATATTGCATTCACAAACACTTTGTCCAATACACTTCGCCTTTCAAAACAAGTACCGCCATTGCCGAATTGAGCTAGTAAAAGTTGACAGGGTCATGGATCGATTGGCGTAACTCTTCCAGTAGTAACAATCCTACGAACTACGTTGTGCAAGATTCTATACGTTTATAACTAACAGAATAAGTAGGCCCACAGAGCATGGAAGAGTACAACAACTTAACTGGGGTCAATGCCGGCTTGTGCTCCCTAGATCAATCCTGTTGACGGATGATTGCTGATGGCACTGATCGCATAAAAATAGTTGAGAGACAGGCGAAACGAAGGACCCACATGGTGTGGTGGTGAACGCGTTAGCCCCCAGAAACGGTAGTAGCGCGTCGCTCACCACCGTAGACACCTGCGGTCTGGAATTTTACGAATATCTCAGCATCATTGTGGTTATGCTCAGGGGTTTCAAACACACCAGTTTGCGAATCTACACATAGGACGTGTACCACAATTCTCTTCACTAATCACCCACGATGCATAAGTGGTAGAAGGTTCTGGACAAGTTGTGTTAGTTAGTTTCCCTGTTTCTACCTAAATCTCCTGCTCAAGGTTTTCGTAGATATCGAGGTAGGCAGTTGCGATGTTCTCAAGTCTTTTTTCTTTGCTGGTTGTTCACTTCTCTAGTGAGGAAATATGTGCAATTCCTCACATCCGAACGATAACTGTCTGAGATTTCATTCTTATGCTTGTTCTTGTCTGTCTGTCCTATATTTATACACATCGCACGTATTCAAGACAGTGGAATAGGCGATGATAACAACGTACATATTAAGGAAGCTTTTGAACTAATAAAAAGGCTATGCTTGCGCACTATGCAATAGGCTCTTGTCCAGCCGAAGTCGAGCTTTTAGCCTTGACAAACTCGGATTTTCCTCCTGCAATTTTTCAAACCATAGCGAAGCAGTACTGTTGTCTTGCCTAAAATACAGTGCAGTTTTGAACTGGAACACATCACTGGTGCCCTTAAAATGATAGTAGGTTGACAAACGGATGAGAAATCGGATTTTGCATGTGCACTCTTCCCCGGGTTTTTAGAGTGGAAAAAAACTGCTTCATTATGCGTTTATAACAGTGGGTAAAGTCTTCAAGACTAGCGCGTTTAAGTGCAATGCGGAATTCACTTCCTCTACAAAGTCCCGAAGATCCCATGCCTAAGGAGTCAGACATTTCCACTTGTAAGCCAAACTAGAAGTGAGAGGTCAACGATCCGACATAGTACACCAAGATATTCGTATCCCACCAACAAACGTGCTCACTTTTCCACAGCTTATGACAATCTCTTGATTACAGTAGTTAAGGAGTTTACAACTACAAAGCCTAATGAGGAAAACAGTGCTCTATTGCCATAAGGGTAAATACAACCTTATGTTTTCTTCATGAGCAGAAACTATGCTGTTAAAGCAATAATTCTCTTTTTGCACAATTTTTTTTCACTAGAGACAGGAATATTCCCCATTCTTGTACAGCTTACGTGGTTGATCTCTTTAACAGACTAAAGACATCTAAGAAACGATGTGTTTTAAAGCTGCTTCCTATTCGACTGAAATTTCAGTTTTGAGTTCTTTTCTGTATGATTATAAAAGTATTCGGCTGATCAGAATGCGTCTCAGTGTGCTCTGAAGAAGGCGAAATCCTTCGAAACGTCAGGGACTGAGGAATAAATGTTGTGTTAGTGAACTTATGTCTGCTCATCAAGAGCATACAACGTTACTGATCAGAGCCGAGGTTAACAGAATGTCAACCTTGGAAAATTTATTCGACCTTATAAGGTATCCCTCCAATCTAATATTCGTTTAGAACTAAAGTTCTTGAAAAAAAAGTCGTGAACGAAGTCAAAAATTTCCAAAAATTTCAAAGTAAATGTAGCTGAAACAAATACCGACGCTACAGCAAAGAATAGTACCATGTCCTGTTGCAGAAAACGCGTTTTCTCGACTGTTTTGGTGTTCGAAAGATCTCGACGAAGAAAAAACGAGGAAAACATCTAGTGGTTCCCGGGAAGTCCAACTTTGTTTTCCGTAGGGTAAGAGAAGCTATGTATCATTGACAAGTCTCTGCACTCCATAATTTTTCATTTCATTATATAAACTAGGATGTATTCACTCTCTATGAGCCGAAATATAATAAACTGAAATTAAAGGCACCCAATATTTTCGCGCTTTATGCATTGAAGTCGATGCATATGGTAGCAGTGGTATACTCGATGACTGATAAGAGAAAAGGTGGTAGTGGTAGGTGCAAATTGATTCCGACGATTCTCTAAGCACATTATGTGTTCGCTAGAATTCCGTCTAATTTGCGTTGATATTCTTAGCAACAGATGGTCAGGTACTTCACTCTTCCACCCATAAAGACGTAAAGACCCTCATGAAATATTCATGGAATCTGCAGGAATTCATGTCTGAAACGGAACTAAAAGGCTAACATGCTCCAGAGAGTCAATTTGGATAAGAACACGACGATCAACAAAGTCTTTGTTCTTCTTCAAAAACGTGCTGAAATCTCGCACCTACCAACTTAGTGCCTTTTAGATTTGCTAGGAGATCTTTGTAGAGAAGAAAATCTCACCGGTGAATTGCTCCAAGAGCAAGTATCGTCTCATGTTTCTGTTCGTGCACTGAGCAAATCCTTTTACGCTTCTCATTTTTCCATTCGGAGAAAAATGTTGAAAAGTCCTCCTCGAATTCTTCATGTTCGAACTCATCAACGTGATCGCTAGTTGGTGGACAGCTCATGACTATGTATTGCACTGGATGTTCCATAACGTAGACTCTAAATGGGCCATCGATGAAGACCTGAAAAACAACTAGAACAACCACTACGTTCCACTTAAGAGAAGTTGCTGGATCCGTTAGCATAAACAGACCTCAGAATCGTCACGAAGATTTCGAATCAACTCCTTCTGAATCAGACTCTGCGCAAATGCAAACCACCCGTTGTCATCGGAATGTCTAAGAGTGAGCTTAAATACACTATTTCATTACCGTATAATATGATCTTGCTTCCAAGTTTATCTTGGGAGATTTCTACGATTACTACTTCCACAGCAAATCCTGTGATTTCCGAGTGTGGAAAAAGAAAACACTGTAAACCGTACTTTAACTAGAGATATTGACGTTCCGGGATCGGGACTCATCATTTTCAGCGCTACGCCTGCCAACTCAGCTGGAGACAGTGTTTGGCCTGAAATGCAGTGTAGAAGTCAGTTTAAAACAAATGCTAGATTACAAAGTTCTCGAGCAACAAGAAGCTCGGTTATTGGACTTGGACGGCTCGTCCTCACTAGTTATGCCGGCCTCAGCATAATCCTCATTTCCCGGAGTTTTACTGGTTTAGCTATTTTGTTTCCCTGGAGTCCCAAGGTGATCTCGGCCAAAGTCTCCCCACGGTCGTCAACACAACAAGCAGGCGCCGCTCTCGTGCATAAGAGGGAGATTTGCAACCATGCCACTACTTTGATACCAGGACGGTGGCGAACCCTGGTATTGGTACTAGTTTACTCTTAGTTGGGATTCGTGGTGGAAACACGGGACTCCTTCTCAACTTGGGAGACCCTGCTGGTGGGAAGAATCCCCCCGCTCTAAATCGCAGCACGACATCCACGAACATCCAGCTACGATGAGTGGGTAAACCTTTGGGAGGGCTCAGGTCATTAAAATAAAGAATATACAGGACTAGATGTATTTATAAATTCCGAGAAATGCACTTCACCCTCTAGAGTTCTGCGGTCCAAATACTTGTTTGAATGTTTCAATTTCGGCATCCAATACAGCATCCGTTTTATCTATAAGATTCTGTTCGAATAAGAGATCTGGAGAATAATCTCTTTGTATAACAGAACATTAACAGCACTCACCTTCTTTGTGGCGAAGTTCCATTCTCCAAAAGCATTCACAACGATGTCATGAATCTCTTTGTCTGGTTGTACACCTATAGAACCCTCGTAGAATATGTGGCGGCAAATCATTAACAAATACATCAAAACTTCTGCAAATCACCATTCCATTCCATTTCATCGAGAACTTTGACACAGCAGTTTTGTTGCATCGGATAGTGTAGGAATATTCTCTGGAGCAGGACGTATGCAGTACAAAAATTGTAGGGCCTTACAAAACTTAACAGATGCCAACCTGGAAGGAGTTCTGCGGGATCATCTTTCCTTTCGGAAAAACATTAAGTAGAGCCTTGTAAACATCCAGATCTTTATGAATTCTATACTCCTTGATGTACTTCAGCGCGGTATTGATAAACTCGACATGCCCACGTGGTTTGTTCTCTTTAAAAGCGGAGACTGCAGCCAAAAAAGTTGCCTTATCCCTTTTATGAGGTGGGACTGACTGGAAATGTTGCGCAATATGGACTAAGTCTCCTTGTTGTACCCCTGAACCATCTGAAGAACAATGCCTTAATGTTCTAAAAGGCACCTCCGCCAACAGACGTCGAACCCCACCATATGGGGCTATCATTTAGAAACTTTTCCTTAAAATACGATAGGCTTAAGGGGTGGGACAACTGCCACTCATGGATGAAATACGCACGTCATCCTCAGAATAAAGTTGTAAAACATTCCAATTGGAGCAGCACGACGTATAACGACAAATAAAAGGAGAAAGGATAAAGCCGTCGGTGCAGATCAGTCCCGAGGGATGGGCCATGCATTCGACTTCATTAAGCATCGTTGGAGGTGACTGAATACACATCTGGCCTTTACAATGACTCGCGGTGGCCTACCGATGTATCGAGCCAGTGCTGCTATCCCCCTAGACAAGTCTGCTGCCAATATGCCGACCTCGGAGGGATGAAAAGCTTGGTAAGTCTGGGCAGTGGGGATCGATCCCATGTGAACTGCACGGCACTTCCGACCATTGTGCCATACGCGTCTTTTAACGACAAATACAACAACACAAGTGGTAATGAAGGATTCATCAGGTGAACTCTGAATCCCCTACGCCTTAGAGCAACAATCCCCACTTTCCTCCGACCACCTCAGTCAAGACTATCCGCAATCGACGCCAGGGTGTTGATGAGCGCACATGATGTGCTGGCGTCTTCCTGGCACATACTACGGTATACGTGTACGCAGCACGAACGGGCCTTGGGTCCCGTCCACCCACAGCAGGAATTGATCTCTGTTTCTCATGAACTGGTAGTAGCTGTTCATCGGAGCCTTGCTCGAACTTCTGATTACTGTCATGTTCATATCTGGAGGGAGAGTTCCCCTTATTCCTTAAAAGTTTTGTTTTTTAGGCCGTTTTCTACCTGTTTGGAGTTGGACGTTTTCGTTCCCCTAAGTTCCTTAAAAGTCACATATAATACAACATCTGTTCTCGGATGTTCAGGTTTTCATGGTCAAGTGTATGAGTAACTTTGTTTGAAGGTTAAGAATGCCGACGAAGGCTTTGGGAGAAACATTGAAAGAGTACGAAGTGGTCGGCCGCAAGCTTCCCACCGACAAGGAGCCGGTGACTCCTATTTGGAAGATGCAGATCTTCGCTTCGAACCATGTGATTGCAAAGTCGCGCTTCTGGTACTTCGTTTCCATGCTGCGTCGTGTGAAGAAGGCAAATGGGGAGATTCTGTCGTGCAAACAGGTATTCCCCAGGAAAGTTGCCGGTTCAGTGAAAAACTATGGTGTTTGGCTAAAATATGATTCTCGTACTGGGCACCACAATATGTACAGAGAGTATCGAGATGTTACCGTGGCTGGAGCAGTCACGCAGGCCTATCGCGACATGGGAGCTCGTCACCGTGCCCAGGCAGACCGGATCCACATCTTAAAGGTGCAGGCCGTGAAGGCGGCGGACACCAAGAGGGCCGGGATTAAGATGTTCCACGACTCGAAGATCAAGTTCCCGCTTCCGCATCGCGTCACGAAGAGGAGGAACGTGTCGCAGTTCACGACCAGACTCCCCACCACTCACTTCGCTTAGTGGCACATTGTTATTTGTTACCGAATAAATTGTTATTACTATCGTCACAGTTGCGTTGTCCTTAGTGGCTTTACCACGTATATTTTCGAAATGTAGCCAGATCTTAAACCGTGGGCGCCCTGCGTCCCTACACTTTGGCTGACCGCCCGTAGCCACGCCTGTCCGCTGACGTTCCACAGACAACGGTGGCGAAGTGTTTTCGTAATCTTAGTTACTACTTCGATTTCTGACTAATATTTTGTTGTTAGTCGCTGAAGTTTTTCTATGAAAAGTCGTTGAAGGTTGCTAGGATGGCCGATATCCCCGAGGGTGATTACGAGAAGGGTAAGAAGATATTCAAGCAGCGGTGCCTGCAATGTCATGTCGTTGACTCTAAAGCGACGAAGACTGGTCCCACTCTTCATGGAATCATTGGGCGCAAGTCAGGAAGTGTTGAAGGCTTCGACTATTCTGCTGCCAACAAAAACAAAGTTAGTGTTGTACCACTTGGTGTTTTTTCTTGTGCAGCATTTATATTTATACGTCCATAGGCTTCCTATACATCTTTATAAACTCCATTTGGTCACAAACCTCTGTGTACCGTTAAAAAAGATCTACAGTCGGAGAGACACGTAGTCATGTGGTATGCAGAAATGAGCAATTTATGAGTTTCGCTTGGCCAACACAAATCCTGAATCGTCTTCGTAGGAACTATATTCATTAGAGAAATCATTATACTGTTGGTCGTTTGAGAATGGTTATACAAATTCTTTTTCATGACAGCTAATCTTGCATTCTTCGCACCATACCTCATCACGTGTTCATCATTGGTTTTTTGGTACTATCGCCCATCGCTGCTTGTTTAGCCTATTGGTCGGGGGCGACCTCCACTGCACTTGGGGTCGATCCCAGTGCCTTAGGCCCACCAAAACTTCCATGCCCCCGGCGTCAGCAAATTGCTACCAAACTTAGCTTGGAGGGTTGCAGCAGTGGCTCGATACTTTGATAAGCCGCCGTGAGTCACTGTACAGACCAGATGTGCATTCAATCACTTCTAACGATGCGTAATGAAGTCGAATGCGTGGCGTATCCCTATGGAACTGGTCAACACCGAGGGCTTTATCTTCTGTCCTTTTATGGCCGATTGTTTGCATCAGTAGAGGTGGACATATTTACGTGTGTGTAGCAGCTATCTTCAGATGTAATCCTTGTCATGGACTATTGAGGAACGACTTCTGCCCAACTTCAATACCATATTTTTGTGGGAATTGGTCGTAGAAGAATAATAAAAGTGTTGGTATATCCAAGAAACTAGAAGTACTTCTTCCATGCCTTCAGTCCTGTACATGTTTTGATGCTGTTGATTTCCTTCCGCTCACCGCAAATTTCTAATGGTCGATGGAATCGTTCTTCCGTGAATACTGTCTTTGTGGACTTTGTAAATGTACTTCTACAGAGGAAAATATGTCAAGAAACATTAATTATCTTTTTAGCATAACTGGTAAACATGTAGTAGATCTGTGGCCTTATCTACTCTTTAACCTGTTGAATGGCGCATAAACATGGCTTTTTCCGGGATTAGCCTTGCCATGGCGTGGCCAGGTCTCCAACCTAGGCAGTTGCTAAGTTTTGAACCATGAAGGTGTTTGCTGCCTTGTGCGTGTAATTCTAAAACCACAGCGATTTTTGTGATAAATCGACCGACCGATGGGCGTTAATCACATGAGGCGAATACCGGGATCACTTCTTTCTTGCTCCAGTACTTGGAAGGAGGCACTGTGTACTGTTGCACTGGCAAAGTATTCCTTTGACGTCTGTATTCGATCTTGCCAATGTTACGTGCTGTACCACTGACCACAGTCAAGATCGAATGCTAATAGAGATTTGCTGTTGGTGGTCTACAAGCTGAAATCTCGCAATTGTTTCGGGGTGTTTTTATCCGCAGGTATAAACTAAAATTTTGTTCTTCGCTTTTTAGATTCTTGAACACTGGTCTGAACACGTTACGAGACGGTAAAGTCTTACTAAAGGATCTCTTAAACCCTCATCATTTTTCAACCTTAGTGGATGAAAACGACTTTGGACACTTAAGTGACCCTACATTCTATAAACTTCCGGTAATGTCGACCGCTTTCATGACTTTGTAATCGGATTCGTTAGTACTACTTGTTGTGTGGCTCTTGTTTATCACAACCACACAGGCGATTCCTTAAGGGCCAGTTTAATCACCGTGATTTACTTATTTTGGACTTTCAACTGTTTAAAGTTGTTAGAAAGGATTGGGTTGAAGTACAAGCTTGTGTGTGCTATGGATTTTAAAGAACCAAAATCCTTACAAGAAAGGTTCCGTGGTTCATTCATGGTGAATAACTTGTTGCGCGAGCTCGAGCCCTAGTGTTCCGTTTAACCCACTCATTTATGTGCAGCCACTGGATTTTTGTATGTGAAATAGAAAACGTATATATCGACAGCGTCATATGGGAAATGTACGACATGTTCTACTTTCTCCTTTCATCATTATTGACTTATACTTACTTAATGAGAAAGCTACTGGTGAAGTCCATTAGTAGTTTGTTAGGTTAGTTATTGCACCTAAAGTTGCAAGAAAAATGCTTCAATTATATATTTTCGTTGGATTTAGTTCAGGATAAATTCCACAATACGGTTGGGCAGTCGACGTGAATGAACCTATCTTTTTCTCGCTTTCAAATAATGTTGAGCCCATAGTTGTGGATAGTTACATGTCAAGCTTTTTTCAAAGCTGAGTGAAATAGTGGGTGTAACTCGATATTCATGAGTATACATACTTCGGAAAACAAAGATATTATTAGCTACGAATTTATTATCATAGCAGGTATTTATGGTGTTTACAACAAGTCTTAAAATCAAGCGCCGTACAGGTACTGTTTCGATGAGGTCTTCAAATCATATAGTTAGCATTGTCACTGCTTATTCTATCTAGACAGTTCGCCTCACTTAGTTGATTTAAGCATCAATATTCTTCTTTTATTTAGGGAGTAGTATGGACGCGTGAAACATTGTTTGAATATCTTCTTAATCCGAAGAAGTACATCCCTGGGACGAAGATGGTTTTCGCTGGTTTGAAGAAAGCTGATGAACGTGCCGACCTCATTAAGTATATTGAAGTTGAATCTGCCAAACCATGTAGTTAAATGTACACGTTATTGATTGACATGTTTGCATAGGTATAATAGTAAAGAGTTCCCCCGGTTGTCTTCGCCCTTTATTTTTGCAACGAAGAATATGTGATATACATACTCGCAATTAAAGTTAACAAGAACCGTATTATTAACAGAACATTATTGAAAATGATATCGTGAACTTGTGTACAACATCTACTTCTTCGGTTTCCCACTCCCCAAGGGTTTGCCAATATCCTTGCCGCGCAGCTTAACCTGCAACGACATCGTTTCGAAGTTATTCAGTGTTCAAGTACTTGCTACTTATACATTTTAGCTCGAATATATGACAAGCAATGAAGGCTTGTCCCTTGGAATAACTTCAGCTGCTAAACTACTATCAGAATGTTTCGTTGGTACTTAGCAGACCGCAGGAAATCATTAAAAATTAGCGCAGGTGTTCCCATGCACTCCATCTTTAACATTTTTCACGACTTTCAAGAAAGTACTGTGCACTGGATAGTAAACTGCAGATCAGAACCTGACATAGTAAATGGAACAACAGTTCTACGATACAAACTAACCCCCCAGAGCGCGTTCCATTTTCTGGAGGATTTGTTGATTCGGGACAGCTTTTCCATTCTCGTATTCGGCAACAACTTGAGGCTTCTCATTTATAGCGATAGAAAGGTCTTTTTGTGTCCATTCCTTAGCTTGACGAGCTTGCTGCATCGCTTTCCCGAGTGACAAGCTCACACGTTCGTGATGCAACTCATCTGTCTCCTCATCGAGTCTTGAATGGATTCACTGTTTAGATGAAAATACACAGCTATCAGACAAAGTAGTTAGTTATAAGCTTATTTGTAAATCAATGCACGATTTTTTTTCTTTTGCTCTAAATAGAACGCGCGTATAGCGCTGTGGTCGGGGTGCCCTGCAATAAACATGGAATTGATCCATGCGCCACAGGCTCACCAAGCCTTCCATCCCTCCGGGGTTGGCAAATTGGTAGCAAACTTGTCTGGGAGAATAGCAGCATTGGCTCGATATATCGGCAGGCTACCGCGAGTCATTGCAAAGGCCAAATACGCATTCAATCACCTCCAACGATGCCTAATGAAATCTAATGCATGGCGTATCCCTCAGGAGTTGATCAACGCCAACAGCCTTAGAGCTGTATGTTCTAGAAAAACCTTTTCTTAATGTAGTATACTATTGCGTATTACTTTAGGCTCGTTTTGTGCACTTTCGCTCGCACAACTGGCTTACAAGGCACTCCCAGATGCAATTTTCAAAAGTATACTTTCATTATACTTTCATGAATTCAAACTTGGTCGTGAAGCAAGGGAAACGCTTGAAAAACCAACAAGATATGGGAAGTGATAACGAATGCACAGATTTCCCATGCGAGAAATCATTCAGAAACAAAGCTGAGGTCAAAACTGTCCTCAATGGCTTCATCGACTCCAGAAAATCAAAGTTTTAAGCAATTTGAATAGACTTGTTTCTCGTTGGCAAAGATGTATAGATTCTAATGGTTTCTATTTATACTAATAAATTTTATTTCGAACTGACACACACGTTGAGATCGCGCATTGATTTCCAAACAACCTAATACTTCCAGCAATTCATGAAGCTTGTAATACTTGGACAGGTCATCTGGGTACACCTATAGGTTTGAGCTATCCTATAAGATATTTACACTCATATAACCTGAGTAAAAAAGAAGTATAGAAAGGAGGGGTGAGAGTAGCATAGTGGTTAGAGGTGCCCTGTAATAAACATATGGTATCTAGCTCGATCCAGCGCCCAAGGAAAAAAGAAGAAGCATGTGACAAACCTCAGAGTATTTTTGTTACTGGTATGTTGGCGGTTCACGCCAGCCATTACCTTCCTTTGAGATTCGACGGCCACGCCTGTGCGAAGAGCTTGATTCAAAGCCTGGAAGTATTTCTCTATCAAATGCTAACCGTCTTTTGGGGAAGCACAAATGGTTAACTGCAAAACTACAAGGTCCACCCTCAAAAAGTGGGATTGGATTGAAGTATGGTCTTGAAAGAGCTTTGACACATGCATAAATAAGATGATGCCATCCTCATAATGAAATGGACAGGCCAGGCAAAGAAAAGCTGACTGACTTATCTTTCCCATACAATTTCCTAATAATCTGCTGTATAGTAGATGAAATATGAGGTACTTGGAGTGGAATCAGAGCCATGCAAGACGATTTTTGACTTGTCGTGAGGCGACGTGTAACCGCGAGGTATAAAGAGGATGAAAGTATACGTTGAAAATCAAATCCTTTCTTCAAAGAAGTCACGAACACTAGAACAAACCAACACTGACAGATCCATGCAATAAGCTGCCGGAAAATTCTAACCGATCTTTGCGATGTTTTGCTAGGTGAGAGCAGAAATGGAGAAAAAGATGTTAGAGATACGAAACATGGCGAACATGACATACCACTCACAGAACCATTGAATTCTTCAAAATAGCAACCGTACATCCCAAGCCAGAATCTTGTTTACCGTACCATCAACATAACGAATGTGATTACGAATGAAGTCAATTCTCAAATGGAAGCACTTTCATGAAAGAGACAAAATAAATGCGAAGTAGAATAGAGGCAAATGCAAGTAATTTGGAAGGATTCATACAAAAGATACAAGTCGGTAGATAACACTTTTAGATGATGCGTTAAAGAGTAGCAACTTCTCATGAAATTTTGCTATGCGACTGGTTATTCAGCGCGACCATGATATATAACCATGCTTGAATACAAGCATTTTTGTCATAAATTAGCACAAATGAAAACAAATCGAAACATATCTGTCCCAGCTACTCATAAAATGAATTGACGTACCGCGTTCGATTTGAGAGTCTTGTTGACGGGCCCGTTCTTGCGTAAAATAGTCACAGTGTTCGGATCAGTATCAGACTGTGGACATCCCATTTTCGACATTATTGCTCCTGAAAACAACGTCAGAACTCTTCTCGAATGCTCCGATAATCCAAAAAGTTCGCTTGAAGGCAGTCGTAGTTGTAGCTGTTGGAGTGGCGGGTGGCTAACGAATCTCAAGGCAGCAAAGAACATAGGAAATGATAACAGAGTTACGTAGAATGACAAACATGTGTCGCAATGGAATTTTTACCACTTTCTAACTAGAAAGATAGTGCTTAACAAAAACAGACAAGAAATGTGACGAGGAAGTAAGGAATGAATTCGATCGAAAAGCATCGATTAGTGGAAATAATAAAAACATCTTTCGCGAAGTGAACAACTGCAGTCAGCGTAAGGTGAGATGAATATACTTCCTAGGCACTGATACCAACCAAGAGTACCTTAGAGACACAACTGGTCGCATTTTCTTAAACAATCATCTCGAAGTCACTCAAAATCCGTAGTCTCCTCGCAATGGTTTATCGCTTCATCGTGACTGGGAGGTGTTCTTGAGTATCGGGCTGCGAAGCTCAGCCGTTGGATTCATATGCTCGGCAGAGTGTCCCAAGTTCAGAAGGAGTCCGGCGTTTCCATCAGGAAGCCCAGCGAGGAATGAACCAATACCAGGATCCACCACCGTCGTATCAAACTAGTCGCATGGTGGCAAATCTGCCACTGATCCACAAGGGCTGCGACTGCCTGTCGTGGGACTTCGGGTAGACTGGCCAGGCTCACCTCGTGACTCCAAGGAACCACAACAGCGAAACTAGCAAAACTCCGGAAAGATGGAAGTTATGCTGGGGGCCCGCACAATCAGTGAAAACGTGCCATCCAAGTACCCAAGTAAAAAGTCTAGGCTTATCAAACTATCCGATCTGTAAGCGCACTTTGTTTAAGAAGAAAACGTTGGCCTCCTTACATTAAACATCACAAAATTTACTTAAAGTTTAGGTTCAACACACCTTAAGCCTGTCCTAACTTCTAGACGGACTATAATTCGGTGGAAAACGCTGCAAATGTTCCTTATGTTCTCGGTGAGCTCACGCTTAGTTGTTAAAGACAACGTCTATTTCACAATTAACGTCTCAGTGGACTTCCTCTTCTTTACAGCCTAGAGCGCGGTACCTCAATTGGTCAAACAATTCAATAACTTCAAGTAAAAAACCGCAGACTTGCATTTCTCTAACATGACTTTTTCTCTATGAAGATTCACCGCTTCAATACTAAACTGATAAACAAAAAGCATGACGTGGTCATTTTTGCTTAGCAGCAGTTTCATCACCGAGGCTCTGAAAATGGACTTTAGATGAAGAAAAACGAGTAACTCATTGATGATACCGACTGATGACAGCAAGGTCTACGATGTGGGATTCAATACTCACTGACAAACAGGTCAACGCAAACGATTTCTGGATAAAGAACAGATGGAAGTTTCTAAACAGCTCGGCCATAGCATGTTTGAGATCATTTCCCCACTTTTACCCAGTCTTGTACCGTGGTTATTTTCAGATAAATACATTAACCTTCACAAGACAAGATATGATCGTCTAGCAAAGCAGCATTCGCCAACTGCGCTGTGCTGATTTCAAAACATCATCAATCACTAACTAACTGCACCCGCAAGGATGAGCCCATAACTGCTCTGGAACCATTTCCCTAGCATTTTGTGGTAATATGGTCATACACGATAGATCAGGAAACGAATCTGATTGCATCGATACCACCTCCGTTTCCATTTCCTCACAAACAACAAATACCTAGGGATATCGGTGCAGCAGAAACGGCGCCAAGTTCACATTTATCAATATGGGTCTGACAAAGGCACACAGAACAAGCCAGAAAAACCCACCGAAGTCACACATCATGAAATATGTGCGAACAATAACACGGCTGAGAGAAAGGCGCAATGAAGGACTTGCATGGTGTGGTGGTGAACACATTAGCACCCGGAAAGGGTAATAGCGTGTTCGGTCCCCACCGCAGACACCAGCGGGCCGGAGTTTCGCAAATATCTCGGCATCATTGTGGTTGTATCACACATAATACCCTCCGATTAACAAAGAGTAGGCAGTAAATAAAATTCAGTCAGAGTACAAGTGAAAAGTACAAGTCTGGAGGATGCCATTAACAAATACAGTGCAAATACAGATTGGTTGTAAACGGCTAAGATCCATTCTGTTGTGACATTCTCGGATGGAGCCAGCCTAGTGATCGAAGGAAAGCTGCTGCCGTGAAGGACTCACACTCGATAGGCGGCAAACCAGCAACGGTTCAGCGAATGCGAACGCCAGCGCTATGGGCACACCCCTGCACGAATATCCAGGGATTTCCTGGAAAACCGTGCTAAGTTGGAGCAGCACTGCACATGCGAGAACACAGATTCTCATGCAGTAGTCGAACTCGTGTAGGAAGCGGATACAGGGGGAATTTTGGAGCCTGGATGGCATATAAAGATGGACCATAAGTGATATGGTACCCATCTGAAACGTCAGCTGTAAGTTTAGCAAACCTTCAGTGGGACAATGTTTAGCATGCACTAGCACGAAAAACACAGAAGACACGAGACATCCATCACCGCCAAGAGGTAGCCGTACCGTACGACATGTTATGGGCAGTGCTGAGATGTGTCCCCATGGAAATCAAATCATGTGAGGAAGTGTCTCAAAGTGCGACAAGTACGAAAATGAACGCTGAGCATGACGCAGCCGATAGTCGACAACCGAGATGCCCGGGATGGATGGCGGCGCGCGCGGCCGCCGGAATTCCTCCACCGTGCTTGTTGTTTCAGATTATTGGAGTGGCTGGCTCTGGGATTAAGCTGGCATGGTTGCATGTCATAGCTTTGTCATATGTCCAAATGAATATTGGTCCTAAGAACTCATGATTCTTGTACGTTCATATAACTCTATTTTGCTCCCAGCCATCGTCCGAGGTAAGAACTGTACGTTTCTGGAAAGCCGCTCAGTGCCTTCTTCCTATCATGGCTAGCTAGTGGCGAGTCTCTTCGACTCGTGATTTCACATAACCCGACTGTCCATGGTATCTTCTGAGCGCCAAACGGGGGCGTTTCTGTGAGTGGCAGTGCTATGATCACTGTGCTCCTGCGTCTGTGGGTGGATTTCAGCGTTGCCGTCACGTCTTCTCATGTTCTTTCCACTTTTCCTGCGGTGTCTATTGTTCAGTTAGTCGATGTTTCAGGTGGAATAGAATGGCTGTGGATGCCCTCGTCGAGTCCATAACCACATACCGCTGTCTACCTCTTTGGGCTCATCTCTACGCTGCCCCATTTGGAGGTAACCTGGTTATTTTGCTAGTAAAATTCCATGTTTTTTGCACTTTTGCAGAAGAGTGGTGATTTGAATTGATCACCCATGTTTCTTCCATCTTTTAAAATCCTCGTAATTGATTTGCGTGGGGTCAGATAAGCTTAGAAAGTTTCTATCCGTGTTTCAGTTATCTACGCGTGTTGGTTTTATATTTGGATATCTGTGTATGACTTTAATCAATACTACGAATTGGGCCTGATTGGAGTGGCCATAATTGGCCTGGTGCAAGCCCTGCTTATTCTGTTCTGTCATTGGTTTGTCGGAGTTAAGTGTGCGCTCAGTTGTGTATACGAGAGCGATCCTCTTAAAGCAACTCATTGTAAAGTTGTTCCAACGCCTAACAATGGATGGTCAGAACTTGTCGCTCTTAGACGAACCCAGAGAGCAGGGAAGTCAAAGTTGTGGTTTGAGTTCCAAAAAGTGCACTATACGTTGGATGAGACATCAAACATGTTCAATACAGTTGTATTTGATTCATGCAAACCTATGAAGTACTACCAGCAGTCCAGAGGAGTTGAAACCGACGACCAACTAGAGGAGATCAACTATCTTCTAGGAGATAACAAGTTCGAATCCTCTAACTTCTAGTTTTTCATATTTGCAAGACCAACATTTTCTGCCAAGTTTAACGTTTAGTCAGTTGGGCATCAAAGGAAAATATTTCGTTTTTACAATTTTTAGGACTGAAATGGTGATACAGCAGTTTTGGGATCTGTTCAAGGAACGAGCGACGGCGCCGTTCTTCGTATTTCAGGTGATGTCCATTCGAGTACTTTCTTTTTTAACGTAAATGGTTGTTGCCTTCTTTAGTGTGAACGGGCAATGTTCTAAACTTTCTGTTACTGTTGTTGTACACGGAGGTATTTTCGTTTGGTCACCAGGAGTAGACTTACTGGAAAATACTAATCGGTATTGGCTAGCTCATGCATGGACAAATCCCCAGGCCCTTGTCATTTGGAAGCCTATTTGAGCTCTCTATGGACGGTGCCGCTCACATATATCTGGATAACACCAACTTTCTGTAAACTTCGGCATAATTATTCGATATATTTACTTATGTGTTCATATGAACTGATCTTGTTGAGCTAATGGGAGGTTGGTATAGTTGTCGTCGTTCTTGTTGTTGATTAATGACTGACGTTCTGGCGATTTCTGCTAGCCGTTGATTAAATACATTGGTTGTTAGCAAAAATAAGTTACGATCTACTCTTAGTCATGTTTCTAGTTCCAATGAAGGTAAAAATATTCATGACATTCATTACTAAGTGGGCGGCTTAAGTTACACCTTGTTGAGCGTTCTGGAACGTGTCTTTGACATTGCTCGATGTTAGATATTCAAAGATATTCGCTTTTTTGCACCACATAGGAGATTACTTAGACTCCTCATCATTCCATTATTAGTTACAAGCGATTTCATTTACATAGGACAAGCTAGTGACATGTCCGTTGCCTCCCTCCCTTCATCTTCGTTTTGCGAATTATGTCACAAATAAAAAATAAAGAGGACGAAGCTCTCGGTGTTGATCAATCCTTGAGGGATACGCCATCCATTCGACTTCATTAAGGATCGTCGGAGGTGGGTGAATGCATATCTGGCCTCTACGATGACTCGCGGTAGCCCAGTGATGTATCGGGCCAGTGCTGCTATCCTCCCAGGCAAATCTGGTACCAATTTGCCAACCCCGGAGGGAAGGAAGGCTTGGTGGGCCATGGGCGCAAGGATCGATTCCATGTGTACGTTGCAAGGCGCCTGTGACCACTACGCCACACGCGCCGTGAATTGTGTTATACATGAATTAATCATTCTCCGCTCCAGCGGTTTAAAGCAGTTACAAGTCTCGCCATTTACTTTCGAAATGAAATTGATACGGTATTGTTCAATTTTTTTCTTAAGAAATTGCGTACTTTTCGTTGTATTTAGGTGTTTTGCGTGGGACTTTGGTGTTTGGAGGATATGTGGTATTATTCTGTATTTACTCTATTGATGTTAATGACATTTGAAGCAACACTGGTAAAAGCGCAGTTAAAGAATATGCAGGAAATACGAAACATGGGTAACAAGGCTTTTCTTATCCAGGTATGGACCTCTTTTTCCTTAGCATCGTATATCCATATTATCCTGTTAAAATTGAAAAACTTAATTTGATGTTTTAGACACCGTGAATAAGATTTTTCTGCTATTATTTGTTCATTGTTTCTACTATTCTATTAGTTTACTCTTAGGCCTATCGGAATCATAAGTGGACGAAAGTTAGATCAAGTGATTTGGTTTCTGGCGACATCGTTTCTGTGGGTAAGTGATCACATCGTCCTTTTTCTTTACTTTTCTTTTTTTTTCCTTTACTGGTGCGTTTATGTCACTCCGATGAATTGAATTTCTCCCAAAACATTCAGTTCTACGAATCTATTTATGGGAAATTTCTGTGTATCTATGTTCGCTGAAAATGTGAAGAGGAAATAGCTTTCATCTAGCTTTTTAAAAAGCTTTCAGGGCGATCTTCTGACCAACAAACCGTGCCATGTGACATGGTACTACTCAGAGGCTCGTGTATTGTTGACGAGTCAATGCTCACTGGAGAGTCCGTCCCTCAGATGAAGGTATTTTCTGGTTTTTTGTCTATTTTCGAGAATTTGATGGAAGTTCTTTTTCTCATAAAAAGGGATTTGACACCACTCAAGATCAGTTTTCATTGTCGAGTCTTATCGAGGTTCTCGACTTTTTAGGAACCTATTGAAGATCTCGAAAAGGATAGATATTTTGATATTGATTCCGATAGTCGTCTTCACGTTATTTTTGGTGGAACTAAAGTTGTGCAGCACTCTCCTCCTGGAAAGGGTGTTGATGGTCTTAAGAGTCCAGATAATGGTTGCCTCTGCTACGTACTGAAGACTGGATTTAACACAAGTCAAGGGAAATTGCTTAGGTTTGTATTTCTAGTCATAATTTGAAGATCTGTTTGCTTAGAGGTTTCATCACTTGTTTACTTCTTCAAAAAAAGATCCTTCGTTTCCAAATCATCGGGTGATTAATCGTTTGCTTGGAGGCGCTATACCATGCAGTTTTTAGGACAATTATGTTTGGAGTGAAGCGGGTCACTGCAAACAATTTGGAGACATTCTTTTTTATTCTATTTTTACTCATCTTCGCAATTGCAGCTGCGAGCTATCTATGGATTGTAGGTCAGTGTGAGTGATCGGATGAGAAACTTCTGCGTTATTTTTCATGCTTAATATAACGCTATAAATGCTGGTGCTTTCAGGTAGTCAGGACGAAAAGCGCAATAAATACAAGTTATTCTTGGAGTGTACGCTCATAATCACGAGCGTTATTCCTCCTGAATTACCTATAGAACTGTCATTGGCTGTCAACACATCATTAATCGCTCTTCAAAAATTAGGTTTTTTCATTTCGTTCCATTTCTTTGAGTTTGGCGTTCTTTCTTGAATAACTAACTAACTCTGCACCTGGTGGGAGTTCGTTTCAGGTGTATTCTGCACTGAACCATTTCGAATTCCTTTTGCTGGTAAAATTGATATTTGCTGTTTTGATAAGACCGGAACCCTTACAACTGACAATTTAGTTGTAGAAGGTATTGCATTCAGCAATGATAAAGAGAAGGGTTTCTTAAAAACTGTTGCTGAAATCCCGACTGAGTCGATTCAGGTTCATTATTTATTTGTTGTTTCATGTAATTTCGGCTAGCCAGAACCTCAACACACAATGATCGTTCTGAGACAAATGAATTAGTTCAGCCATATGGCAAGAATTGAAATAGAAAAGCGCCTTACTTACTTGGATACTTGGATGGCCTCATCTCACTGGTTGTGCGGGTCCCAGCATAATCTCCATTTTTTTCGGAGTATTGCTGGTTTAGCCATTGTGTTTCCTTGGAGTCCCGAGGTTAGCCTGAGCAAAGTCTGCCCTAAGTCGTCCACACCACCACGATGTGGAGTCGCCGCCGTTGTGGATCAGAGAGAGATTTGCCATCGTGCGACTAGTTTGATACCAGGACGGCGGTGGATTCTGGTATTGGTTTACTCATAGCTGGGCTTTCTGGTGGAAGCGCCGGCCTCCACAGCTTGGGAGGCCTTGCCGGAGGGATGAATCCTCCCGCTGTACGTCGTATGCCAACACGCAGGAACACCCATCAGCCACAATGAGGCGGTAAACCGTTGGGAAGCGAAAGCGTCTTACTACGCATTAATTAGTTCGACCTTTATTAATGCATTTGTGTGTTTTTCAGTCTCTGTATCTTTTATCTGCTTGAGATGTATGTTTATAATTGGTTACCTTATTACATTTCGATTTCTGAAAATGGGTGTTGAGGGAAAGACGTAAGGGTGAATTGGGCAGCCATTGTTGTACGTCACGAATATTGTTACTATTAACGACTTTTAAGAACACTTGGGAGATGTTTGCGATTTGTTACTCCAACTAAAGGGAAGCGTTCGAACGATGAGGTTTTGTAAAATTTCATGGAAAATATAAAGGGCATATGTTTTGAAATTGGCTTAACCAGAAAACTGAGAGGATAATTGTATTGCCTAATAGATAGCCCTAGAATTTAGTTTAAAATCACTCTATCTTGATACTGGTAGAACTGATGATTTGTTTCAAGAGAGCCGTTTTCAGGTTCTTGCGTGTTGCCATAGCCTGGTCCGTTTTGATGATGATCTAGTAGGAGATCCCCTTGAAAAGGCATGCTTAGCGTGGAGCGATTGGTCGCTCACTAAAGGTCACATCATGATACATCAAGTATAATTGATTTTACCATTGGTGATTTACAATGTGATGTATGACGTTATGTAGTTTTGTAGGTGAGTCGGTTCTGCCACCAAAGGGGTCAAAGCAACCTGGTTTGAAAATCTTTCACCGTTACCATTTTTCATCTGCAATGAAGAGGATGACCGTAGTTGCTGGATATCAAGTCCCGGGATCTCAGGAACCTAAACTGATCGTAGCAGTGAAGGGCGCTCCAGAAACACTTCGACCGATGTATGAAGTTATCCCCGAAGACTACGACGAAGTTTTCACAAATCTCACACGACAAGGTGCTCGAGTACTAGCAATGGGAATTAAGGCTCTAACGCAAACAAGAGTGAGCGAGGTCAGGATAACAAGAAGATGCTTCTTTCTACTCTGTTTACGGCCGTTTATATGTCAAGATTTTTAGTTTTTCTTTAGATCCGCGACGTCAAACGCGAAGTACTGGAAAGTAATCTACGGTTTGCTGGATTTGTTGTGATTTCATGCCCTCTAAAATCTGACACAAAAGCGATGATCAAAGAAATTGTCGACAGTTCTCACAAGGTCCATTGTTACAAGTGTTCCGTAATTGCTTACTTGGATATTTGGACGGCATGGTTTGGTGGTGAACGCGTTAGCTCCCGTTAAGGGTAATAGCGAGTTCGCTTCTCACCGCAGACACCTGCGGTCCGGAGTTCCATAATTGATATACTTAAATGTTTAATAGATGTTCATCACTATCTCGAGGATTTTAGGTTGCAATGATAACTGGTGATAATGCGTTGACAGCTTGCAACGTAGCAAAAGTGCTGAAATTCGTGAAGAACAAAGTGCCAACATTGATTTTAGACGAGCCACTAGAAAAATCTGCAACATGGAAATGGAAGGTTACTCGCTAATTTCTATGGTTTCCATTGTCTACCCATTGTATATAACGGAATGTGGGGCTGTTAGCTTCTTCACCCGTTTGTTATTGTTCCAGTGGCACATCCTTTAGGCTGTGGACGAATCAGTTGAATTTGATGTTGTTCCATTCACAAGCAAGCAGCAGTTAAAGAAGTTTTTCATGGAGAACGAATTCTGCCTTACTGGGCCGGCCTTCTCGTATCTGATCGAAAATAAGCACGGATTCTTGCGTGATCTATTAATGCATGTGCGAGTATTTGCCAGAATGGCTCCTAAGCAGAAGGTATTTTATTAACGCGTATTATTTTTGTGGTTATTTACCAGTTATCATTACATTATTCTATTTATAGTACTTATTAAATTATTTTTATTTATGACATTATTAGCATACTGTAGTAGTAGTGTCATTTGAATGTAGAAGTTATTGTTGTTCTGGTCGTCAACTTTGGAATACTGTGACCACGTTCAAACACATTGTTTTTTTTATTATAAGCTTCCTTCACATATACTTTGCCGATCTTAGCACTCGCTAGATCTCAGCATTGGATTCGTTCGCTTCCATCCATCGGCCACTTGTGGGTGCCGCTACTGCTTGAATATTCTCGTCTTCTTTATAAGTGTTGTTGAATGCTGGTCGAGTCGACTCTTTTCAGAATCGTTAGATAGTTATGCCATGGCGTCCCTAGGAAGACTGGAATAAGTGAGCTAGTCGCAGATATGTCTGGTGCCAATTTTTCCAATTTTGGAAGAATAGGTGATTTGGTGAGTTGGGAAAAGGGTCGAAGTAGCACCATGCTCTGAATGAACAGCATCACCACCACTGCACCAGCAGCTTCAACCACAGCGTTATTAGTAAAGATAAGAACTTAAGAGAATACATGAATTCTCAAGTTTCACATTTCCGAGTTTCTTGTCTTAGTACATTAGAATGCTGGATCCCAGAAATTGTTAAAGGTAATTTTTCTGGTGGTTTGATTGTTCAGCAATTTCTCAAATAATAATCGTCGATGTTATTGAAAAAAAGAATTGTTAGGTTGCATAGAGAGACGTCGATGAGTATAGTGGGTGAGGCGTAGCACAGGTCAAGTTATCGTCAGAGGATGTACCGTTCACTTCTTGTGGTGGTCTTCGCTTTCGTAGGAACACTCTGCTTCTGTGACCTACTCACCAAGATTTGAGTCATCTTTTTGGGTAAAATAATGAAAGAGATGATTTCAGAATGGCACTGTCTCTGCCATTCGTTCTATCCGTACGGCATTCATGTGTCGAGTTCTTCAGCATTCCGGTATCTTACAAAAACAGATGGTTTTTGAGTTGTTAATTGGCCGCAAATTATTCAGCAAAAACACGTTGTACACACGTTGTATAAAAACAGTATGAGAAGATGTAGTGTTTTTTCCATTACAAATGTAAATTTCGTGGTGGTGGAACTTGCCACTATTTTTCGCGCTAACCGACTATATCTATTTTACACTGGATGAAGGAAAATGTGTTCGATGTTGGAGACTTTTCCCTGATTTACCTCCCTAGCCAATAGTTACGTATTTGGACAATTAAGTAATGTAGGAAGCCCTTTATTCTTCGTTATACTTTGTTCGTATCAAATTTCGATGTACTTTATGTATGACTACCCCCCAACGGTTTACCGCCTCATCGTAGCTGGGAAGTGTTCCTGAATGTCGAACTGCGATGTACAGCGGGGGGATTCATCCCCATGGCAGGGTCTTCCAAGCTGAGGCGGAGTCCGGCGTTTTCATCAGGAAGCCTAACTAAGAATAAACCAATACCAGGATCCACCACTATCCTACTATCAAAAATCATATGGTGGCAAATCTCCCTGTGATCCACAAGGGCTGCGACTGCCTGTCTTGGTGACGACTTAGGGCAGACTTTGGCCAGGCTGACCTCGAGACTCCAGCGAACCACAATGGCTTAACCAGCAAATCTCCGAAAAAATGGTGACTATGCTGGGGCCCCACAATCAGTGAGAACGGGCCATTCAAGTATTCAATTATTCAAGTATGTAAGACTAATTTTGAAAACTTACACAGCTTTTTTAAAAAATTATTTCGAAGTCTTTTCGTGTCTTCTCTGTTATACATCTGTTTATTCTAACCAATATTTTAGTCTTATTTTTATTTACCTCACTTCTTTCTTTTTTTTAGGAACGTATTATAAATGAGTACAAATCTCTTGGATGTATAACCCTCATGTGTGGAGATGGAACTAATGATGTCGGTGCTCTCAAACATTCCAACGTTGGTTAGTGTATCGATTTATTGTCTCTGTCATATAGTTAGTAAATAGGGTACTGACCAACTTTAATTCATGGGGTACAATTAAATTTTCCTCATGAAGATTGTGTTTTAAAAGAGAAAGAGAAGTAGTGTTAATGAACGGCGAAGTCACTTGTCTGATAAGCAGGGTCTCCGTTATAGAGAGTAATAGAGAACAACAATGTATTCATCACGTTTCATGAACATCTCTGAGAAATCAGAAAAATTGATCTCTTTATGCTTGTTTTATCCCTCTTAACAGCGCAATTTAAGGGGAAAGAGCTATATGTTTGCATAGAAGGTTATCAATATAGATGTACGAGTCAATGCAAACTGCTAGTTTTCCAGAAGCGTGCGGTAATTTCTCGACCACTACAATAGTTGAGGAAGGGAAGTAAGGGCTTCGTAGACTTTGAAGTGGGACTTTTCTCTATCGCTGCAAGAGTGTCTATAATTTTTATGAAGTACTTTTCCAGTCCTAAACGTATTTTGAGTTGGAATTTTCAACAAACAGAGAATAAACATAAATTTTTTTAAAACTTTATGACATATGCGGGGCACCCATAGACATCAATTAAGTTAGGGCGATGTATTGGGAAACAATATTTTGTCCCACCAGACGAAATCCCACTTGTTCAATCGTTCCGATCTTCAAAATAAGAGCGTAAAAATTTCGATATTGTGAGATCCATGGAATCATGATTCTTTTTTGTAGAATGAGAGGACATGTATTTTCCTTCCAAAAAATCTATGGATTTTAACGGTTTCTATGACAATTAATAAAATTCAGTATGAGATGCGTTGGTCTGAGGTTGAGAGATCACTGTTTTTATTTCCTATGCATTGCAGTCAATACACCTCTATTGGTAATTGACCACGGTAAAATATGAAATAGTAAACCTTAAGTACCTCTGAGGGTTTATTTAGTCGACACTCTATTTATTATTACTTATTTAGACAATTATATCGGCCCATCATCATGCATCGAACAAGACACTATAATCTGTATGCGCTTCATTCACCCATCACGTTCGTCCGCGGTGGTGTTCTGCTTCAGTAGCGTTTTCATCTTTACGAGTATTATTCCGTGATCCACATATCTACGTGCTAATAGAGCTGGTTGATATGGCCTATGCCATGAAAGCGCCTCCGTATGCACGCTACCCAGACGGTTCGAAAGGTCTGTTATCACAGACATGAGTTCATGACGACAAGCGTGGTGGACACGTAACAGAAGTTTACTATGTCGATCTGAAAGCTATAATTAAAGCTACTGGTTTGAAAAAAACTATTCGAACATTGCATAAGAACCCTATGTTAACCAATCAACGGTCATCGTATGAAAGGCATCTGAAGGGTGAAGAATCTCAATAATTGGGTGCCGCACCAATTGAATGAAGAGCAACGAGATCGCCGTTGTGAAGTTTACTCTTCGATTAATTTACAAAGGCGATCCATATCATGATTGTGCGCGACGAAAAGTGGACGGTACACGATAATCGACGTCGTCACACACATTGGTAGAAGAAAGACGAAGCTTCTAAACACCTTCCAAAGCCAAATTTGCATTCATAGAAGTTTATTATGACTGGATGATGGTCACCAGCTGAGTTAATTTACTAGAGGTTACTAAAAATTGGCAAAACGAATTGAGCAGGGAACAACCGTTATGAAAACGGTTAAATCCAGCGAAAGCTGCAGCACATCTACCAAACCTTGGTAATTGGAAACGGTGCAGTCGTTTTTGAATGACAACGTTTGACAACACGTTAGACAACTTACATTGGAGGGATTAACCGAGTTGGACTAGGAAACCCTGTCTCACCCACGATAGTCCACGGCCCTCTCGCCATCCGACTATCACTTTCAAGCGCCTCGCCTACTTTTGAAGAAAACGCTTTGACAAAAAGAAAAACGAAAAATGCCTGAAGAATTCATCGATTTCGAAATTCAGAAGTCTCTATGCTGTTGCAATATGTGAGGTTTTACCGTGTTGACAAAAATATGGAAGTTGTTCCAGTGGTTCTTACTTCAAGCATTCAAGCTGTATTCATTAAAGAACTGCATTTATTTCTTGCGTGCATGGAAATGCACAGAAATGCAAATATTTGCTATGGTATTAATACTGTGGTGTTACTACATGCTAATGCTCATGAAGGGATAACTCGACGAATCGCTGTTCCGCTTCACCGATAGCGACGGATTTCGAAAGCTTCGTCGACAACTGGAACATGTTGTTTTTCCAAACACCTTCAAATATCAGGCATAGTATTTGTAGCAATAATGCATCGCTGTGCTCCATAAAGACATACCTGTCCGTTCTACTTGGCAATATATTGTCTTGTTGGTTCCATGAGGTGTGTCCATTTCATGGTTTCCAGTTTCATTGGAGAGATCAGCCACTACATAGATGTTGGTCTGGTCGCGCACTGTGTTTTGGAACGTAACTGAAATTCCGAAGGAAGGAATTTTGTTACTTTTTTCCAGACTCTATTTGTACAAATTCTTACGAATGAATTGACGGCTACTCGATATTTGGGTACAGAAGCGATCAAATAACAGCGTAATAAATATACTTAACTTGAAAGGAGGAGCCATTGTTGGTTTTTGTTGTAGTAAGCACTTTGCAAGTATATGCTGAAAAATAAAGAAGTCAAAAGGTACGTGAAGAAATAGATAAATAAATGACCTAAGCCAAGAAATGGAGCGGTTAAAGAGTCCTATTAGAAAACTAAAGAAGATGTTTAGGTGTTGCCTTGTTGTCGCACCCATACGATGCTACAAAGGCTGAGCAAAAAGAAAAGGAGAAAAAAGAGAAAACTGAGGAGGCTCGTCGACTGACTCATAGAGATGGCAATTTTCCCTCAGGATTGCCAAATTTCGTGACTCGTCGTGGCGAGGTGCCAATAGGAGCACGGCCAAGGTGCACTAAACAACTTTGCAGTAAATTTTTGCTAAGATATTTTTTATGTCTTTTCCGATTCACAATATTCTACGCGAAGTAAACGCCGGGTTTATCCTATTTGTCCTGGTCGGGCTTTAGATGTGGTGCCATTTTTTCATTAATTCTAATATTTAAGCGATTGAAATTCTTCAGCAGTTTTCTTGAAATTATTCGGTTTTTAGAGGTACGCAACAATCATCGGTAAACGTACAAAGTAAGTTGGAAAAGCTTATGAAGGAACTCGATGAGGAAGAAAGAACGTCTGTTACAAGACTCGGAGACGCATCCATCGCTGCTCCGTTCACGTCCAAGTACACCAGCATAGCATCAATATGTCATGTTATCAAGCAAGGGCGTTGCACTTTAGTGACGACGTTGCAGATGTTTAAAATCCTTGCACTTAATGCTCTCATTTCTGCTTATTCGTTATCGGCGCTGTACATGGAAGGAGTCAAGTTTAGTGACACTCAGGCCACCATTCAAGGACTACTTCTTGCTGCTTGTTTCCTGTTTGTTTCTCGTTCCAAGCCTTTAAAAAACGCTATCTAAGCAACGTCCGATGTCGAACATCTTCAATGCATACACACTTTTTACCGTCGCCGGACAATTTGTTATACATTTTGGTTGTTTATTATATGTAGTAAAAAGTGCTCATGAAGTATCCCCAAGGTGAGTTGTTTTTACAAACGGATAAAGCTTTCAGGGTTGATCAATCCCTTAAAGATGCTGTATGCATTCGACTTCAATAAGCATCGTTTGGAGGTAATTGAATGCATGTTCTGCCTTAACAGTGACTCGCGGTGGCCTACAGAGCCAGTGCTGCTATCCTCCCAGGCAATTCGCATACCAATCTGCCGACTCCGGAGGGATGGAAGGCTTAGTAGGCCACAGACGCGGGAATCGAACCCATGTGTATTGCAGGATGCCTCCGACCACTGCGTCACCACGTGCCCTACTTAGTAAAATACTTGGATTTAATACGTAAAGGTTTTCAAATAAAACTGTCAAATTTTTGTATGAGAGACAAGTTTTGCGATTTTTAGGGCCGAAGATGTGAATTTGGAATCGAAATTTACTCCAAATGTTTTGAATACGAGCGTTTACATCATCTCCATGGCGTTGCAAATCTGCACCTTCGCCATAAATTACAGGGGTCGTCCATTTATGGAGTCTTTGCTGGAGAACAGGGCAATGCTCTACAGTCTATTGATTTCGGGTTCTTCAGTTTTCATGCTAGCTTTAGGTGCCTCAGAAGAAGTGATGCACCAGTTTGAATTAGTAGCACTTCCCTCAGAGGTTCGTAGTTTTTGAGTGAGTACTAGCCTTCCCAACGCTGAACTCATGAATATCGTGGAATGTTTTCCGATTTCAGCTTAGAAACATCCTGGTGTACTGCGTTTCTTTCGATCTTGTTGCTTGTTATATGGTCGATCGAATCCTGAACTTCCTGTTAGGTGATATGTTTTAATGTTTCCGACAAGACATATGTTTCTTCGTCGTTGCTGTTTCGTCTGTGGCTTATATCAGATGCTTAAAATACCCTATATTGTTGTTACTTTGACATTTTATGTTGCTTACTTAATTGGACGGTGAAAGATCTTCTAAAGAGTGAACTAATCTAAAGTTCTTTTTGCTGGTTTCATTGCTTGCATTCCCTCTGTTCTTTGTTTTTTGCTTGATGACTTTTGTGGTTGGTAACGTAATAAATTCAAAATTGGAAGCCTCATTTATTCATCTAATTTATCCGTTCTTCGACCTTTTATTTTTTGGCTTTGAGTTTTAGCATTTTCAGAGGATTTTTGCTTTTTTGAAGTTTGTAGTCGACAAACAGTTAACAGATTGGGTGATAGTCGCCGATATCGTGAAGGTCACTCTTCTTGAAGAAAAGGACTGTCTTGCTGCTCTTCCATTGACTTGGAACTTTGCATTCTGACAAGTAACGTGCGAACAGCCGAGCCAGTGTGTTAATGAGGGCTAATGGAAGGTTGTCCAGGTGTTGAGACTTTATCCTATCCGGACATGGTGGTGTTCGATTCCAAACGAACGAAATAGCATGTCGGATTTCGGATCCCTCCTTATTTCGTACGAGGGCAGGAGGTAGTGGCGACTGAGGAGATCTGAGTGGTAATCATGAATAATTTTTCTCCATTACCTTTCTGGATGCTGTAACTGTTCCGTCTGGGCGTCTGAGAGCAATCATCTTGGTCTTGTAATTGGCGTAGCTTCGGTGGGCTTTGTTAATGCTTTTCCCAGCCTCTGCAGCTTCGACCATTACTGCTGCTCTTCTCTCTTTAAGATCTTCTTTTATGCCTGTTTGCACTGTTTTGCATGTTCGGACGTTAGTTCGCGGTTGCCCTGCAGCTCGTGCGATTCCACGCTGGCGTATTAGCTCGAGTGTTTCTAGAGACGTCTCTTGGTGACTTTCGGACTCTCAGCTTTCATAGCGCTGACGTGAAGAAGTTGAATGAGCCGATCGTATTCTTCGTCGATGTTATCGACAACGGCATCTTCCCAACAGCCGACTATTGAATTGAATAAAGTCCCAGTTTATGGGTGGGTTCTGGGAACTTCGGTTTTTGAATTTGGCGGCTTTTTCTCCTTTCCGCGAGAAGTAGGGTCTTGTACGAAGGAAACGGTGGTCTGATTCCGTGTAGAATTTTGGGACAACAGCGACATCGGTTAGGCAAAACCTTCTATTTACTATGATGTGGTCTATTTCGTTATCGTACTCTCCATTGACAGACTCCCACGTCCAGCGTTGAGGGTGCTGCCTCTGGAATTGCGAGTCATCATGGATGGTCTTTGTCGTCATAATAAACTTAGAGAGCCGTCCATTCTGTTTCGTTCCATTTTAATCAGTGGGTCGCAGTGTGACGTTCTTCAGACGTTCTTCCGGGTCCAATCTTAGTGTTAAATTCACCAACATGACCTTAAAGAATGTATGGTCTTCTTCATAAACTTCTCGATGTACAGAACGCTCCGACTTCGGCTTTATCAGAGCTTCTTGTCGGTGCATGGATAACGAATATTGTCAAAGTCGGTGTTAATCCACATCTCTTCAACCTGAAACATCAGAATCTGGTTGTTAGCTGTTTGAATGAATCGATGTTCGGGCCAAAGTCGTGTTGACGAGAACGCCGACGCCACCGACTTCTCTATTGTCGCATTTTCCGAGGAACTGTTCTTCTCCGATGTCATAGAGGGCGCTGAATTGGTGGCGTCTTCTCGTTTCAGCCAATGAGATGGCGTCGTTCCTTATCCTTCTTGCATGCATGATCAAGTCCTGTATCGAGGGTTAACATAAGATCGCTTTTATCGAAGTTTATTATAAGGTCGCTTTTGGTCCGCGATTAACCGAATCCGCAACCTGAGGCGGGCCACTTGCCTGGCGACTTACCAGCAAGAGATCCCTTCGTAAAGAAGGTTTTTGGTAAGTTTATGGTACGCCTTCAAATTTATCGGAGTATTGGTTTCATCTGTTTATCATCAGTTTGTAAAAGGATATGGACGTTGTACTGTACTACACTATTTACTGTTATTCTATCCGTACTTTATTCAAATCCTCGTAGCTGGACATTACTCTAAACATACTTTTTTTTGCAGCAAGAGTCTTCGATAGTGCTTATAGGAGCTGTGCAGCAGCTAAAGTGCTATTTAGAGGAGGTCTGTGCAATCGGCTGTACTCCTGGACCCAGTGTTCATGACGTTCACTGTGTGTATGCAGAAATTTTGGATAGCTTGAAGTGTGGTTTTTTCTTTAAACTTTTTGAATGGTTTGCTTGAAATTATCGACAAAGCTTCTGGAGCCTCCCGTAAACTATACTGTAAAAAGTTGGTGGTCGTAGACCTTTATCGCACTTCAGTGCGGAAATGCTAAGGTAGTGTATATTTCGCTCTCTTCGTTGAGCAGAGGTAACGCACTGTTATCGTTATAGAGGCTGTACTTACTTGGATACTTGGATGGTCCGTCCTCACTGGTTGTGCGGACCCTAGCATAATCTCCACTTTTTCGGAGTCTTGCTGGTTTAGCCATTGTGGTTCACTGGAGTCCCGAGGTCATCCTGGCAAAAGTCTGCCCCCAGGTCGTTACCACCACGTGGAGTCGCCGCCTTTGTGGATCGGGGGGAGATTTGCCACAATGCGACTGGTTTGATACCAGGACGGTGGTGGATCCTGTTACTGGTTTACTCTTAAATGGGCTTCCTGATAGAAACACCGAACTCCTTCTCAGCTCGGGAAACTCTGCCAGGGAAATGAATCCCCACTGTACATGCAGCCTGACATTCAGGAACATCTTTCACCTACGATGAGGCGGTGAACCGTTGGGAAGTATAGAGGCTATAGATATTGTAATTGCTATTCTCTTGGATGATTAAACTAAGGCGAGGTTGATTTTAAAAAAGTTTTATTCCGCTAATCTTTCGACGGTTTTGTTTTCAACCTCATGTTAGCTTATTCGTCCATGAAAATGTTATTGATTATTTATGCATAGGTTAAAGGGAATTCGGTTTTCGAAATCTATTTGTCATGTTTTTTTTATTTATCTTACCTTTTTTACTTACTGCCTGTTCATTCTTCATGGCTTGGTATGATGTGAGGTATGACTACAATGATGCTGAGATATTTACAGAACTCCGGACCGCAGATGTCTGTGGTTAGTAGTTATATTTGTTAGGTTGGTTATGTCCTTCATTGAAATGGACCTTAGTAATGACCCCAGTGTATCGCCATCGTGAGGTCGTAGAAGCCATCACTTTATAGACATGGTGAATGCTAAAATGGCTGATCCTGTGCTAGAGTTCAGTGAGAGATAAGACACTCAACAGTACAACATTCACCGACAAACACATACCAGTATCAACTCATGCTGTACCAGAGAAGAACGCTATGGTGGACTATAAGAAAATCTAAGCGTTATCTTGGATAACGATCAGCAACCTGGACGGATGTTTTTGTAGCTCACGTTAATCATATGCATTCGTAATCGCAAAAGTCTTGTGAAAAAAGGAAATGACACTATGATATACAACCACTATGATGCTGAGATATTTGCAAAAGTTGGACCAAGGGCGTGATTCGAACCGGCGATTACCCTTCCGGGGGTTGCGTGTTGCCCACTGCACCGTTGACGCCGTTGTTTTGCTTTTCTTTCAGCCAGTTTTTTTGCATTGATGTTCACGTTTACGAGTGATTGCTGATGGCACCGTTAGGTAGAAAAGTGGCTGAGAGAAGGCAAAACAAACGCCTCAATGGTGCAATGGGTAACACGTGAGCCCCCGGAAAGGGGTACTCGGTGGTTCGAACCTGGTCGCGAAGTAAAAAGTTAACATTGTGATACCACGATATTTCACCGTACTCGTAGCACACCAGGACTGTTACAGCGCTCGCATTGGACGGAAACGAGTAATAATGCAGGGTGCCTGGATGAGTTGTGACGATGGTTCGTCTAATAATCCAAGTAGGTGTAAGAATCCTAGTCATGCATAGGAGGCAATCTTGGTCTGGACTCATTATTGTGATAAGTGTCGGGCTAGTCATTTATATGTTCTTACAAACTGCCCTTGTTGAGCTAATGCGAAGTTAGTACAAGTTATCGTTGTAGTTCTTGTTGTTTGGTGGCTGACGTTTCGGCGATTTCCCATTCCTCATAGCCGTGGTTTTGCGAGACTTTTTGAGTTGTCAGGGTATTATTGGTGAAATTGTATTGTCGCCATTAGCTAATTCGGCTGATTACGCCATCCTAAAAAACATCGGTCGATAGCCGAATGATTCAAATCTGAAAATGGAGTGGCTACCGAACCCCGTTCGTGAGAACTTAGCTGTGTTAGTATACCTTCGGATATATGAAATCACAATTTTCTACCAATAAACCTTTTAATGAGGATGGAAAACTTTTAATGATGGATGGCATATTGCCAAGTGGCAGCCAGCACCACATACATTCACACATACACACATACATACATACATACATACATACACATACATACATACATACATACATACATACGTACACACACATACACACACACACACACCCACCACACACACACACACACACACACACACACACACACACACACACACACACACACACACACACACACACACACACACACACACACACACACACACACACACACACCACACACACACACAGCACCGACAAAATATATACCAGTACACACACAAGTCCATCCGTTGTGCATGATGGTTGCAAGATAACGAAGCAATTAAAAGAACTGTTCACATGTCAGGAGAGGTCATCTAAGTGGCGAAGAAAGTATTCGAATATCCGTTGGTGTAATCTTGTCATGTAGAATGTTTAGTTACAATGTTTAACTTTTTACCTACTACCTATTATTTTTTTAACGACAGGGTATTATGTGAAATACCATGTTGTGAAGAATGAGAATGTTTCATTATTCATTTGATCAATCTTTTCTTTAATAATATGGTCTACAAAGCGGGACTAGTTGACTTACTGTCTGTTGAGGTCTCATGTTGGTAGTGATGAAACCTTTATGTTGCCCATGTAATATATTTATGATTAGCAAGTAGTAGGACGTTGAAGTGTTTGTTGGATCACATAGAAATAGCTGACTTGCGACGTTTGACTAGTTATATACCAAGGTTTTGTAGAAGATCATTTGCGACTGTGCCACAATTGCTTTCAGTGGGCTAGTCGGTAGGAGAAGTGACAGACAAATCTCGTGAGGTATTAATGATAAGGAGCTCTTAGTGGGCTAATCGGTAAGAGAAGTGGCAGAGAAATCTTGTGAGGTTGTATTAAGGATAAAGGATAAATGATAAATCTCTAGGCTGTGGTCATGGAAGGCTTGGTGAGCCTGGGACGCGGAGATCGGTCCCATGTGTATAGCAGGGCGCCTCCGACCACTGCGCCACATACGCTCGTTGTATAAATATACATATCAGTTCAACGCTCCACTGTCCTTCTGTAACATTGTCGACTCGACCATTTTCCTTTTAGGTTTTATCCTTCCACGATTTTTTGCGACTTTATGTTCATTTAACCTTTATGTAAAAACAAAAACGGTCTTTTTCTGGTATTATCTTGTACAGCTTCTTTATTTAGGAGTATTTACCCAATATTTGAAAGCTGTGAAGTGTGGCGAGCATAAATGAGCTCTGACCAACTAAGAGATGTCGCTGATCGTGTCCTCCGCTCGGTTTGTGTCGAATCGTTGACTGCTACTGTTGGGACTTATTCGGTGACTGATACATATGACTTGGATCCTGCAAAGGTTGCCGTGAATCCGCTTTCACTTCTAAAGGGGCTTCTACGACCTAGTGAGCCTGCCACATTGCTTTGCCCTCTAATAGATCCTTGTGGAAAAGTTACGGACGTTGTTGAATGTATAAGAGATGCAAGTGAATTTGGAGACTCATCAATATCTATGTCATTGAATAGGTCACCTGCAAATGACGTAGGGAGTATAAGGGGGTCATCCAACAATGTGCCGTTTTATCCAGGTGGTTTTGATAATGCACTTGGAAATGTCATGTTACTCACAAGAAATGAGGAAACCGAGACTTGCGATGAGAACGTGTTTTTTCGACATAGTGATCTGTTGATATGTGCCCCGGGAATGCCAGGAGGTGTCAATTTTATTGAACCTGCACGTCTTCTTGACAAAGATAATACTGGTAAGGGCATAGAATTATCCAATGGAAGCATCGATTTTGACTCAACTGATCTCTTCGACTTGATGGATTTCATTGGCGGAGCTGTTCCATTGATGGAACCTATAGATCCAGTTTCAAATAGGAAAGACCCTGGCAATGAGGAAATAAGGGGTGGCAAATGTATAGAATCGAATGAAATCGAGAATTCAACTGTGTTAGATATACAGGAAGCTCTCGAAACACCACTACCTAAGCCAGCAATTACTTTCATTCCTCCTGAACGTTATGCCTATGCAAAGCAATCGGACCACGTGTCGTGCTGTGAGGAATACAACTCGCTACTGCCAAACATGGCCAAGAAGTATCCATTCGAGCTTGACCTGTTCCAAAAGGCAGCAGTAGTCTATATGGAAAGAGGTGAATCTGTCTTCGTTGCTGCCCATACATCAGCTGGAAAAACTGTTGTGGCAGAGTATGCTGTAGCGCTCTGCGAAAAGCACAGAACACGTGCAATATACACGTCTCCCATAAAAGCGTTGTCGAATCAAAAGTTTCGTGACTTCAAAATGATATTCACTGAGGTTGGCCTTGTTACCGGCGATATTCAGTTGTTTCCGGAAGCTTTCTGTCTTATCATGACAACCGAGATTTTAAGGTCGATGCTTTATAATGGCTCGGAAGCGGTACGAGATTTGGAGTGGGTAGTATTCGACGAAGTGCATTATATCAACAATGCTGAGAGGGGGCACGTTTGGGAGGAGGTGTTGATTATGCTGCCTTCTCATGTAAAAATCGTAATGTTGTCGGCTACTGTTCCGAACTGTATGGAATTTGCTGATTGGGTCGGACGAATCAAGAACCGAAAAATTAACGTCGTTTCTACGTTAAAACGTCCAGTGCCTTTGGAACATTACTTATACACTGGACAAGATGGGAAAACGAAGAAGGACATGTTCAAAATTGTTGATATGAACGGAAGTTGGCTAGATGTTGGTTACAAGAAAGCGGTGGAGGCGAAGGTATGCAGTTCTTCTAGTGGTGGATCACGTTTTAACCTTTTGTTGCCGTACCATTTTCCACGTTTTCTATTGTTCAGGCCAATAGACGAGAATCAGGTGGTAGCCAGGTTAAAGGATTAGATAACAGTGATAGTGGTAATAAAGGACGAGGTGGTCAAAATCACAGAGAACGCAGTACGCAGCACCTTCATGGTTTTTTAGTTCTTTTTTTAACTAAATATTCACGATGATATGAATTTGCTTTGGTACATACACGCGGGAAAGTAATGCAACCTCTCCAGTCTAGCTCGGATTGCGAAGTAGATGTTATACCGTTCAGTACGCGCAAGGATCAGCTAGCCCTGTACCAAGCACTCCGCATATCTTTCCAGGGTAGTGGTATCCTACTAAAGTCCCGTGGGAATAACTCCTGATTCGTAAACGAGAACTAATGGCTTTGGTAACGACGCGGGATTACAGGAAATGTAAACTCGTGCAGCATTCGGGACATTCATGACGGAGGCTAATTGGCGCATAAGTGCGAACACCTTTGTAGATGAGGGATGGCATGGGAGACAACAATCCGACTGAAAAGAATTCCTAAGAATGAAAGACGTGAGGCACAGTATATGGTGACGGTTCATGAAAAATTAGAAAAAGTATTGTTCGAAAAAGCGGTGGAATCTGCAGATCGTTTCCAATAAGATACAAGTTGGCTTATTTTACGTCGATGAAATTTTGATCTTCAGCAAAGCAAGTGGTCAAGCGGTTTTTGGTCTGAAAAACATGACGATCTCCCTGTTGCATCAAAAAAACTGGAAACTTTTTTGCTTGCAATTTTTGAAGTTTTTAACATCAGAAGGTAATTCCTGAATTTCCCAGGTGGTCTGCTTTGGCAAGAGACCACCATCGTCGTGTTTAATAGCACGATTAGCTGGAGTTTTTAGAAACAATAAATTTTGGATATCTGCTATGGAGGCGAATTACTAACTACCTATTGAACAGTTTGCCCCCTTATTTCGCCGGTTGTCGAATCTTCTTATTTTATATGCCTTTGTTTTATGCAAGGGCGCGCGTTGCGCAGTGGTTAGAATTGCTTGATAATACACATATGGTCTTTGGTTCAATCCAACGCCTGGGATCAACAAGCTTCAATCCTTCCGGGGTCGACAGATGCATCGATAGACCACTGCAAATCATTGTGCAGGGTAACTATGCATTTAACCACCTCTAATGATGCTTGCTGAGATCTAGTGCTTAACGCATCTCTAAGGATCGATCAATGCCTAACGCTTTGTTCTATTTTTTTACTTGTTTTTATGAATAATGGCCAATGCTTGCGTTTCGGTAACTGGTGACAAGTTTCTGATAAATGTTATGGTGAAGAACCTATAAACTGGACACATTCCTAGGTTGGGTTTTGCTCTGTCGCACCAAAGTTGTGTGTGATTCTTCTTCAACTTTAAAATCGTTTGGGATTAAATTTTTCAAAAAATTGGGAGCTGAATTTAGGTTTTGAAAACACTAAACTCGAGCATGAAAGCTTGGAGGAACCAAAAATACCAGCAATGCATTTTGGCGAGGTTTTCTTTTTTTCTGGAACGAAATCCCTTTTCTTCAATCGTTTCGCTTTCCGATATACGGGCGACGAAAAGTTTTATGCGCTCCACAGGTGTAAGATTTCATCTTTATGTGATAACTATCTTGTTTCTAAGAGGGTATAAGTTCTACCGGTTATTACTTTATTCATAGGATTAAAGTTGAGCTGAGACAAAAGGATAAAAAAGGATAAAGCTTTCGGCGTTGATCAGTCTCTAAGGGATGCGCCATGCATGCGACTTCGTTAAGTATCGTTGGAGGAGACTGATTGCATATCTGGTTTTTTACAATAACTAGCGGTGGTCTACCGATGTATCCAGCCAATGCTGCTATCCTCCCAGACAAGTCTGGTACCAATTTTCCGACCCTGGAAGGATGGACGGCTTGGCGGGGCATGGGCGCAGGCATCGATTCCACGTATGTGTCGCAGTGGCACCTCCAACCACTGCAGCCGCAGGCGCCCTTGAGCTCAGATATTTTTGTGTAGAGATAAATATACCAATCAATTTCGGCTGGGTATGAGTTGAAATCAATTCATACTGGTCGTGATGTATATATTATTATTTAATGGTGTCCTCTAAAATCGTGACGAAAGGTGCCTGTTTCAGATTCCAACACTAGTGGCTTCACCGGCAAGCCGCACGGGAATAATGACAAGAACATCTACATTAATATTATTGACTTTCTTCGTACTAACGAACAGCTGCCAATGGTTGTATTTGTCTTCTCCAGGAAAAGGTTTTTGTTTCACTCATATTGCTATTTCTAGTTTTTCACAAAAAGTACTTTGTATTCTTTTCTTATACAATCCGTTCCAGGATACTGGAGGTCCATTTCATTACTTTTTTTTCAATCAGCTATATCACAGTAATCTTGGTTAAGTAAACGTAGTTGGTAGCATGTATCTCCAAATTGTTAGCGATGTTTGGTCTCATAGCCGTAGCAGTTTTCGTGTTCGTATGAAATCGAACAATCCAGTAAAGATTCCAATGATATGACGTTTCACGATAGAGAGATACTGGAGTCTTACAAGGTGGAGTTGTTGATTCCATCTCATTTTTTACATTCTGCATGACCCGTCGTCATATCCACTGTGCAGATCTCAGCATTTCTTGCATTTGATTCGTTTTTCCTCGCACTTATTGTCCACGACGATCTTCGAACGTTTCGCATGTTGTTTCGACTCCTGCTTGAGACTTTCTTCTTCTTAATGAATGTTCTAGTTGTAATCTTGGAGATAGCCGGGCCATGGCGTTTCCACGTGGATTGTGTAGATTTTGGTGGAGCGTTGGGGGAGAGTTGAACTAGCCCCCCTAGCTTCCTAATAGACCGCATCGATTAACCACCACTAAACTACCCCTCCTTTCCTCTGCTCATCAAAATTCGATTTGTGGTGCTGTGAAAATATTCTGACCGTATCCTTTTCGTGTTACTGTAGATTCTCCTGTAGCAGTCCTCCGTCACTAAAGTTAAGTGTTACATCCACTTGCAGTCTTTGTGAAGAAGGTTTCTACCGACGTGTTTGTTCTATTGAATAAAACGTCCCCTGTTTTCCGCGTGATTCCAATTTTTCACTCACATTGAGTGAACAGACTATATGCCAATGTTTTTTTCTATAGAGCTTTACTGGACATAATCTATCTTTAGTAGCCTGAGATCTTAGAATTTTGTTGTTATCAAAATATGCAGTCAAAGTGACCTTGTTAAATTTGCTTCCTTTCAGACTTAAAATGGATATGTATTGCAGGTGTGATGAAAACGCACAGGCTTTATCGTCTATGGATCTTACGACGGAAGTGGAAAAATTCCACGTACAGACCTTTTTTTCGCAGTGTACTAGTCGCTTGAAAGGCTCGGATAAAAAACTTCCTCAGGTGCTTTTGTTTAACTATTCGTTGGGTTTGATCGGTTAGAGAACGAAATGTTGGCCTTCCGGATAAAACTAGTTAATAAATGACTCACAGAATTATTTTGTTTCAGGTGCACTTAGTGAAGGATCTATGTTTGCGTGGATTCGCAGTGCATCATAGTGGAATATTGCCGATTTTAAAGGAAGTGGTTGAATTGCTTTTCCAGAAAGGATATGTCAAGGTATGTTGGGAATGCATTGTAGCAGAACAACAAGTGGTGTTTTGTATTGCGGAAAAGCTGTGAAAGTATAAAAGCTTCATATAAGACCTTCCCTGAATGATGGCACGTGTAGCGTAGTGGTCGGAAGCGCCCCTGCAATAAACATGGGATCGACCCCCGTTCCCAAGGCTTACTGAGCCTTCCATCCCTACGGTGTCGCCAAATTGGTACCAAACTTGTCAGGAAGGATAGCACCACTGGTCCGATATATCGGCAGGCCACCGCAAGTTATTGTAAAGCCCAAATATGCATTGAATCGCCTCCAAGTGATGCTTAGTGAATTCGAATCCTTAGGCGTATCCATCAAGGATTGATCAACGCTGAGAGCTGCACGCTTTATCTTAAGATCTTCGCGGAGATTTTCGACATTTGATGTGCTTTTTGAGATAGGAGTGGACGTCTCGTACGTTTGCGTTAAGTTCTGGCGACACCATTGTGGCGTTCACATTTTAAAAAAATCTCATTTTAGTTTCTAGGTTTATCACTACATTTCTATTGTTTTGTATTCTATTATTGTTCTTGTAAGTGTTTTATATCCAGGCCTTTTCCTTGTCTTCATGAAAGCTTTTTTGTTTAGGTTCTGTTCGCAACAGAAACTTTTGCAATGGGTGTTAATATGCCAGCTCGAACGGTCGTGTTTGACAGTGTACAGAAACACGACGGTATGGAGACGAGATTGCTTAATGCCGGCGAATACACACAGGTGACTCCTGATACTTCCTAGGCAGGGATATCTTCGTGTCAGTAAATGTTGAAAGACTATTGGTCAAAATCATTTTTGAGGAAAAAAACCAAGGAACGGAACATACTTCCCAGTCTTTTACGTTTTTTCCCTACTTTTAATGTGTAGATGGCCGGACGTGCTGGTCGTCGTGGTCTCGATACTACAGGAACTGTCATCGTTCTATGTAAGCAGCCGAAACTGCTTGAAGCCGGTCAACTTAAAACAATAATGATGGTCTGGCTTTTCTTATATAAATTCGCCTTAATCCCCTTTGAATAGTCCATCGATGAAGTGAGTTGCATATTTATTCATGTAAGTATTTAAGGGAAAAAGCGACTCCCCTTGTATCACAATTCCGTGTGACGTACTCCATGCTCCTAAATTTGATGAGAGTGGAGCATTTTCGAGTAGAGGATATGTTACAGAGGTCATTTATAGAAAATGCTGCACTTCGAGAAGCACCAACAAAGAAGAGCAATCTGGAAAAAGGTTTGTGAGTAATGTTGAGACTTTTTTCCATTTCCTATGTCGTACTACAGTTACAAATATCACCAACGAAAAATGCTGTAGGGAGGAAAGTGGAAACGTCAAACTACTGATGAGTAAATTTTTACCATTGCATTTTACTTTAAAACATTCAGTTATTTAATGCACTCGTTAGGTTTACTAAATTGCCTTGCAAGAGAGTTTTCTGCTGTCTATATTGTTTGAAGGAACTTCTCAATGGACATTTTCTGTGGTTTTGTGTGTAAGAGTACTTTGTAGGTGGGCCCTGTCATATTTCCACAATATATTAGTGGGATACGTAGTTAAATGGAGGTCCCGATATTTTAAATTTTGGTTAGTTCTGAGTTTGACGAATATATATATATATATACATATCTAAATATATGTGTATTTATGTATCTATTATGTATATATGTATATATTTGCCTATTCAACTTTAAGGCTGAACAGGAACTATCTGCACTTCCTGTAGTGAACTGCCAGATGTGCTGTGCAAATGGAGCATCCAGTGTCGCTCCTTTACGGCTGTATCATGATGAGCTTGTACATTTTATCGAAAGAAGAGCAGAGTTATGGTCAAAACTGACCGGTGAGTTCCATTCTTGACAAAATGTTTAATTTTAGTTTTAATTCTAATATATAGGCTACCATGTGAATTGGATGACATATTTTTTTCACTATAAAGCTTTTTTTGCTACGATTCCTTTTCTCAAGCGATCTTATCTAACACGCATTGGAAATGGTCCTAGAGAAGTTTTATTCTACACATAGTGACGGCACTTCGATGCCGAAATTAGTCACTTAGGGACCTTGCGTGGCTTTGCATCACGAAAAGATGTTAAATCACATTGAGGAGATTTCTTAAGAACGGCTCGGTGCTCGTGGGATTTGTATTCATCATTTTTTTTTGCTTTTACAGAGCTTATCACTTATATTTAAGAGTGCCGACCTGCTTTTGTTACCGTGACCTTTTGCTCTTGTTTTAAACCTTGTGCTTAAAGATATTTCGGACCGTTTTATGTTTCCGTGACTTATTGTGTGCACGAAAAGTTGTGCCTATTTTAACACTTAACAACTTGTGAGCTTCATGAACATGCCATATGTCGTCAACATGTCGTTTTATCTTTGCATTTTCTGCCCGGAAGTGACTTCATCTTTTACTTGTAGGTGCCAGCAGATTGGTCTTCCTCTTTTTGAGTCAAGCTTACACCCGAGAGATACTCATACCAGTTACTAATAAACAGTTGCAATCCTTCACCCAACTAATTGTGTATAGGCTTCGTTATTGCCGACCCAGCTACGCGGACAGTTTCCGGGTAATCGTTAACATCCTGCGTTGTAATTCCATTTCTGTTGCCTTTATTGCACAAATTTAACGACCCGAATCCGTGTTTTCTTTTGGCATGACATCCAATTTTTCATGTCTGCTGCGTGAGACGATGTCTAATTTCATGTCGGCTACAAACTTATACAAATCGTTCGCCATTCGCCGCGTCAGAACGTAATGAACAATATTGGTTTTTTGATAATAGACGATGACTTTTTCGATTGTTGGAGAGCTTGAGAAGAGAACAGAAGCGGTGAGAGAAAGGCGAAATGGAGAGCTTGCATGGTGTAGTGGTGGACGCGTTAGCCACGCGGTCCGGAGTTTTGCAGATATCTCAACATCATTGTAGTTATATTGTACATCATACCCTACCATGGAAAAGTATGGGCAGTAAATAAAAAACTACATCGAGAACATAGCGGAATTATAGAAAAGCCTTTGTTTTATCGCTCTAGATGTATATGTTACTGTTCACTAGTGTTGTTATGGCAGACCATCCATCTACATTGCGATCAGCATTCATAAGTGTTCGCGAGAAGATCTGGAGAACTCGGAGATCTCTTTGCCACGTAACGACAACGCTTGAGAAAAAATCTTTGCTGGCTAGGTTTTACGGATGTGAACGGCAACAGGACTAGCACAGTCTCTGCAATGCCTAGAAAAACGTTGAACGGTCTGGTCAAATTGTTGAGCTTACACGTGGTTGATAAATTAGTTTTATTCGACTAACGTTTCGACGTATTCGTCTTCATCAGAGCTGATAATCCCAGTCGATTATCCACAGTTGTTCGTCTTCTCGGCTCGAATGAGGCATGCTCTTTCATAAAGGGCGGTTGTTTGTTGAAATGAGTGACTATTGATAAGAATTTTTTCAACGGATAATTTGCCGTGTAGCAGTCAGTATTACAATAGTAATGAAACAATAGAATAAAGAGCGTTTCCAACCTTAAGTCAACATATCATAGCTCATCACTTGTACCATCTGTCGTCACTTTGTTGGTCGAATAACCCGAGCGGGCGCCAGTCAACTTCTATTTCTCCTTGTCGCGTGCAAGAGTATCGCTCTAGGAACTCCTTATGCATCATATCTTTCTTGGATCTTCATGAAGAAGTCTGATTGGGTCTATGGTCTTCTTGCTATACATTTAACATCCCAAGGAATCTAATCGTTAATGGTTCTTGTCCATCGGTTGTCGTTCATACACATGACTTTCTCTGACTTTTGGTGTATGACGTGAGGCTGAACATCGGATCCCCTCTTGCGTGATACGGGATGCTCCCAGCATCGTCCTTTCGACTGCGTGTTCGATAATGCTGAGTGATTTTTTCATCCTATGTACGCAGCGACCAGGTTTCTGACGCATACGTTAACGCAGGAACTACCGTCGAGTCGAAAAGGTGGGCACGGAGTCGCGTCTTCTTTATTCTCTTCACTACATCCTCAATGCTCTTCAAAGCTCCCCCAAGCCGCTCATTTCGTCTTGTTCAACTCTGGGGGCTAAGTTGTTCATTTTGGTTTTGTTGATTTTTGCGCGAGAGTATAACTAATCTATATTGCCGCGTTATCGCGTTCATCAGAGACGTTGTTGTTGGAGTCGAGGGTTCACAGCAGTTCTTTCGTTGTGGGTGTTCGTAGTCGCATCAAGTCATGCTATGTAAGGTGATGGACCGCGCGAATGAAGTAGCATCACCCAGCACTGCCCTTTCATTCACAAAAACGTACCCGACTCCGATCATCACAGCTTTGAAGGAAGCGATAGCGCGGAACCGTTAACCACAGTTGAGATATTTCAATTTTTTCTTGAGCAGACAAAAGATGGTTTTAGTAACCTCGGTGGAAAAATTTTATTCCATGAATTCTATTCGCATGGCAAACAGCTTATTCTGAACACTCCGTTTTCTTTTTTGTTTAATGAAAACTTTATTCGGCTATTACTCCGGCGCGTTCGCCTTCTTCAGAGCCGATCCGAATCGATTATCCACAGTTCTTCCATTTTCCGATGTGGATCTCCGTGATCACATCGAGTCGAATCCAGTGGAGCACAAGTCGAATGGAGTAACATCCTTGCTCGGGAGTGCTCTTTTATACAAGATGGTTGTTGTTAGTCCTGATTATCCGTTGATAATCGTTTATTTTTTCCGACAGTCCATCGTGCAGCAGTCGGTATCGTTTATCAGTTAGGACAGTAAGTCTTCCAGTTATTGATGGAGATCAGCCACACAGTCTTACATAAGTGAGAAATGTGCCCGTCTCAGGTCGAAGAATTAACCCGAGGTACTTGACGAGGTCACGTATGTTTGCAAGGCGTTCTTTCTTGTGATTCATTTCTGGATCTTTGAAGCATGTCCAAGATCATGTGTAAAGTGACCAGTAAATCAGAACATTTATCATTCAAGTGAAACTAAAACTATTGCAATTTACATGTTTTTTGCCAGTAAGAGACAAGTTTTTTTTATCCTACTAAAGAGAATTTTGGTTTTATGGAGCCTAGCAAAGTATTTTTTCCACTTTTGCCTTGAAGCCCCAAAGTATTCGTGTAGTAATATGGTTAGAGGTGCTCTGCAGTACACACTGGATCGATTTCTGGTTCGATCTCACGTCCTGTCCTCACCAAGATTTCCGTCCCAGTGGGGCTCGCTTGGGGTAGGCAAGTTGGTACCGGACTTCCCTGGAAGGATGACAGCATTGACTTGATACATCAGTATGCCACCGCAAGTCATTATATAAAAAAATTCAGTCAACTCTGCGAAGCTTGACTAAGTCGGATGCATGCGCATCACTCAGGGATTGATCAGTGCTAAACCCTTTATCCTTATGCTTTTTTAGTTCAGATTAAAGTTTAAGTAGAATTACTTCCACGCAATGCCCCTTGGTGGGATTGTTTAATAGCGGTCACAAAGGGTTGTTTTCTTTTCCAGATTTATATTATAAATACCAACGAATAGTTTTACAGATTAAGGATTTGTTGACATTCTAGTGCTGTTCTGGAAAAAATTTGGTTTTTTTTTCGTTGGACCGTAACTCCATTTGACGAATCTCCATGTTTTATTTGGCCGTGTTCCAATTTTTTGACCGCAGGAAATTGAACCTTATCTTGCAGTAATGAGTTATGTGATTCCTACATTTTAGCGGCTCAGGCGATGGATAAACGGCTGAAATGTGGTCGGATTTTGCTTGTATCTAGTGCTCAACACCAGTTGCAGAATCAAATTGTACTGCTGATAAAGGAGTTTCTCAGTGATGGTAAGCGTGCATACCAAGTTCTGGTGCCATGCTCAAAGTCGGAAGCAAGTGTTGATGAGCAAAAGCGAAAAGATATTCAATTCCAACAACTCTCGCCCGAGGAGCGTCGCTGGCTTGAAGAGTCTTGCATCTTAGAGGGGTTAAATAGCTGGGGTCTTGAATCAGTAGCACCGAATTGCTCGAACGAGCCTGGTGAACGATTGTTTCGCATGGTAGATGATTTGCCGTCGTCAGCATTCCTAGGTGTTAGCAAGAAGCTGCTAAAAGTCGACGTCGCTGAGGTTCTAAATGAAGCCAAAATTCGTTGTATTCCACGGCTGAGGTATAGTTCATTTTCGCGTTATTTCTTCGCATTTATACTAATTCATTGAAAAAAGAGTCTTGTCAATGTCTCATTTCTACTTTATTATTGTTCTATTTCTAAAACTATGACATTTCATCTGAATCGACTGTTTAACCGTGCGCAGATATAATAAAAAGAATAAAAGAGATAAAGCTGTCGTCGTTGATCAATCCTGAGGAATGCGCCATGCATTCTACTTCAGTATGCATCACTGGAGGTAATTGAATGCATATCTGGCCTGCTATTGACTCGCGGTGGCATACCGATTTGTCGAATCAGTGATCCTATCCTCCTAGACAAGTCTGGTACCAATTTGCAGACCCCGGAGGTTTGGAATGATTGGTGGACCACGGCATTGGGGATCGATCCCATGTCTACTGCAGGATGCCTCGAACCATCGCGCTACACACGCCTCAAGCTATTATTTGATATTGTTATATTGGATAGATAGATGGAAACTAGATATTAGGTGCGAATATGCTACTATTACTACCCTACCATTGTTATTATTACTTTTTTGTTTTTTGCCTTACATGACCCGTCATCACCACTGCAGAGATACCAGCACTTGTAGCATCGAATTCATTTTCCTCGCATTCTTCATCATTTCGTCCTTTTTCTAAGTACCGTAACATATTGGTCGAGTCGATTTTCGTCGAAATCTTGCAAACAACAAAGCTAATGCGTTCCCACACATGATTGAGGGAGAACGTTGGGGAGATGGTCGAATCGGTTCTTTTCTTTCTGATGGGCTCCATCACTAACCATTGCTCTAGCCCCCGAGAGATATCGAGGAATACACTGTCGTGTACCCCATGTCACCTTATATGTTTTCACTATGAGTATTGCTGTAATTCACGATGTTTTCGGATGAGGCGGATTTTTTTCGGGTAAAATGGTTTGCGATAGGCGTTTCACACGAGTCATAGATTCGAGAAGTCAGAGAAATTTGTGTTTTTTTTTCATGTGTTTCACATTTATATCAAGCAGTTATAGGATTGATTGACTGCTATGATGTAGTAAGCACAGCAAAAAGTAAACACGTGGGCAATTTTGTTCTCTAATTTCCTATCGTCTATTCACGGTCATGGTTGGTAAATAGTGGATGTTACGGATTGTTGAAAGTACTAAACGATAGATGTGGCTTAGACTACCTACTTTGCTTAGGATAGAAAGATTGTAGTTTGTAATTATGTGTCAACGGGTTTTCAAGTAGCCGATGTAGGCGACATGCCGTTTATAAGTGTACTTGGAGAAACTGAATTAATTATATGCATGCTGTAACTTGACAGACGCGGATACTAAGGGCCGCGTGTGGCGCAGTGGCTGAAGGCGCCCTGCAACACACACGTGGAATCGATACCCGCGCCCATGGCCCACCAAGCCTTCCGTTCTTCCGGGATCCGCAGTTGGTACCAGACTTGTCTGGGAGGATAGCAGCACCGGCTCGATACATCGCTAAGCCATCGCGAGTCATTGTAAAGACCAGATATGCATTCAATCACCTCTAAACGATGCTTAATGAAGTCGAATGCATGGCGCATCCCTCATGGATTGATCAACGCCGAGAGCTTTATCCTTTTTTATTTATGCTGTAACTAGTAGCAGTGCTGATTGTTGCCTTCTATGATTTATTCGCACTCTTGTCATGTCCACCTAAAGGTCACTGCTTGGTATATTCACGAGAGGTGTTTGGTATTTGCACGAGAAGGAATTATAGTGTAAAATCTCTCTATATTTTGTGACATCAGTATGTCTTGAAGATTTTAAGACTTTTTGTTCTAACAAATTTCATCTACATTGCTGTGTGGCCGTGCCGTACGTATTAAGTAATTGGATTTGATCTAGTCCTATGGCGTAGTTGTCGTGAAGACCGTCTACCACGAAGTGAATCTGAAAGTTTCCGTTTAAGATTATGATTAGATCCTATTTTTGATAGTGTAAAAATTTCTTAGATCCTTAGTGAACTTTGAAATTTTATTCACGCAAAGTCAAATTGATGGTTTCCTTTCACAAAATCATTGGTTAAGAGAAATTATGTATTTGAAAAGTTTGCATTGGAATCCATTGTAACACATTTACCAATTCATTGGATTTTCCCTAATTGGCTTTAGTTTCTTGATTAACGCAGTATTTCAGCGTCATCAATTTGTATTTTCTGCCTACTTCAATTTTTACGGTAGAGTATTATGCGAAATACAACCACAATGATGCTGAGATATTTGCAAAATTCCGTACCGCTGGTGTCTATGGTGGTGAGCGAACACGCTATCACCCTTTCAGGGTGGCTAACGCGTTCACCACCACACCATGCGAGTCCTTCGTTTCGCTTGTCTCTTAACCGTGTTATTGACCAAGTATAGGTACTATCAGCAATCATTACTTCAGTGTTTCTTAATTTGGGATCTTAAGAAAGCTTTTTAGAAGAAACTTAGCCCGATCTCTCTAATCGTGTGCATAACTTCTCTAAAATATTTAATTTCAATTTTTTAAAGATGCATTAGTAAAGAATTCTAACGCAAACACTAATTTCATAATCAACGAGGCATTTGGGGGTACCACAATGTTTTTGTTGACGATATCCCTCTTGGTCATTCGCCAGGCTGATCGAAATATGCGAATCCTCATGCTATGGGCTTCAGAAATCCGAATGTAACAGCGTTAAAAATATTATATAACGTTGCAAAGGACTTGTAGATTTTAAGGGTTTTAATGGTTAGTAAATGTCGTCTTTAATGTGTTAACCTAGAATACATATTTATCGCGAAGTCCAGTGTCGACGACATCAACCCACCGATATAAATTAGTCTAGTTTTGAGAAAAAATTAGTTCATCTAGCGTTGGATATCCAACTAGTGTTAGTGGAGCTCACTGCATGTGTGTCGGGCGCCAACGGGACGTGGTAATTCTTCCATCTTCGCGCTTTGATATCGATAGTACTTCCTTTTATGTTAAGTGCACAGTTATTGATGGTGTTAATGCAGACTTGGAGACGTCCTTTAACTCCTGCTTGGTAGACAAAAAAGTCCAAGCGAGCTTGTTCTTTGATTTCAACAGGAAGTTTACTGGAGAGAATGTATACGTCATGCGGCGAGACGTTTTTGCCGCCGGCATAAACAAATGAACCTGCTGAAAGTGGTTAAAACTAATATATTTTATCTTTTTTCTCGCAAAAAATGTTTAATTTGTGAACCACAGACTTTTTCTTCTCACTCACATTTGGAAAAATCTTGAGGGTATCCCAGTGAGCGAATTCAGGACGGCCTTTGATGATATTTCCCAATCTTTAAGAGTTCCGTTGATTCTCGGATCCGTGACGCTGGTGACGTAATTACACATTGTCTAATGAGAGTATATGAAATAGTCGTGAAAAAAAGAGGAACTTATTCGCGAAAGCCGATTAGCGTGCTTTATTGGTTGTTAGTGTCATGCTCTCATATGCTTGCCATCATTAGCTGGAGAAATGATGAGAACTCAAGGATATGGACACAAACTTCGATCGACTTATTATGTCTCTCATTTATGTTTTGCGAATTGCTAGAATGCAAGAAAATTTTGTATCTCACGCTCTTATCAAAGGTGCAGTCAATCACTGGGCACGAAGGAGCGAATGATACTCCTACACGAGGCGAACTTTGCTCATTGAAGCTCTCTCGAAACGCTGTCGGTGCAGCGAAGTTCAAGGCTCGTTGATGTTCAATTTGAAACGGCATCTTGGGCTCCTGCTCGGCTATCGCAAATTCCACATCTAGGAATTAGCAGTGGTTCTTCATCAAATTAGACTGGAAAAACAAACATTTGCCCAAATTTATGAACTTGTAACGAGGAGCAATTCTAAATAACCCCCTTTGCCAAGTAGGCGAATTTTTGTAATAGCTCTCCTGAACTGTTTTCTGACGTGTTACCTTCTATCAGCATCACTCGACTTACCATTTCTTTCGTCGAATTCCACACCTTTTGCGGTATCTCCTTCTCTTTGAAAACTTCCTCCAGCACTTTGTTGTGCACCATTGTTCGAAATTTCTGAATTTTGTTTTTTCCTAAACCACATATACATATATACACTCATATACATGTATATATACATATATATCATATATGTATATGTATATATATATGTATATATATATATATATATGTAGTTTTTAATAATGGTAGATAGTTCTCGGATGGAACCGATTAGTGAGACATATATGTAATCAAAAGTTGTTACATTTATTACTTATGCTTTGGATTTTCGAATTCTAGACATTTTGCGTGATCGCCGTTGAGATACAGTTGGTGTCGACTGAGAAATGGAAGTGTTGTAATATGAAATGCCCTTCGTTGGATGCATAACCCGTTCTAAAAACTGCTTCTTCAACTTCGAAATCCCTCCGCGTTTAGAAACCTGTGTTAAATCCAAGCCTCGTGTCAAATTGTAAAGTTCTGGAATTTGCTGAAGTAGTTCAAAGTTATCGCTAGATTCCAGGGGAAGATATTTTACTAATTCAATGAGTTTCATTGCCACTTCCGACTCAGTACTACTAGGTCTCTTGAATACTACCAACTTGTTGTGTGGTCGAGTTTTTTATGGGGGTGGTAGTGTGTATTTTTGTATTTTTCTTCTCGCTGAAACAACTGTCTGTGCAACGCTCTAATATCCATGTCTTGTGATCCAGTCTTTACATTAATGGCAGTGGTTTTCTTTCTGGAATGCGTATTTCGTAAGAGATATTCTTCTTTAGAAGTTGATTCTGGCCTAGTCGTAGTCATTACAATTTCATAGGTATTTTTCCCTTGCTTTGACAAACGACGGATCTACTGGAGACGTGAACTGAAGCGGTGCGATTGTTGTGCTCAGAATATTCCTTTTTTGGAATGATTGGATTTTTTAATAGCTAGGGCCGTAAATCCTTTCTTCTGGCGGAAATCAGTGAAATCAACAGGGGCATGTCGCAATTCTTCCTTTACACCAAAGGCACGACTATTCTGAAGCAAATTTGGTTGCTGAAACAGTGCCTTTGTATCGCCTGGATTCCACAATTCAGCGGATCGAAGAATCTCTATGAGAACAGGAATATAGGATAGGGCTGGCGCAGTTTGTCTGAGAAGAGACGTAATGTTTGCAAGGGGATCATTGGTGGATGTAGGGATCATCGATGTCGTTAATAATTCAGGAGTGGTCTTGCTGCTAGTTGTAACCAATGTTGACACCATTGCAGTGGAGGTTGTCGTTTTCGGAAGCGAAATGGTGGTTGACGGTGAGTTGATTATTTTTGGGAAATGCTACCGATGTATTGACTGCCTCAAGGGGTAAATCTTCGTTTTTCTTCACTTGCAAATCCACAGTTTTGGTTTCCGTTTTGGGCTGGGACACAATTATCATGGTCTCTCCTTGGTAATGTTCTGATTGTCGAAGGTGCTGCCAATCGTGAAAGCCGATCAGATGAGGTGGCGATTGCCGTTTTTCTTGCATTTGGTGACTGTGATTTTCTGAAAGGACCTATTTACCATATTTAGCTACTATTCTTGTCATATGTTTACACATTCTTTTGGTGTAGAAGAAAAATAACGAAGATTGTTGTGCTGTGTTCAAAAAGAATTCATACCGCAGAGAGTTGAGCTATAGCTGATATCAGTGACGGCGATAACGTCCATTGGTGGGTAAAATATTCCTCGGAAAACTAGCTGAATGAAATACTATGTTTTAGAACACTTAGCAGTGAAATCTACGTTACCTACTTCGAAGGGTTGGGAGAGCGGAGGTAACTCAACGACTCGGAAAATCCACTGCCTTATCAGACTTGGCGATAATCCATTATAACATCTGAAATGGTTTTAGATTAGATTGACGAACATTGTATATTTTAATTTTTATTCGCATCCTATTCATTTTTCATGGCAGCGTATTATGTGAAATACAGCCACAAGGATGCATGGTGCATTTTGTTAACATGGAGACTTTAATGTAGCATGAAGTGTTCTTAACAACGTTTCTTACTTAAGTGAGATGAGGTCCTTGCTTCCGGGCGGTTGTCGCATGCATACTTCTAATTTCGATTCGTCGCCAGTTTTAAAGTACCAGTACGTAATACTGCCTCCACCAAGCTGACAGTTAGCAACATCGGACACCAGTAAGGCGATAGAACGTCCCATGAAACCGTTTGTATAAGCGAAGAATCCCTCTGTGAAAGAAAATATCTAGTATTAGTTAATGACATAGTCACTAATAGTATTTTTTACATACTATCCAGTTTTCTTGGAATAATTAAAGGAGCAGTGTCCATGTCATATCGATTGTTGATTAACCAGTCACCGCTGTCTTCTACACTAGCGTTCCTCCAACGGCAACTAGACGAAAAGTCACAGTTCAGATCAGAGGAAGAAGTTATATCTGCTTTTCCTGAATTCTATCTTAATGGATGTTAGCTTCAGTTCTTAACCAATGATTCATAGAGAACTTTAAAACAGTCAAAGCATTGTTGAATCTGTTACTAAAATTAATAGACTCACCGTGTACAGCGAATAGAAATAGGATCAGTTCATAAGGCAGCATCTGAAAAAGGTGAACCGAGGAGGTGAAAGTGGGATAACCGAGTGAGTTTTGTGCCGTGACCTATTCACCGATGTCACTCTGACCAACTGACCTCCCTTCCCGACGAACGATAATTACATGGCGCGCTTTTCTTGGTCTTCCACAATTAACGCTCGTTTCATTTGTCTGTATCGTTCATGCGGTAATTCTTTTCATCACACTGTGCCTCCTGTCTATTTTACACCCCGATGTTATGCTAATAAATTCTGGCTAGGCGTACGTCATTAGACGAATCCACATGCGTCAAATCTGCTGTAGGCACAGACATTTATTCATCGAATATTAGAACGTCTTACCCGAGTATTCGGTTCTATTTATCTTATGGATTAGCATTAGATATGACTATTCTGACAAGTAGTAGGTATTTTCTCACTTTCCTAAACATTTTTTTAAATAGAAAAAAGCGGGAATAATTTCTTGAGTACATATTTTCTCTAAGGCGCATTGCGTTTAGGATGTTTAGATGTGAATGCATAGGTGCTTGAAAACAGTTGCATTTTTCTTCTTTCAGGAGACATGCCTGAACTCGTTGCAAACTTTATTAATTGAGTAGAAATCAATAGAATCTACAGATTTTCGCCACAATGCGGAAATTTGCTCATTTCGTCTAGACAAAGTATTAAGCCTTTGAAACCCACAAATCCTTGTTTTCGCGCTTTTTTAGCGAGCCTTGTATCTTGAAGCGAAACGATTTACCAAGAAGGTATAACCAAGAGTTATCGCGAATGGTGGTGATATCCACGAATGCATCGTCCTTGTTTACAACTACGACACTCGCGTTGCGTTTTCAATTTTTCGAAATTTTTAACTTTTGAATTAATTTCAAACTAAGATAAAATTTCAGAAAAGCTAGGCACGCGTTAGAATGGGAGGCAAATGTTTATTGCGGAAGTTTTGAAACCACTCAACTCCTCAAAAGTTTTAAAAAAAAATTAGCGGCCGTTGTCGAAAATCGAGTACAACGGCGAGTATGTTGCACACTGTTCCTTGTTTTCCATTCTTGCAACCTAAATGGATTTGACTTAGGTTTATTGTTCCTAACTGAGCACTGTTCTTTCCTAGTAGTTTTCTATTAATTGATTTCTTTCGTAATTAAATTAAAATATGGTACAGGGTTAATGTTCTTTGTTAGGTTATTCCGTTTGATTGGAATTTTGTCTTTATCAGCCAACATATACCTCTTGTTTATGAAGAATGTGACGCTATACAAAATTGTACATTGTTGTGAAGAGCGAATGACAACAGTATTTAGGTATTAGGTTGTTCGGAAATTAATTAAGGATTTCACCGTATATCTCCAAAGTGGCATATTTCAACTCTGAAAAAACCACTGTTAACCGAGATAGAAACCATTAAATCTACACATTGTTACTACTGTGAAACAGGTTTTTTTTATTCCAGTTGCCTAAAATTCTGGAGTTTTGGTGGCCATGAAATCTTTGACAGCTATATCAGCCTTGGCTGGTTTTCTGAAGCTTTCGTCGCACAGAAACTTGTCGATATACTTGAGGAAGAGGTGGTCGCTAAGAAAAGGATCCTGAGAGTATGATGGATGAAGTGGACTTTCGCAGCCACGATCGTTGAAGTTTTGCAGCGTCAACTGTGTATAGGCAATGCATTATCGTAGAGAATGATTAGCACCTTTCTGTTGACCATTGAATGTCATTGTCTTCGAATTTCTTGGCGAATTTTGTCGATTTACTGGAGGCGCTTAATCGTTCTTTGAGAGATCCCATCTGGCCAGTCGCGAGGCTACGTCGCTCGTCCACAGGTGGGGGGATGGGTGGATGGGAGTTAAACGCTGAGACTCAGGTGCATCTAGGGGATGGATTTCCTGTTCCCGCTGCGCCGATTTGACATATACCCTTCTTGTTTACGAAGACATATTCACGCATGCGTGCACTTGTGTGTTCTCGTTTATGCGGATGCTATTCTACGAGTCAATTGGACCAAAAATTTGCGACAAACTGACAAGGAAGTATATGCGAGGCCATTAGTCCTCTCCAACAAATCAGCTCCCCGTTCGCTCTGGGGGAGACTGACAAGCTAGCCGTGAGTATACCTAACACCCACGTTTGAACCTCAGCAAGTTATATGTGGGTATTATACGCTAAACGCAGTAAAATAAGTGGGACTCCTTTCCATGATCTCGAAAAGGCCTCGGATACAGCAGCGTTGGGTAGGACGAGTATGGTGAGTCTGCTGAAATCTCAGCAATATTCTAGGCTGCTTAAGTCACTAAAAGTGACTGTCTGTACCTACAGTGCACGCTCATATGCATCTGACTCATCCATAGAGGACGTGTAAGCTAGAAGGATAAGGTACCACGTCATCGAAACGGCCGGCTCGTGAACATCGATTATCATCCATTCATTCGAAACACAAAAACTCGAATCGGACGTTTACGATTGAAGAGATGTGGATAAATACCGGCTTGGATTGTTTTCGTCGTTTACGCAACGATATCAAGCTACGATGAAGTTGTAATTGGTGGGTTCTATACGGACTTGAGGAAGCTATACAGAGAAGTCCATACATTCTTTATGGTCATCATTGGAGATTTTAACGCTGAGACTGGATCTAGAAGAACGTATGAAGAACGTCACAGTGGGACCCACGGATTAGAGTGGAACGAACAGGGTGAGCGGCTCGCTGACTTTATTGTGACGAGCAAGACAGTTCATGGTACCTTGCAATTATACAAGCCCCAGCCTCAACGCTGGGCGCGAGAGTCTGCTAGTGGAGAGTGCCATGCCGAAATTGGCTACATCATAGTAAATCGAGGGTTTTGCCTAACTGATGTCGCTTTTACCCCAAATCTCTACACGAAATCAGACCATCGGCTCCTCTGTGCAAGATTTCATCTATCGCGGAAAGAAGAAAAAAGCCGTCAAATTCAAAACGATGTTCCAAAACCACAACAAACCGACATTTATTCAGTTCATAATTCGGCTGCTGGGATGATGGAATTATTCACAACATTGACGAGGAACACGATCAGCCCATTGAACATTAGCGCTGTGAAAACCGAAGGTTCGAAAGTCAGCAAGATAAGTCTATCTCCAAAAAACGCTAGAGCTAATACGATAACAAGAATCGCACGGACCGTAGGCAATCGCCAACCCATGTCCGAACTTGCAAAAAACTGCGGATAGGTGATAAAAGAAGATTTCGAACAGAGAGGAGAAACAATTATGGTCGAAACTGCAGATGCTGGGAAAAGCATTCGCAAAGTCCACCGAAGCTTCGCCAGTTACAAAACCAAGATGGTTGCATTTCAACGCCCAAGCGCGAAACACTTACAGCTTCTAGAAAGGCAGTGATGGAAATCATTCACGATTACTATGTGTATCTCTTCAGTAGCCATGTTCTTCTGCCCTCATACTTATAAAGGAAGCTGGATATGTCGTCCAATCGGTTATTCCTTCCCAAATCCGACATACTTTTTCGTCGGTAAAATATCAAACAACACCTGGTCCGGACAGGATGAGATCTGAACACCTGGAGAATTACCCGCCAACCTTCATCAACACACTGACTCTGATCTTCATACGTTACCTATCTGGATTTAAGGTTCCTATTCAGTGGACGACCAGGAAGGCTGTGTTGTTCTTCATTAAGGGTGATCTCTACGTTATCGGCAATTGTCGCCCAATCTGATTATTGTCTATCGTTTGCAAACTCTTTACTCCAATCGTCCTAAACAGGATTGGGAGAATACTGGACGAAAGTAAGCCATATGAGCAAACAAGATTTCGAAACCATTGAGTACGATTAACCACATCGACGCGATAAAGAAGACTCATTGAAGCACCGGAAGAGTACAAGAGACCTCTTCGTCTCATTTTCGTGGATTTAAAGGATGCTTTCATCTCAGGCAAGCCAGAAGCAGTCGTGGAAGCTCTGGACAGCCCGGGCGTTCCTACTCAGTGTATAAAGATTCTTCCTACATAAAGATTTCGCGTTCAAAATATCACCATTCTATAACAATATTAACATTGACGTCAAAAGATGGATTAGGTAACGCGATACTATTTTGCTAAAATTGTTCACTACTACTCTCCAAAATATCATGCGTACACTGGAACAACAAAGGAGTGGAATTTGATATTAGGCAATTACACCTTCTTAGCTTTGCTAATGACATTGTTTTTGTAACACTGACCATTAGCTGGCTGGAAAGAATGTTAGCCTACTTTGACAACGCTTGTGAGAAGATTGATCGTCGACTAAATAGCACAAAAAAGATGTTGATGCAGAACGGATTGCTTTCGTATGCATCATTCAAGCTGAATTAGATGAATATCTCCGAACGCTCCAGTTCCGTCCATCTAGGTCGAGAAGTCAGCATGGTGAATTATTCCCGCGATCGACTTTCTGTTAATCTTGGCATTGATCAAATAGTTCTCGATATTCTTGCTGTGCAAACACGAAGTATAACTACAACGATGCTGAGATGTTTGCAAAACTCCGGACCGCAGGTGTCTGCGGTGAGGAACGAACGCGCAGTTGTCCTTCGTTTCAGGGGAGTAACGCGTTCAGCACCACACCATGCGGGTCCTTCGTTTCGCCTGTCTCTCAGCTAGTTCTATCGATCTCCATTAAAAATATACTTTGCCATTAAAAAATAGCAGGCAGTAAATGAAACGGTTAAGATTGTGATTACAAACACGAAGTGTTACTTTTTTCTTTATTCCGTTAAAGCTGACGTTTCGGCGGTATCGCCTTCTTCAGAGCCTGGAAGGGTAGGCAGTTTACTATGTCAAAGGCTTCAATAACACATACAGAAAGATGAAAATCTAAGTCGCAATCACACGATCAGCAGCTTCTCGAAAAACTCATCGTTTATTACGTGCCTTCCATTGAGGAAGAACAGCTGAGTCACATATGGTCGATGAATGCATCACCCTGCATCAAAAAGTCGATGCGAAGGTACGGGGCGAGATCACTTGTGATCACCGGGCATTCATCCCTGGTATTCATTCTAAGGTTCCTGGTATTTATCAAAAAAAGTCTCTAGAAGTTTTCGCGTTGGTGAATTATTTAGCCACAGTGTTGAGAAGGATGTAGCGAGCGGCTTGAAGAGCTTTCGTCAGCATGAAACAAAAACATCCGATTCTATGCCCAGCTTTTCGAGCTACTCCACAATTCTTCGTTTAGCGTGCGCATTCTGAAGCTTATTACTACGTAAGCAGGATGGAAGATCACCTAGTGTTATCAAACGCGCACTCGATATATGCTAATACTGTCCCTTCTCACGCATGTCAGGGAGTGGATCCGATGCTACGTCGTATTTCACACTCTATGCTCACTGTCGAAAGTTGGATGAGCTAGACACATGTGATTCATCTGAAACTCAAGGGATAGACAGGAGCCGTTAGCAGCTGGATTCCACAGGATGTCAAACGCTCAGCGGTAAGGCGGCCGATCCGATAGTCAAATTTCTTTACGAAAGTGCTACGATGCTCAACGACTCCCTAGAGCCACCAGATTCCACCGGGCTACTTTTGCACTAAACAGGTAGAAGTGAGGAGTTTGCTGTTGATTGCTTAAGTCATTTGACGCGATGATAGATATTAGATGACTTCTTCGCTGTAATTGTTTCACCCGAACTCAGTTAGGTTTGATGGATCAAACCAGCTCTACATCACGAAAAGGTCAGTGTGAAGTTCTTTTGGTGACTTCCGCGTTGGGATGTGCTAACGAGCTTTGTTGCGGTCCAACTATTGAGCCAATGTTTCCGGTTATCGTTGAGCATCCATTTCTCGTCACAATTCACATACACTGTAGAAAATTATCTTTATTTTTGCTCAGAAGTTGCACCGATGACGCCTTCAAACGACGATTTCTTTGATTGTCGTTCAGTTCGTACGGCACTCATTTGTCCAGCTTCGACTTTCCACTTGTGTCTAGTCTCCGAGACCGTTGGAGCGCTTGCCTCGAATTTTTTGTACAAGTTATCGAAAGTCGCACACGTATTCGCTCCCACCAAAGCCTTAAATTCATTTTTTGAAATCAACCTTACGCCACGGTTCATTAACACTTTCCTTGGTCCCATACCTCACTAGTGTTTCCAGCTGTTTGCACTGCGCGTCTCCGAATTTGAGTTTATAGAAATTTATTTGTGGAAATGTCATTAGGTCTGTTTTGTTATCACAATTTGTAACCTATGAAGTTCATACAACGTGCGATTTTTATTATATTCTAACCATACAGAGAGGACATCCATAAAGTACGCTTTGCATTGGTTTATAATATTACGGCGTTCCAAAAATAGTTATTAAAACCTTTTACAGGAACGCAAAATTGCAAATCCGCATTAATTTTCGAAAAAACCTAGCAGCTACAGGTATATCAAGTGCGCTTATAGATAGTAAACGCTGCGCTTCGAGGCTTTCGTTGTTGTAAAAATATTGGTACACTTATTGGTTTAATTGGGTGAATTATAGAGTGACTTATTATTAGGAAGATCCTAGTGTTTCATATGTAGTACAGAACTGCTCGGTTAGACATTTGCGAGAGCTTTTTTTTTCATAAGAAGAGAAGTCTGATTACAGTTTTGCTAAGCCTGTACAAATCTATTCTTAGGACAAAACCAATTTCGGACCATGTACTGAAGATAGTCCATGAAATGGACAAGCTTACCGAGGAATGGGCCAGCTCTGGACCTGAGGTGTGGATATTTTAGCTCTAGTTATCCATTTGACATTGTTAACAATATTGCATTTTTTAAAAATTGGAGTCGACTTTTTTCGGTATTTGTTGTTGTTTAACGTGAACTATTGCAAATCGGTTTGCTTTGCATGTCATAATGTTCGTTAATCCAGGCTTATTATACGTCTTAACCTAGTTAGCTCAACGAGATGTTAAAAGAACCGAAATGCGGTATTAAGTCACACCGGTTAACGACGAAAATTTGTTTTGTTGTACAACTATTACAGTTGGTGGACCTCGCTGTCGACATTACTGTAGCGGATGTCGAATTGAGTGCACTAATTCGGAGTTTCCTTAATCTTCGCGACGAACTTCTTGATCCGTCCAAACATACTGTTCGGAACTGTATGAGATTTCAACAACACATGAAATGCCTTCGTAATCGAATTCGTGTCGAACGGCGCGTAAGACAACTGCAGTACTCTTTGTCGGCAGACGCTCTTCAGCTTAGTGAGGAGTATCAGAATAAAATCGCAGTGTTGAAGCAGCTCGGTTATGTTGATAAATCGGGTATGGTGACCTTCCGGGGTCGAGTAGCGTGCGAAATTCATCATCAGGTAGGACTGTTTCATGTTTTTGGACGTTCTTCAATTCTACACAGAGATTACGTAAACATCACAGATGGTACAGAGATCGCTCTGTTGAGGCAAACCTAGTAATTATTTTTTGGGGTGTTAACTATTCCAACTAGCAATTCTGAGTGCACAGGTCTACATTTATTTCCGAAATTCCAAGGATTTTTGGAAATGTATAGGTGGTCTGGAAAATTAATGGGAGCGAATGTAATTGGTAGATTCTTATACTCCCACTATGATGTACCAGTGAGGAAAGGCTAAAAATTTGAACCGAAACGTTTCCTAGGAGGAAAATCAACGATACGAACTTCAATTTCTCTTCTCTGTTTTTATCTTTTATTTTTTATGCAATCTATCTTTCACGTCTACTTTGTGGATCCTAGTACTGCTCACATTCGATTCATTTTCTTCTATAATCTATTTCCGTTTCCTTCTGTTCTCTTTTTCCTCCTATTTCGTCCGTATTTAGAGTAGCTAGATGAATTCAGTTATAAAGCGTTTCTTCCCTTTAAAAGCTTGATATTGTCTTTGTTTTCTTAGGTAACAAAACCTATGCACTGTTTTAGGAATTGCTTATAACTGAGCTGATTTTGTGGAAAAAATTACACGAGAAGTCACCAGCTGAAGTAGCAGCAATGTTGTCGGCGACCACTTGCCAGCACAAAAGCGGTGAAGGGGCAATGTTTTGCAAAGACGACATGTTCCTTAAGGTTTAGTTTTGTTTTTTCTTTCTCCAAGTTTTTTTTTTCTGTTCAATTTGTGGAATCTGTGCGGAGAATGTTAGATTTTTTTTTGAGAAATTCACAATGATAGATTTCCTTCATATGTCAAAAGACCGACTTTGTTTAAACCTCGGCATAAAAAGTTGGTATACTTATTTATATGATTTTATAAAGTGATGCTTTTGAGCTGACGCGAGGTTGGTATAACTCACACAGTCAGACTCAGTCCCACTCATAACGGCACGGCTCTGAGGAAGGCAAAATCGCCGAGTCGTCAGCCATCGACCAACAACACCAACAACAACGACAAAGAAAACCTATACCAACCTTGCATCAGCTCAAAAAACATCGGTTTGTAAGATCCTATATAAGTTTCGTAAACTGCTACCGTGTTTAAGAGGTTGTGAAAATACCACCTTAACTTTAGTGTTTTGCGTATAGCCTTCTCAAACATTCGCTGCTGAACTGCTGATGGATTCTGGTGTGCATACATAGTAACTGTTGTCTTCTTGCTTTTCAGTGTCCCGAATTACTGTGATATTTCAGCTCAAGGAAGATGTGCTGTCGATAAATCAGAAAATAAAGGACGCTGGTGCTAAGCTGAGAGTTCAAATAGTCGACATTGGTGATGAACTGCGATTTGATCTTATGGAAGTTGTGTATTACTGGGCAAATGGAACGGTGCGTCTTTCAGTTTTATAGTGTTTTTATTATTTTATTTTGTTTAATGTGCTTGGTGCATGTTCTTTAACAAAGAAAAAATTGGATGAAACGACCAATGCGAGTGAGAGAAATCCATTTTCTTCTGCTGATATAATAATCTTATTTTTTAAATTCAATGATGCTGAGATATTTGCAAAACTCCGTACCGCTGCTGTCTGCGGTGGGGAACGAACGCGCTCTTACCTATTCCGGCGGCTAACGCGTTCACCACCACATCATGCGGGTTCTTCGTTTCGCCCGTCTCTCAGCTAGTTCTGTCGATCACTGCCATCGACAATCACCCGTCAGCGGGTTTTTTTATTTTTACTCTACATAAATTTAAATTGTCAGCATTTTATAATTTATGGCGCTGCTTTTGCTACTGCTCAATTTTTTGGTGAGTTTAGGATTGCTAGAGTAAAATGGAGCAATTAGAGAAAAGAGGAAACCTCAACTCTTAACGGATTTCAAGAATAAGCTCACAAGTTTGAGACGTCGTCTTACCTACTTGGAGTTAGATAGTTAGACGTTAGACGATAGAGTTAGAGTTAGAGTTAAACGAAGTGAATTTATTCTGTTCTCTTATAACTGTCATCCAATATATACGTGGTCATGTTGGTGTCCAGGTTCAGATGTGGTTTGAAGATTCCTCGTCTTCTATTTTCGATAACACGTGGTTGATGGTTGAACCATGGTTGAAAATGTGTACGGATATTTGTAGGACACAAACAGTCGTTGGCCGTCGTAGATCGATGTCAGGTCGGAATGACTGACCAGTTTAAATGAAAGTGAATTAAAGTTTCTGGAGGATAGAGTTTAAGAGAGTCTCCATCTTCGAGTGATTTTCTTCAGTAGGTCGAGGGTTTACACCTTTCGGCTGAAGAAGGGTTGGTATTTATGTAGCATATGATTAGTGGAATATCTAGAAATATAAAAAATAAATATAAAAATGAAGAGGCTTACCTGGGAGTTTGGATTCGAACTCTTGATTTTCTCGGTATTTCTGGGTGAGCAAGTGCGAATTCTGTAAGAGTGAAAGCAATAATTCATTTCTGCGTATTTTGCTTAACTGAACTGTGAAATGTTGTTTATTTAGTTCTTTAGAACATCTTATTTCGTTTATACTCAGTCGATAAACTGAGACAATTTTAAGACTTATGGTTGATCTACAATGTGGTCTACTTTCTGATTTCTTCGTTTTCTAGACCTAGTCATTCACTTTGTGTGGTATCCCTAGAAACTGCATTTTGTGATCTGGTTATGTGCACCACTTGTGCAAGGGATTTTTGACCCCTTTTCATGAGGGCGACCTATCTGAGAATGTGTCCGGAATTTTGCAATATATTGTTCTGCATTCCTCTACTGTGAGTCAGGATTACCATTCAGCGAACCGTTGTGAAAGTGCCCGCGGTTTTTGGAAAGCGATACCAAAAATATTGGCACTAAAGTAACTTTCAAAAAATAATGCAAGTGATAATGTTGCTGCTTTGGACGGCTTTAACTAAACGAACGTGCTCCCTTATTTGTGGTATAACAGAGTAAATATCAAGGCGACATGAAGTCGGCTTCCGTTAAGAAAAATCTCGCTGTTATTTCATTGAGATCTAACACAGCTTGTAATTTCTGCTTACGGTTGTTTAGCCTCTTACTCAATATGAGCTAGCTCTGGTTGATTTCAGCCGTTTTCGGAAATAATGGCAATGACAGACGCTCAGGAAGGACTTATCGTCCGATGCATTCAACGATTGGGTGAAGTATGCAAAGACGTCAGGTGTGTAACTTGTTCGTTATTCAGAATTAATACCTCATTATTACGAAGCTCTGCGGTTATTTGGTGTTCCTTATATGTTTAAGTTTGAATAGGTGCCGCAAAATTTTTCTCTTGCGTGGTTTCTTATGGGACGTGTAGTGCAGTGGTTAGAGCCGCCGTGCAACACGCATGAGATCAATCCTGAACACCATGCTAACCAACCGTTCCATTCACATGGGATCGGCAAATTCCTACTATAACTGTCTGACGGGATAAAGCACTTACTCGATACATCGGTAGTCTACCGCTAGTTATAGTACAGGCCAGATATGCATTCATTTACCTCTAACAATGCTTAAGGAACTCGAATGCTTAACGGATTTCTCAGCGATTGATAAACGCTGAGGGCTTTATCCTTTGTTCTTAATTCTTGTGCTATGTTAAATTAGTTCATCTATGTATTCCAAAAGGTGTGCATATAGCGCATTGTTCTGAGGCGCGCTGCAATACACGTGGGATCGATCCACACGCTCAAGTTCACCAAGCTCCCCATCCCTTAGGAGTTGGCAAATTGGTACCAGACTTGTCTGGGAGCATAGCAGCACTGGCTCGATATATCGGTAGGCCAACGCGAGTCATTTTAAAGGCCAAACATGCATTCAATCACCTCCAACGATGCTTAATGAAGTCGAATGCATAGCGCATCCCTCAGGGATTTATCAACAACGAAAGCTCTATCCTTTCTTATTTATGCCAAAAGGCTAGTTTTTACGTTTTAAAATTATGGTCACATATCTTCTAGCTTGGTCTTACTCAGTTCTAACCTAAATTATGTAAGAGTATCACGCGTACAACCTAATGACATAATTACATGGTTGTTCTATTTGACACTTCGTTCTGTATTTGGTGTCGTATTTGGTGTCCTAGGTGTATACTGAAGTTAACATATAGGCGATGAGGCGGACTGATATTAATGCTTGGTGATAGTCGCGCATTCAGTGTTTAAATAAGCATATATTTTTTCTCATGGTGAACTTTATTATTTGAAATAGAACCATTAGAATATGCAAATCTTTACAGACGAAACGTAAGTTGGCTCACAAAACGGATATTTTTGTTTTTTTCTTCTTTTTTTAAGTCCACGAGATGTTCTTTTTTTCATCGCATTTCTTCATCGGGAGTCATATTTTGAAAACCAAAGGGATTGGACGCCTATGATTTGGTGGAGGAGAACGTGACGGTGTCCCCAAAATGTATCTCTGGTTTTTGCTGCTGCTTCACTTTAAAGCTTTGATTTTATTTCAACTTTTTTTCGCAACCGTTAATTCTAACCAGTTCTAAAAAATGAAAGAGAAATTTTAAAAAATTGTATATACCCTTAAGGAGATGGAGCAAGTCGCCTTCTAATAGTTACTTGGATTCTTGGACGGCCCTTCTTCACCAATTGTGCGGATCACAACACATTTGCCATTCGTATCTTTCCCTCGCAGTCGTCGTCCATGGTGGTGGTTTTATTCAAGCATGGTGGCGCATGCGAGTCTCACACCATAATCTGTAAGATAACTGCAGCTGCAAGTACAGCTGATAAACTTTGGTTACGAACACGTTCTCCCAACGCGTAGATGGCCATCCCTAGAGGATGTCTGCATTCTCGTGGAGTCAACTCTACAATTCTTTTCGTCTATCTATCGTGTTTTGTTGTAGTTATGTGACCGGCCCATCTGTATTTCGATAGCGATGTATATTCTATATTCTGCCGGACCTCGAAGATGGGACAGATTTCGAAGATCAAAGTTTCGCATTCTGACTAGATATTGAGTGTTTCATATACTATATTTCAGATAACAACGTTCATACTCTCTGTGAGTAGTTTGCAGTATTCTTGACGTTGTTGAAGGATCAGCCCACGTCTCTGGAGCATAACTGAGCGCTGGAAGGACCGTTGAATGGAAAAGGCGAGCTTCAATTTTCGGCTCCTTCAGTGGATCGATGGCTTCTTTGAGAGGCCCCAATGCGGCCCAAGCTGCTCTCCTTCCTCTGTCCAATTCTTTCTTCATGTTCTTCTTCATGTTTGTTGAACATCATAGGTACATGTACGAGGTGGTCTGTGTAATCACAGAACCATCGAGTTCGATTTGATCGCCTTCACACCGTGGGTTTTCAGTGAACTGGGTCTTCTTCCGATTTATGCGTAGTCCGACCTTTTCCGTTTCGTAGAGCTCATTGATCATCGTCTCTTCTTCGCTGGAACTTCTTGAGAAGATGACGATATCGTTGGCGACACGAAGGGTTGGTAGGAATTTTCCACCAATACATATGCCTTTCTCATCCCAGTCGAGTGACTTCATTATCGACTGCAGTGCGGCACCAAACACCTTTGGCGATATTGTGTAGCCTTGTCGAACCCCTTTTCATATCTGTATAGTAAGAGGTCGATGGAAAGGTATTTTCATGGTGCAGTTCCTATAACAGTCAGGCAGAGTTCTTATGTAGGACGGGTCCACTCTTTGGTCGACGAGTGCTGATAAGATTGCAATCGTTTCGACACTCAAAGCTTTTTTTATAGACTCAACTATCGACTATGGGCAGGTGGTGTTCACGGCAGTCCCTGCAACATAATCCTTGTCGAAATCCTGCTTGCTGTATGGGTTGAGCCTCATCCATTGTCCTTGAAATGCGCGGCAGAATAATCTTCGTGAACAGCTTCTAGAGTGCACTCAACAAGCATATCGGACGGTAATTACGAAGATCTCTTTGGTCACCCTTCTTGGGCAGGATGACCGTGCGCGACGTCCTCCATTGGTTTGGAATTTTTTTCCTTTTGGGAATAGGCTGCCACATGGTTTGTGAGAAGTACATGTAAATTGTGGCTTCCAGTTCTAAGGAAGTTGGCAGTGATATGATCGGGTCCTGGAGCTGTGCCTCGTTTCAAGCTTTCTATTACAACTCCCGACAGAAGAATTCCAGATGATTTTTTCTCCAGCGAGGATTTTAGGGTTCATGATGGGGATTGTTTTTATTTTATTATTAAAATTGTTTTTTTTTATTTTTTTTCCAAAATAATTTACCGTCACCCTCCAGAACGTCATGCGAACGTTGGAATGGGATAATATGGGAGTGAAAATCGATGGTCGGCAGTTACACCATCTTCGCTTTGCTGATGACATCGTCCTTATAACACCAAATATTAGCCAAGCGGAACGAATGCTTACCGCCTTTGATAAAGCCTGTGGAAAGATTGGTCTTCAACTAAATCTCATAAAAACGATGTTCATGAAGAACGGATTGGTTTCGCATGCTCCATTCATGCTCAACAGGACGAATATCTCCGAATGCTTCAGTTATATATATCTAGGTCGGGAAATCAATATGATGAACGACCTAGCTCCACAGCTGAGCAGAAGGAAACGAGCGGCTTGGGTGCTTTCAAGAGCATCGAGGATGTAGTGAAGAGAACAAGGAACACTCGACTCCGCGCCCACCTTTTCTACTCAACGCTACTTCCTGCCCCAACGTATGCGTCAGAAACTTGGTCGCTGCTTAAGCAGGATGAAAGGTCATTTAGCGTTATTGAACGCGCAGTCGAAAGGGCGATGCTAGGAGTATCCCGTTCCACACAAGTAAGGAAAGGGATCCGAAATTCCGATCTGCGTCGACGATCAAATATCAAAGGTGCCGTTCTGTACGCCAAACAATCGAAAATAAAGTGGGCCGGACACGTAATGCGTATGAATGACAACCGATGGACAAGAGCCGTTAGTGACTGGATTCCTCGGGATGTCAAACGTACTGCAGGAACACCACCGACCCGATGGTCAGAGTTCTTAACAAAGAGCCTTGAAGAAAGATATGATGCTCGTGGAGTCCCTAGAGCGAGCAGAACCCATTGGGCTACTCTTGCACGCGACAGGGAAAAATGCAAGACTTACTGGCGCCCGCTCGAGTCACTGGACAATCAACGGGACTACAGGTGATACAGGTGATGGGGATTGTGGGACGGAAAAGATTGGTGTAGAACGTTTCCCTTGTCAGTTCTATATCATTGCGGGAAGTTCTGATGAACACATATTCGTTCATCAGGGCTCACAGCGGAACACAGCGTAATCACACAAGTCTCGACGGAATTTTTTCAGACTGCTTTTTCTCTGCTGCTTCCAGTAGTTTCTTCTGCTTGTACCGTTGTTGATCTTTCTGCAAAGCTATTCTGCAGCTGGCATTTATTACTAGCCATGTCAAACGTGTTGCAGTAGGATCAAGTTTCAGTTTCCCTCTCTCTTCGAGCAACTGCTTTGTAGTAGTGGAGATGCGATCCGACCTTCTTGCTTGGGGAACTGAGGAAAATTCAGCACACTCTTTCAGTCCTTGGATAAGCGTCTGCGGTCGGGTCTTCCTTAATCTGCTAGTCACGTCTGGATAGGACTTCATTCGGAATGTTCTCATCGTATACACCTGGACTTTTTCCTCATGGTCCATGAAGTAAATTGTTTTTCAGCTTACGGCTGAATCAAATTTTCGAGCGAAGAAGACCGTGATTGGAGCCAGTGCAGAATGGCTAGGGTACTGATGTGCCAAGTAAGCACCGTCATCTGCTCGTCGGAATATGGTCGATCTCAGCACGAGTCTGTCTCCTTAGGGCACATCCATGTCCAGCGTTTGCTTTCTTCTAGAAAAACGAGTTTCCATGGACGAGAAGTGGTGCAGACAGGAGTCTTACGAGACGGGCTCCATTCGCATTTCTTTCTCCTAATCCAAAAATTCCGATCCTCTATTCGCTCTTGTTGTGCTTTCCTATTCTGGCGTTGAAGTCTTCTACGACAGTTTTATAATATGCTTCATCATTGCGTGTAACTTGCTTCCTTCGTTGTAGCGGAACGCATCGAATTCATGCTCATCAGCTGTATCGGTCTATGGCCCACTTCTAATAAACCTGCCTCATTCTAAACGCTTCATCTTCTCAGCCACTCTGATCATCAGAAATTCGTGGAAGGTTCTGAGAGAAATGAGCATTGTACTTTATCCGTTAAGTACGAAATGGTGGAAAAACTACTGCTCCAGGCGATTTATTTCGGTTTACGAAGTAGTTCTTGAAATCACTGACATCTGTGAAACTTTGGAACCGTTGGACGTGGTCGCTAAGTGTATCCACGACAGAGCTCTCATGTTTAAAAATTCGGCGTTGAGTTAGATGCAGTTAAAATGAAAATTGTCTTGACTCCAAATAGTTTGAGTGCTCAAAGAATTGCACTTTTACAGACGAGACGACTTATAATAGAGATTATCTAAAGGCTTTTTGACGAGTGTGTATTTTTTGCACTGTTTAATAGGAAAAATCAAAGCCGAAGTGTATTACTATGTATTTCGCAAGGCCTGCTTTACTCTATAATTTTAGAAACGCTGCTCGGATCGTCGGTGATCCAGAATTGCACGAAAAGATGGAACAGGTCAGCGCTGCCATTAAACGTGATATTGTTTTCGCTGCCAGCCTCTACACCAGTATGTAGGGCAAATGTTGCATTTTCAACAAGAACTCTGTATCTCTAAAAATTGTTCTCTGTAGAATAAAGGTTTTTGGAAATCTGGTGTTATACTCTTGCGTTGATTTTTTTCCACTATGCCCGTTTTACTTATTATTTAGAAAGGTTCAAATATCCACGTCCATCAGTCTTATGAACGTTATTCCAGCTGAACTCCGAATAGGAGAAACGCCAACTGTACATTTTTTTTGTCGAGTTATTGGTACCGGGTAATGCTTGAGGATTTTTCCATTTCTTAATAGTCGTCCTACTCTTTGACATTGTTGTGGTAGTGAAATAACTCGATTTAAGGTTGGGTGCACGTACGGTTTTGCAAATAATTTACACCTATCGTAGACGGCAACGGCCATATTGTTTTACCTAGGCACTTAGATCATTGATCTTCACATCTCATGAAGTTCCCAGTTTTTTTCGAGTTAATTCTTGGTCTAGAGGGGGCGGACAACACGGTGGTAGTCATGTCCGTCATCAAGCATGGTGCTCGTTCGATTCCGCTGCGGGCCAATCAAACCTCTCATCCTCCGGGGTTCGGGAAATTGGTACTGGACTTCCCTGGGAAAAAACTCACTCTCTGCAATCCAACTGGAAGGGGCTCCAGTCCGGCTATCTCAGGGCTTCAGGGAGAATTGCTCGACTAGCATTCTACGACATTCAAGATGAAATGAAATTCCTCAAGCAGCAATTGAAGCCATACGTGAAAACTTGGAAGATCTTCGTGGACAGTGGATGCGAGGAAACGAATCGAATGTGAGAAGTGCTGGGGTCCGCACAGTAGACGTGAAGACGGGTCATATAAAATAAAGTAAGGAAAAATCCTTGGTCTTATACGTTCCTGAAGACGTGACCGGATTTGTGTGTTCGTTTGCCTGCTGCTGAAGAGTACTTTACGTCTCCCTTCATTGACATGGTGAACGCTAACTGAACGTGGTTTTCGCTACAATTCCGAAATAGCCATGAAATAGCGTCCTAAGATCTTCACCACAGATGATCGACGGCCATTGTGGTTCACAGTAAGGTTTGCTGCACTACGACTCATTTTCTGCGGAAGAAACGAGTTCAGCAATCAGTCCAAGGCCAGCTCGGGAGGAATTTAGCAAGCTGAATTTCACACCTATTTTTAACAACCACATAGAGCGGCAAGATTTAAGCGGTCGTACCTAGATCTGTGTGAACCTCTTCGCAAGTCACTGCGGCTACCATGAAAACCTGAAAAAAAATGGAATGATTTTAACTAACCTAAGGAGCCGTATGAGTCATTTCCATGTATGAATTTCCGGAACTTGCAATATTCACAAGTACAGTGATACAAGTATCTATGTCTTCGACATCCTTTGCATAGAGTTAATCAGCACAATAAGAATAGATGAAGAGGTGGGTGTTTATTGTCATTCTTGGTACATCTTTTCTCCAATTGTAGTCTATGAGTTAGAAGGGTACGCTTTCTATGGTGACCCTATTCAGTTCAAATCGGTAGTATGATAACCCAAACGTTCTTATTGCTTCGGCAGACAGCGTTCTTAATTACTTTGCGCGAGTACCGTATGAATGTTTCAATGACTCCGGCTAATTCTGTAATGGTGGTGTGTAATCTGTTGGGGAGCGAACCGGTTGCTGGTCGTAGTATGAAAGAAGCGGAGGACGGCACTGTCCTCACATATCGTCTACAGTTCCGTATTATGCTCAACACTGTTCTCGTTCTTGGTAAGTTTCCTATTGAAGAAGTACTATTTCAAACCTCAAACCTCTTCTTTCACATGTATGAAATTTCTAATGGAGTAGAGGGTAGGGTCTCTATGTTCCTTTATAGCTACCCATGAATGTGTGATCAAGCTTGTTATGTGCTCTAGTAATTCATACTTAGTGGAAAATTACTACTGTAAATTGTCATTGTGAACGTGATCAACTGTTGATATAATTCAGTTGTGTCGAACTCGAGAATAGGTAATGTGCAGAATTTTCTCTATGTTCTTTCTTTGCGGTGGGTTGTCTTAAAACACTGATGTGCCTGTATGTCTTGATTCAATTCATAAGTCCAATCACTCTTAACGTGATTTTTCCAGCGAGAACACTTTCGGAATTCATAAAATAACTCAGTTAGTGAGCGATGAAACTTGTTATAGAATTTCAGGCAGGATTCTTTAGTGATACCTACGTACTTGATACTTGAATGGCCCGTCCTCACTGATTGTGCGGGCTCCAGCATAATCTTCATTTTTCGGAAAATTGCTGGTTAAGCCATTGTGGTTGCCTGGAATTCCGAGGTCAGCCTGGCCAAGGTCTGCTCCAGGTCTTCACCACCACAACCACTCGCAGCCTTTGTGGATTAGAGGGAGCCACCATGCGACCAATTTGATACCAGGACGGTGGTGGATTCTGGGATTGGTTTAGTCTTAGCTATGCTTCATGATCTAAACGCCGGACTCCTTCTTAGCTTGGGAGACCCTGGCAGGGGGATGAATGCACCCGCTCTACATCGAAGTCCGGCACCCAGGAACACCTCCCAGCCACGATGAGACGGCGAACCGTTGGAGGTCTTTAGTGATTAGTTGGCTGATTGTTTAAAAAAAAGGCTAGCTATTCTTCCAAGGAAAAGAGTTATTTACATATTTTCGACAGCTCAGCTCAGTAATTTCGATCACGTAAATTCTGGTTCTAATAAAGTCTTGAACGGTGAAAGTTGTATGATGTATCAGCTATTTTTTGATCACTGTTCGTCCCTATGCAGTTATCAGGTATGTGTTTGCAGGCATTTCATGAATGACCCGAATTCCGCCACTTGACATCCATTTTCTTTTGGCGTGTCAGTTAATTTTGTCGAAAGATAGACTTTCAATTAACGTCGCTGATGAAGAAGTGGTCTTGTTCAAATGAATTGTCCTTGGTGAGCTCACTATGTGAGCAACATATAGATGGTCTCATTCCCTAAAAAAAAAGAACGGCTCTTAAGAAGGCGAGACCACCTAGACGAGTGTCATCGGAGCCCAAGAAGAAGTGCTAAAAAACAAATTAATCTACTCCTTTGGATTCCTGAACATCCGTACCCGTTATTGAAGACGTGAAATAAATTGGTGGATATAGTTTGACCCTTCGAGCGCGCGTCACTGCATGTGCTGTCTTTGAGTGAGAGACAAGCGATTTCGCATTTCCAGCGAGACTTCACCGAATTATCTGAATCTCCTTAGATTCGATCTAAATGAAAACGTATAGTCCAATGTTTCAATTGTGGTGCTTTGCTGATTCGATCTCTTTCTTGTATAAGACATCACCATTTATGTTAATGACAAAGCAATACTTCGCTAACCTATAAGTAAAATTCCGTAAGGTCATCACTATTTCTCGTTAATGTTCGTTTTGCAACCCTTTTTTTGAGCCAGAAAAAGCAATCAGCCACAAGAATATTCCATCACAAATCAGAACACAAGTGTAAAGAGTTGAAAAAAATAAACATCTTCTAAAGATTTTCCTTCGCCGACTAAAATACTACTCATATTTTCAACTCTTCTCATTCCTTCCGTCGTCAGTCAAGGTGGTGGTATGGCGGAATTGAAGGCAATCACTGGCGATGAACCGTACACGGGTGCTGGAAACCCACCCGCACCGATTCCACGGCCGACGGGATTTTGGGGCAGACCGAGGTTAGTTCATCTTTAAATATTGTGATTGCGGTAGCTATCGTGAGAAGTTTATCAATTATCCAAAGAATTTAAGACGAAACTTTACCACAGATGCAAGTTTTATGAGTGCTTAAGGTTTAGAACGCTGTTGAATATTGAAATGTTTCACATACCCTTTAGATACTATGTCACATACATTCACTTTTCAGATACTCTCCAATCCTATATGATGCCTATAATCCTTATGGAGTTCGTCGCTATGTAGGAGCAGACCCCCACTACGGTAGATACAATCGTTTCTCGAGTTTCGGATACAGTCCCTACGGTCTGTAGAGTGCATCTAACCAAATATTACGCTTTCTGTTGTATTTCTTTTTCCAATGAGTCTCTATAATGTCCCACTCTAGTAGGAATCTTTGCAAAATTCAGCATACATGGGTAGCATCGCCCACCGGTTCTTCGTTATTCGTCAAATGAAGCGTTGACTGGGATAGCACGACCGGTCCAGCGTGCATTCTCTGCTCAGCAGTCATATCTTTGTTTACTTTTTTTTAAATGATTTCTTGTTTCAAAAGAGAAACTTGACTTTTCGCTTTCTTCGCCGAATCCATTACCTCAAATTTCTCTTTTTTTAAATAGGGCGTGTTCAGTGTTCGTCCCGCAAAGTTGTAAACATGCACCTGAATGCGATAGGGCTGCTTGCTTAAGCAGCCGTTCCGTGGTGGCAGTGGCTAGAAAGCTGCTTTCTGATTTATCGTCTCGAAGCAGCCATAAATTGTTCTTTTCTCATGGATGTTTCAGACCTACAGAATGTCTTTGACATTTCAAGGTTATTCGTAACAATCTTCTGCTTGCTAGACAGTATTTAATTCCTCAATTCATTACTCGTTCTTCTTAACTCTGCTTTTTTATCAACTGCGATCGCTAGTGGGTGTCCCGTTCTTTCTACTGGCTTGGCACTTAGCTCGCAGTAAGAGTTTTCTCTCTGTTCACTAGTGATTGCTAATGATGATACACTGTTTTTGGCATTAGAAGTTTTTTGAGGCACATTTGAACCCACTGACGAGAACCTGATGCATATGTGTCTCAAATGTGCCCGGAAGTAGTTTAGCCTTTCAGCTTTTAAACACACCACATCTTTGCTAGGCAGTATTTCATCCAGTGGATTTCGACGGTGTCCCCGAATGCACCGCTGATCTCGACGGTTGCAGCATTCGTGGTTAGAACTTTTAAAGAAGTATTTATTTCTGAACAAATTATTGCCACATTTAATTTAAATTTATGAAGATCAAACAAAGTAAGGAAAAATCAACATGTTTCTGTGCAATTCTAGATCGCAATGACCAAGCATATAGGACATGTCTGTGAAGTCTTCGATCACTTAAGTTGTCCGTACATAAAGGACACTTATCGAAAGGTTTCAGTGTCCTCAATAGGTTAAATTCCACGAGAATTGTCAGTTAAACATTCATACACTTTTCGGTTGATAGACATGATAGAACCGGTTGACTTACAGAGATAAGGACCCCCATTCCATTGAGATGGCCAGCGATAAGCCTAAGCACAAAAATTGACTTCCCCAAAGAGAACGAAGCGTGTGACGATGAGCTCATCACGGTGTCAGCGTTCATATCGAGAATAAGGAAGATTACAAGGAAGATGAAATGGTTGAATGTGGCGTGTACTGTCAATTTTGTCCTACGACCTGTAACAGTTTTAGCTTTTTTGTTACAAAGATTTTAAAGCCTTCATTTATTTTCATCTTATCTATTCCTTCATCCATTAGGAGATCGACCAAATCACTGAAAAATGAACGAGCAGCAGTGGAGATTAAGCGGTCTACCTCTGTGCAAGAAGGTGTGAAAAAAGTTTCAACATCTTTTGTGCTGGTTGCCGAGAATCCTATCCGTCCTGTCGATCTGCACCTAATGCAATTGACGGAAGGACGGATATTCGAAGATATTTTGCGCTACGTAATGAGTGGATCCTAATACCACTTACATTCGCAATTATTTATTAGTCCAGTTCACTTCAGCACCTTCCCTCGGATCATCGAGTACCGACTAGTTGCATCTTCCACAGGGGGTCCACTATTGTGTCTGTCACTGGACATGGTTCTGCTAATTGTTGACGAAATCTGAACTCAGCTCATCGTTTGAAATCTGAACAGAAAGAAACGTATTTTCCCATCTCATTCGGATTAATGCTTCCGAATAGTAATATTGACAATAATGATAATTGTAATTGCATAATAATAAGAGTAATGCTCACTTAGATAATTGGGTGGCTCGTCCTCAGTATTAGTGTGTGTCTGAGCACATTCTCCATTCTTTTTCTTTTCTCACGAAATCGTCGTCCATGGTGGTAATCTGTTTCGAACACGTTGAACTCCGTATGTGGCGACAATAGCAATGGTAGTACTGGTAATAATGATATTAGTAATAGTAATAATAATAGTTAATAGTAATAGTAATAGTAATAGTAATAGTAATAGTAATAGTAATAGTAATAGTAATAGTAATAGTAATAGTAATAGTAATAGTAGTATTGATAATAATATTAACAGAAGCTTACCATTTTTACATGAAGTTTTTTTCACATGACCCATCTTCACATGCGGATGCGAACATTCCTTCCATTCTATGCTGTTTTCAACGCATCCTTCGTTGAAGGTCCTCGGATTCGGGTATGGCTTCGTTTGCTGCTTGGAATCGTTGGTCTTCTTTATGAATGTCGTTGAGTGTTCGTTGAGTTTCTCTTGAATCCTGAGGTAGTATTCACCTTTGAATGCTGAATTTTTGGTGGTGACCAACTTTTTCGAAGGCATTTTCAAAACTTTGGGCTTATCGAGGATTTTTTTCTTGCTAATTGTCTTCTTTGAAAAACAGCTTTTTAGAGTAGTCCATTGAATGTGTCGGATAAGACCATGTAGTTGAGTGTTGCCGTGGAAGAAGAATGGACGTTTTCTACTGAGGCAATCCCTAATGCGTATGCCGCATTTTTTTGACATGTGCCATTCAACGTTATAATTACCCTGTTATGGTCGATTTGCCAGTATTCAGAAAGCTTTATAGGACCGGCTGTGTCGGCAAACCACTAGAGCTGTCATGAACACCTTCTTTCGGTGTAAATTCGTCCTTAGGAAGTGTTTAGGGCTCAAACTGAATCCATCTATTGCAGTGAACGTTGTTGGCTGTCGTATAGATTCAATTTTCATCATACATCACAGAGTGACTGTGGAATTTGTCGTTTTCATCATGCAAAAGATTAACAAGGCAGGGTTCACAATGACGATCTCTTTGCTCCTTATTCAATCTGAGTCCACTCATCGAGCTTTTCACTCTTCCATTGTTTTCCAAATGGCAAGCGATTGTTGAACTCTGGACGACGACTTTTGCCAGCTTTCTAGTTTTTTTTATGGTCTTTTTTCGTTTGTTATCTTCAGATGGTCGTTCTGAACTTTTAGTCGTCCTTTTTCGTCTTCAGAATAGTTTGAGAGCTTTATTAAATTCTCAAAGAGACCTTCCCTATCTCAACGTTACGTAAATAAATTCATATATGATATATATGTATATATCATATGTATAGGGGCGTGTGTGGCGCGGTGGTTGGAGGTGCCTTGCACACACACATAGAATTGATCCCCGCGCCCATGGCCCACCAAGCCCTCCCCTCCTTCCGGTGTCGGCAAATTGGTATCATTCCTGTCTGGGAGGATAGCAGCACTGGCTCGATACATAGGTAGGCCAGCAGGAGTCATTATATAGGCTAGAGATGAATTCATTCACGTCTAACGATGCTCAATGAAGTTGAATACATGGGGCATCCCTCAAGGATTGATCAACGCCGAGATCTTTTGTCCCTTATATACATATATATGTATATAATTTTGATTTTAAATCTATTTGGAACTAAAGTCTTCAAAGATTAAGAACCAGTTTTGGAATTTTCCACGTAAGCGAGTCATCTTCAAATGCCATTGATACAATTGGGAACTCCATCGTGTTATGTTGGACGGAATCTTGCTTACTCAATTGCTTTCGTGTTCAGAATATTAACTTTGACGCAAGAAAAGTGAGGAACGGCGTTTCACGAGTTCTAAGTTTCATTTTGATAGAATGAGAGAGCTTATATCTCGTAGACAAAGAAGAGAATGTTGTATTCGCTTTTAAATTGGTGGATAAAATTTATGGCAAGTTGCTCCATAGAAAGAAATATTAAGAGTATTAAGAGTTTTTTTTGCTAACTTAGTTATTGGCCACTTCTGATTTCGAATTTTCTCATTTTCGTAGGCTTTATATGTTTTCTTGTTTCCGGTAGATTCTAGTGTCTTTGAAATTTTCAGGCTTGCTGAATATTGGTATGTGCCCACATATCTTTCAGATATTATCCAGTCGCATACATTTCTTATGATCCTTACGGATTTCGCCGCTATCTGGATGCTGTCCCTTACTACCGCGGATATAATCGTTTCTCAAGTGCCAGCTATAGTCCTTATGGTCTGTGAGTAGATTCAACCGACTAACACGTTCTCCACTTCATATTTTTCCCTAACGTGCCTCTGTAATACGTTCGAATCCAGTGTGCATGTTTGCAAAATAAGGCACAATGGATAGCATCTTTTACTGGTTCTTTGTCCTTCGTCAAATAGAGCCTTGACTGGATGACAAGACCGGTTCAGCTTGCATTCTATGTTCACAGGTCATATCTTTGTTTACTTTTTTAAAAGATTTCTTGTTTCAAAAGAGAAAATTGGCCTTTTCGCCTTCCTCGCCCAATCAATCACCTTAAATTTCTCTCTTCTATGAGACAGGTCGTGTTAAGTGTTCATCCCTCGAACTTGTACACATCACCCGAGTGCGACGGGCTGCATGCTTGAGCAGTCGTTCCGTCATGGCAGGGCTGGAAAGCTGCTTTTTGACCCATGGTCTCGAAGCAGCCATAAATTGTTTTTTCATGGATATTCAGACCTATAGAATGTCTGTGACATTTCAAGGGCATTCGTAATAATTTTTTCCTCACCTGACAGCATTTGATTTCCCAATTCGTTCTCCACAACTTTGGTTGCTACCACAAACGACGTCCCATTCTTCTTATTAGCTTCACAATTAGCTTGTTATCCTCGAAATTATCGCTGATTTCAATGTTTTACCATTCGCAATTAGAGTTTTTAAACAAAACGAGCCTCAACGTTGCTGGGTGGTGTTCCTGGGTGTCGGGCTGCATATACAGTGGGGATTCATTTCCCTCGTAGAGTTTCCCAAGTTGAGAAGAAGTCCAGTGTTTCCATCAGGAAGTCCAGGTAAGAATAAACCAGTAAAAGGATCCACCACAGTCCTGGTATCAATCCAATCGCACTGTGGCAAATCTCCCTCTGATCCATTAGGGCCGCGACAGCCTGCGCTGGTACCTTTTGTGGTGGCGACCTGGGGCAGATTTTGGCCTGGCTGACCTCGGGATTCCAGTGAAATACAATGGTTAAACCAGCAGAACTTTAAAGAAAAAAAGGGAAAAATGGAAATTATTTTGGGGGGATACGCAACCAGCGAAGACGATCCATCCAAGTATCCAAGTGTACAAGTAAATTTATGGAAATCAAAAAACGTAAGGTCACAAATTATACGTTTCTATACAATTCCAGAGCGCGAAGGTCAAGTGTGTATCACATGTTTGTGAAATCTTCGATTACTCAGGTTGTTCGTACAAACAAGGGTATTTATCGAAAGGTTTCGGTGCCCTCAGTTGGTAAAACTCTAACTTTTCAATTCTCTCCGTTTTTTCTTTCACGAGAATTGTCAGTCCAACTCGTCGTAGAACCGGTTGACTTACAGAGATCACGATCTCCATTCCATTGAAATGGGCAGCGATAATCCCAAGCACGGAAGGTGATTTCCTTCAAAGAGAACAAAGCGGTCGACGATGATCTCATCACAGTACCAGCGTGCATATCGAGAATGACGAAGACTGCATCGCAGTGGTCAGGGATTTCTTGCAATACACACTGGATCGATCACTTGTTCGATTCTACGCTCTGGGCTGGAAATTGGTAAAAGACTTGCCTGAGAGGCTGGAAACACTGACTTTGTAGAACCGCAAGGCTAAAGATGCAATCATCCACCTCTACGAAACGAGGTGAAGTCGAATGCATGGCGCATCCCTCAGGGATTGATCAACGCCGAACGCTTTATTCTGTATTGAGAATGACGAAAATTGCAAGGAGAATGAAGTTGGTTGGACTTCCAATGTACTGACGGAATTTCCGTACGACCTGTAGTCGCTTCCGCTTCTTAGTGTAAAGATTTTCAAAGCCTCCTATTACTTCATCTATGAGTGGACCAGTCCAAGAAACAACAAATGTCGAAGAGCAATAGAATTTTTATTACTGGGGGGCTTTATTTTTAACCAGAAAACTGTGAAATCGCGTCCTTATCACGCCATCGCTACAGTGAAATTCATGGAGCGAATTCTAGTCCACTTCACAGTTGTGAAGAAGATTCACCTACTGCAAGCGATCACGAAAATACGAACATTCGGAGATATTTTGCGCAAAGTAACGAGTGGACCCTATAGCACTTACGTTCGCAATTACTCATTAGTCCAGTTCACTTCAGCGCCTTTCCTCGGATCCTCGAGTTCCAACTAGTTACATCTTCCACTGATGTCCACTATTGTATCAATCACTGGGTAGGGGTTTGTTAATTTTAATTCTGAGCAGCAAAACACGATTTGTTCTGCCTCATGCTCATTAGTGCATCCGAGTAATAATAGTAATAAAACGATAAGTTGACACTTATTAACTGAGGGCAACTATTACCAAAACTTCACATTGCAATTTCTGTACCAAGACAGACTTCTTGTTAACCTCGGCACTGATTGATAATTCGGTGTTTTTCTTCAATAAGCAGACACGAGGTTGTTATTATAGGATTTATTACCATAGAATAGCTGACCTTTTGGCGGTTTCGCCTTCTTCAGAGCCTGGAAAGGCACAGTCCTCGCCCATGTATTGCTTTCGTGCGGCTGCTATCCATCAACTAACTGAAATAATTACAACGAATAAACGGTGGGTATTTAAATGAAGCTGTTTCTTATGCGAATGCAAATTTACCTGTGAAGTTTTATCTGCTAAGGTTATGAAAGTGTTTGGCTGAGTAGATCGCATCTCAATTTTACTTTTCCAGGCTCTGAAGAAGGCGAAACCGCCGGAACGTCAGCTATTGTACCCTAATAAATTCTATAATAACAACCTTGTGTCTGCTTATTAGAGAAAAAACATCGAACTACCAAAACTGCTTTTTTACAGCAGAATAAGATAAATGTTTTTGACAATGAGGAGCTTCAGATATCGAAATTCCACAGCTGGATAGCAATTTTTTGAAACAGTTGAAATATTCCCTTGGAGTAATGACTTTGTCCTTGAACTGGAACCTACTATTTCCCTAAATTCCATACCAAACTCTAGGTAGATGCTTTCTATTGGAACAAGAACATGTTTGCTGCTTCTGCTAACTTTCAATGTTGTAGTGCTGGAAGCGATGAAAGCTTCCAGGAGCTTCCTTCGAAAGCATTTTCAAAACATCGCTTATTGAGCGTTTTTCTTTAGATCTAGCTGTCTTCTTTGTTTGCTTAAAAAGTGGTAGTTGCTTGACAAGAGGTCCGATCGAGTGTTTGATGAGGCTATTTAGTTGAATGCTGCTATGGAAGAATATTGGATGTTTTTCTGTTTGAGCGAATACGGGACACGTAGGCTGCAATTTTTCAATCATTCTGTCAATTCGAAATACCAGACTCTCATTATAACTTTCTAGTGTAAATTCGACTTTAGAATTGCTTAGGAACTCGGAACTCTGTCCAATCTTTGCGTTGAACCTAGTCAGCTGTCGTCTTCATTTTTCTCCCATTTTCATATTTGATCACACCGTGCTCGAGGACTCTGTTGTTTTCATTAAGCAAGAATGAGTGGGGGAGAGTTCATTAAGATGGTCCTTTTCCTTTTGGCCTTTGTTCTATCTATCTCGCATTCATCGAGCTTTTTCACCGCCTTCTAAATGACAACTGATTCTTAGACGCTGAACGTTAACATTTTCTGCAACTTTTTTAGCGCTCTTTGTGGTTCTTCTCAACTGTCTCCTTCGAATGGTCGTTATCAACTCTTGGTAGGGTTCCACGTCCTTCATCGCCATCACTGCGCTTCTATTTTAAGCTTACTTGTAATTAAATCTTTGGAAGGTTGGAGACGAAACTTAGACTTTTCAAAACTTCAACGTAAACGCGATAGCCACAAGCACCCAACGATACATTGGAGAACACCCTTTTCTCCTTTTTTGGAAAAAATCTAACTTGTTCGATAGCAGTGAAGTTCAAAATCTCGACTCAAGGAAGATGAAAAACTGGGTTTCAAAGGCCTTAAAAAATCTGAATTTCATGTTGGTAGAAGAAAAGAACATGTCGCTTGCAGTCTCTTCCGCAAATTCTAGTTGCTTTTAGACCAATAGATAAAATTCGCTTTAGACTGAGATATGCTTGTTTAGGTGTACGGTAGCAACATAGGAAATGAATATGTGCTACAAAATGTGCTTCTGAAGTTCGCAATGATAAAATCCGCTGTTACTTTTGAACTAACCTAAAATACGAGCGCTAAAATATGCTTTCGTAAGGGTGTAAGAGGGTTTTTGGCTGGAAGAAATCAAAAAACAGAAATAGCAATGGATACATCTAGCACAACATTGCAGACGCACGGTAAACCGTCACTTTAAGCATGCCCTTTATTCGGAAGTTGAAATGAACTCTTCGATCACAAACTGTTTAAATATCCTGGATGTTAGATATTTCTGAACCTCACTAACTACCGCTGCTTCTAATGTTCATGCTTCGTGTAGATGAACACTGTAGCACTAGAATAACTACCATATAAAGCTTTAGCTATGTAGTCCCAAAGCACCACTACTAACTATTTTGTAGTAGCCTAGCTAGGATAGAACATTTGCTGAGGTGCTTCGGTTCTGAATTTTCCGTTCTGATTTTATTTTTTCCAATTACAGAGGAGTATGGATTAAATCTTCTCGATGACTTCCTGCGGCCAACGACGAGACCGTCGCCCTTCGGCTCTGTGCCGAGGCGGTCCCCAGTCGTTATCCAAGACCCCGCCGACATTCGTCGTGCGCCACACTCCTTCGCCTCGCCTCCAGTCAATAGTCCATCCTCATCTGGTTCCGTCTCCTTGTCGTCAGCAACTGGTGGTGGCTACTACAAGGGTAAAGGCAACCCAATGGCTGCTGGTGCCTGAACCTCTCAACAAATGTTTTGGTAACGAAATTTAAATAATTCTTCATTGAAAATATGAACTTCAGTAAATCCGAGCGATCTGTATTCCATGTGATTCATGAACTTATCTGTAAGTGAATTCATTCGTTGTAATAATTACGTATGAACTATACACAGTTAAATAATATTTATTGCTTAGAGTCGTGTAAATCTCTCGTTCGTCTCTAGTAAATAAATTAATAATCTGGATATGCTAGAAGCTCTACGACGTCAATGAAAGTGCACTGCGTATTGCGCACACGAATTCAGGTAACGATAATGAAATGCGATCACAGCGGCAGAGGAAGTCGCCCGAGGTGATCGCCACGGACTGGGAAAGCGTTCAAGGTAACAACAACAACAATCGGGTGCTAGACACCGATGGTGAGCCGGATGAGCGAGTGAGTGAGTGAGTGAGTGAGTAAGTGCCAGTGGACACAGTCGAGCAAATATTTCAGACAACGAAATTAACATTGTGGCTTAAGCAACAATAAAAATCCGACGAAAGGCGGTTATTGCTGGCACCGTCGAGTAAGTGCGCAGCAGCTAAGGGTAACGATATAGCACTACTTCTTGACTGACGCAAACTGAACTGCTAACGTGAAGATGGAATACTTCAGTTAATTGCGGGATATCCTATATCAAGTGAAGCTGAAAATGAATACATTACATTGGGTGACTTGCATATACAACTGATGTGATACTACTAAAGGAAATCCGATATTTACTTTCAAATCTTCTAAAGAAACAAAACTTTAATTATTAGTGAATAAAATGCATAAGCACTTATGTGTACGTGCGTGCTCACCTGAGTTGTATTGATAGACTTGCGGTCGCTCATTGTCCAGCGGAACGTTGAAATGTTGTGTGATGCTGCGAGGGTTCGTCAGTGGTTGCAGAGCCAACCAGAATGCTTGGCCGGAGATCAGATTGCGATCTGAAACACGCGACTTTTTTTGAAATGAAGAGTTGAATTTCAGTAACACAACTTAGAAATGATGTGTTTTCAGAACTTCGCGTTTCACATGAGAATGTGGGGAACAGTGGGACGCTATGGAGATAGAGTTTGTTTTAAAAAACAATATCGTGAACCTAATGAACATGAATGGGAATTGTTAACAATAAAAAACGACGAAACATAAAAGCTTTCCGGTGATGGTGAAATGCATGCGAAACATGTAAAGAAACAGTTCCCAATCTATTACCAAACCGGTCCTACAGTTAATGACAGTAGTCGCAGCTTTGTTCTAGTGTTAAAAAAAGGAAGATCGTTTACAGCACTCACCGGCAAGACTAATGGTAACTTGTCCAAGCGCATTGTTTTCGGTAACACGATCGTAGTCCCAGACAGAGAACTCCAGAAAAAGCGAAGATAACGCCATCGGTGACACCTGCCATTCGACGATCTGGTTCCATTCCGGGTTCGTAGAACACGGGACGAATCGAGTTCGTCGCTTATTAGACACCCTAAACTCGCAACGAATGAAATCCTCAGGAAATGGACAATCTTTGAACTTCAGCATAGCTATCATCACACAGTGAACCCTACCTCCCAGATTCTACCTCTTTCACGCGGTAAAATGTTAATGAACCACCATGACGTCGTTGTACCTCATAGAAATTTTTCCCAAAGTTTTAAAGTCGACTTTAAGAATTTGAATTCGCAGCCGTTCTAACAAGTTAACAGGAAGATATGATAGCCAAAACGCAAGAAACAAATTACAGGCCCCTTCAGTAATTCATCGGTATGTCAAGAAAATAGGTGTCCAGAAAGACATCGAGAGACGTTCGTCTTCGTCTTCGTGTCTCATGACCTGACTACTACGCCAGAAGCAGCATGAGCAATTCGTTGAACGTACTAAATGATGTCAGAACTTTCCATAAGGATGCTAAAAAGACGAGTAAACTCCCGAAGAATTCCAAACCAAAGAACAGCACAGTGTTAGTAGTAGCTGTTGACTCGACAAAGACATCCGCAGTGTTTGTCCGACTTCCCCACTAAAAATCAGTAGAACTCTGTTGAAATACCTTGCTGTATTACTGGGTGCTTTGGCACAACCACGCAGAGAATTATCCGCATAGGACTATGCTTTTAGACTGTTAAGAATAGATTATTGTTAAGGCATTTTTCTTCTGAAGCTATATTTGTGACCATTTTGGTGGAAAATCATACAGCTTTCTGTCGTTTCCATACAGTGAGTGACACGGTCCTTTAAAAATCAGTCTGCGAAACTGAAACAAATTCAGCTCATGGAAATCAACGAGGCTTTCCGCCTATGTGAGAAAGAACGTCAATGAAGGACCATTTATAATCGTATTCAGACTTTTTGCCAGGACAGAAATTGACAAAATTGGAACAAAATTACCATAGAAAATTGAAGGCATTTTAGAAAGTACAGGAAATGATGCTATTGTTCGATTTTCGATGCTTGAAAAAGCTTTAAAAACTGTGCTTGGGTTCACAGGTGGGATTTAAAAGGATCTAAACGCAAAAGCTTAACAGAATAACAAGATTTCGTTGAAAATTACCAGCCTCCAAAAAATTCGTAGGGATATGGAAAAGCGGGACACAGAAGTGCACAAAACTGCTACTCACAAAGATAAAAAGCTAAAAAAGTTGTAGCCGTGTTAATAAAGAAATGTTCTCATTATGCCTCAGCATAGACTGGAAGCCAAAACATCAACAACTTAAGGTCGGAATTGGACACCGAGTCATAGAAAGCTAACGAGAACACCCGAACATCAACGAACAAGCCAAATGGAAATCTATTTTGGCAGAATATGTCCACCTATATAATAATTCCCAATCACACACATCAAAGAGGAGTGCTTGGAGAGTAGTTTCGATTATGAGGACATCAAAAGCTGGAATTCCATGCTTCACTTGTGGTCGGCAGCCCGAAGTGTCCATGCATGAACCGTGATGTAGAAAGCTATGTGACCATGACATGCTCAACAAATAAGAGGGAACAGGTGGGCATAAGCTGAAGTGGATAGTACTCCGTCAATATCAGAAGAACAACGCTTTCAGATAACGTAAAGACTAACTTTCTTAACTTTCAAACTTACTAAACAACTTGATACCTGATACTTGAACGACCCGTCCTCACCAGTTGTGCGCGCCCCAGCACAATCACCATTTCTTGGGGACTTGCTGGTTAAGCCATTGTGGTTCCCTGGAATCCCGAAGACAGCCTGGCCAGAGTCTGCCCCAGGTCGTCACCACGACAGCCAGTCGCAGTCCTAGTGGATCAGAGGGAGATTTGCCACCATGCGACTTTGATACCAGGACGGTGATGGATCCTGGTACTGGTTTACTCCTAGCTTGGCTTCCTGACAGGAACGCCGGACTCCTTCTTAGCTTGGGAGACCGTGCCGGGGGGACGAATCCCCCCGCTGTACATCGCAGTCCGACACCCATGAACACCTCCCTAGCCACGATGAGGCGGTAAACCGTTGGGAAGTACTACTAAACAACTAAACAACTAAATTTAACTAAAAACTTAACTAAGTTTCAAAATTAATCTAAGGACTCTCTGACATATATCCTCAGGGTGAATAAAGCCTTTTATATCTGTAGATTACACTGAACATATTACATCTCATAGGGATGGATTACCTATTACTGATTGCGTGCTTAATCCAATGATCCCCAGAAAGACAAGTTAGACACAGAGTGAGGAAAAAATCATTCGAGCGGTGCCCCACTCTATCGGATTCGACTCGGTGGCACAAGGAAGAGGTCTTCTACCTACTTCGCAAGGAGGAACGATCAAAGACTCGGATCCATGCTGCTCTGAAAAGGACGAAGACCGTGAAACGATATCCGAATAGTTCTTCATATTCATGTTAAGCAAACATGAGGTGTTACTTCCACCGCAAAAAAGAGTGAAATAACATCTCGTGCTGGCCCAACGAGAATATGAATTCTTTGATCAATGCCAAGGTTAATAGAAAGTCGGTCGTGGAACTCGAATAAATATTGCTTTACCAACCTCGTGTTAGCTAGATAATCCACGGAAATACTAGTTTGTAGTTCTTTTTGCTAATCGCCATGTTCTAGCTAACAAAATACCGACTGCTGCAGGGCGGATTGTCGGTTGAAAAACAAATTATTATCAACTGATAATCATATCAACAACAACCGCCCTGTATAAAAGAGCGTCGCCGAGTGAGTACGGCTCATTCGAGATGCTCAACTGAGAAAGATCCGGTTCGATGCGAGATGAAGACGCCACATCGAGAAGAGGAACAATTGTGGACCATCGACAAGGATCGTCGGCTATGATGAAGACGAAGACGACGAAACGTTAGCCGAATAAACATCTAATATCAGCCTCGTGTAAGCTCAACAATACAAACACTAGTTCTTACGTTTGCAAAGTTATCGAACCAGCGCTGTATAAGGTTTATGAGAAGAAGGTCGAGTAATGGCGATCAGGGTCACTCAACTCATTTTCATAATTAGATCATGTAGGCATAAGCTGCTAAGTAATACTGATCACAAATAGGTATTGTAGAAAAAATTACGATGAAACTCGGCAACGCATACTTTCTAACCGGTAGCAGGTAAATTTTGACGAAAGGGTTCGGAGAGAGATGCCTAATAGGATCGCGCATCTTCAGTCCTCGGGCAGCGATAATCCTGACAATGAGTCGAGAGGTGTGGCGATCGTACGACACGGCTATTTGTAGGTATCCAAGTGAATCCTGGAAAAAGCATTGGACGCATGTATTTTTTGCACGAATGTTTTGAGTAACAACATACTATATAGAATAACGTCGAAAAACATCAGTAAGAGAGACAGAGGAACTGTAGAGAAATTAGAAATGGTGTTCATTGACTAGGTTCCGGTGGAATAAGGTCCAATAATAGAGGAATCAAAAAGGTTGTTTCAAGTGATTTGTTAAGATTTTACTGTATTTAAAACCTTTGCGATCACATGTAATTTTGTGTGGAAGGCAAATGTCGTCCACTCTGTCTTTCTCCGTAAAAAAACAGGTCACGTCCATTTCACAGTTTTCATTCTAAAATCTAGTTTTTCCATTCATTTTTGTGGATTCTTACATGAGTTCTTCTCGTTATTATTAGAACACAAGCAAATCTTATATGCGACAAAACTCCGCCTTTGGCAGCCTGTTTCGCAATATGTGTTGAGTATATTCCTGCATAGTTATACATATGTTCTTACCCATCATTTTCATACACGATAATTATTAGTCATAATTGAGGATAGCACAGTGGTAGTGATGTCCGCCATTACGAGCATGGTGCTAGTTCGATTCCGCACAGGGCCAACCAAGCTTCTCACCCCTTTGGGGTCGGGAAATTAGTACCGGACTTGTCTGGGAAAAAAAATCACTCTGCGCAATTAGTTTGGAACGCATTAGCACGGCTATCTCAGGAATCCAGGAAGAATTGCTCGACCAGCATTCTACTACATTCAAGATGAAATGAAAATTCTCAAGCAGCAAGTGAAGCCACACGTAAAAGTTGGAAGATCCCCCGTGGACAATGGATACTAAGAAACGAATAGAATGTGAGAAATGCTGGGATTCGCGCAGTAGACGTGAAGACGGGTCATGTGAAAGAAAAGGCGATTTCAAAGGAAAGAATATTCAATTGGTCAGAAAATGAATTTTATGCATTTGAACCACGTTCAGCCGAATACAAACGTAAGTTCACCATGGATAGGATTCTCATCGAAAGTGAAGACAAACACTAAGGAAATGAGGAACATCCATGTCATTCGCGCCAGGGAATATAGAGAGAGTGAATCCGAACTGAATAAGGACGACTGTGACCATGGTGAGATTAGGGGGAAGTGAATAAAAAACTGTTGTCCCTCACGACCACCGAGTCGTCCATAGCAGTAAATTTGCAGTGGATCTAAAGGTCTTGCCTTAAGGATGTTGAGGTATGAGCAAACTTCGGAACCTTAGTTGAGTCGTTCCGAGTTTCCCACAAATCTCAGCATTATTGCTGGATGTATTTCACACTGTAATCTGCCACTGAAAGAAATAGAAGTAAGTAGAAATCAAGACATTGCTCTTGCCTTAATTTGGGAACTTATGCTTTTTAAGGAATATATTGGTTGGAAAATAAAAATACCTTTCATATCGTCATGGAATTTACTGGAGAATTTCGTGAAATGTATTTCTTTTCCCATTGTTTTTCCCTACATTAATTCAAACTTATTTCTTACTTAAATATTTTTCGTACAGCACTATCCCAACACTTAATTTCCGACGATTTTGCGTTTTATTTTTTAGCCGTTAGCCCCGGAAACGGTAATAACGCGTTCGTTTCTCACCGCAGACACCTGCAGCCCAGAGTTTTGCAAATACTTCAGCATCTTGTTTATATTTCACATGATAGCCTGCTGTGAAAAAATTTTAGTAGGCAGTAAATAGAAAGGTTAAGACTGTCACTTTAACTTCGGTCTCAGCTTAACTGGCTTCATTGCCGATTTGGGCTCCCCAGATCAATCCAGTCGACGGTTGATTGCTGATGGCAGTGATCGATAGAAAACTAGCTGAGAGAGAGACGAAACGAAAGAACACGCACGGTGTGGTGGTGAACACGTTAGCCTCCGGAAAAGGTAATAGCGCGTTTGCTCCCCACCGCTGACACCTGCGGTCCGAAGTTTTGCAAATATCTCAACATCATCTTGATTTTTAGGTTTGTTGAAATGGTATTGTGGAAGGAAGATGCTTGTTCTTCGTATTCTTGTTGGGCAAACACGAGGTGTTTCTCACTATTCTTAAACACTATTCTTAATTCACATTTCGGCGGATTTCGCCTTCCTCAGAGCCTGGAAAGGTCAAGTTCACAGCAATCTATTCGGCCAAACACCTCCATAACCAAACAGAGAAAGTGCTAAACAAAGATTTCAATCACATTGAACACAAAATAGCTTCTTTGTACACTCAGCGCTTTCTATGAGTCTTCCACTGAGTATGTCGCGTGGAGACCAACCGCATAGAATTCACATGGAAGCGTAATGTGCCCCTCCCATCAGAATAATAGGCTTGTATATTGCCCAATATCACGCGTGATAATGAGGCATTCTTCCCTGCGGTTCATTTTCGGATTTCTGGAATTGATCCAGAACGAACGAAAAAAAGGGAAATCCTAGGCCCCTAAACGACAACTCTAGCGATAAAAGGTCCCGTTTACCCTACCCTTCATCTCAAATGATGTAAGTGCAGTATAACACGCTGCTTAAGAAGGGCCGGTCTAGAGAATTCGGTTAGAATAGTCGAAATACCACCGACCACTCTAAAAAGCCAACTAGTTCGCAACCGCCTGCATGACCGTCTATGTACAGCGCAGAATTGCATAATTTGCGTTAATGGTAGAGACGGTGACTGCATGAGCTCAGGTACAGTTTATCTGATCTCCTGTAAGGCGTGCGGAGACGAATACAAGGGCGAAACGGGTAGACCCCTCTGCGTCCGCATAAAAGAACACCTAGTTGGTAAACGTAAACCAATTACCCCACTAGGGACGCATAGGACCCAGAGACATAACGCGGAGAACTTTGAAGTACAGGTCACGATCCTCGCAACGGAATCGCGAACACAAGCGCGCAAAACTCTCGAGGCGTTCTGGATCAATTCCAGAAATCCGAAAATGAACCGCGGGGAAGAATGCCTCATTATCACGCGTGATATTGGGCAGTATACAAGGCTGTCATTTTGAAGGGAGGGGCATATTACGCTTCCATGTGAATTCTGTGCGGTTGGTCTCCACGCGACATACTCAGTGAAAGACTGATAGAAAGCGATGAGTGTACAAAGAAGCTATTTTGTGTTCAATATGATTGAAATCTTGGTTTAGCATTTTCTCTGTTTGGTTATGGAGGTGTTTGGCCGAATAAATTGCTGTCAGCTTGACCTTTCCAGACTCTGAGGAAGGCGAAATCCGCCAAAACGTCAGCTTGCTCGTGAATAAAGAATAGAAATAACACCTCGTGTTTGCTCAAGAAGAATACGAAGAATTACTTGATCAATGCCGAGGTTAATAGAAAGTTGGACGTAGGAAGATGCTTGTGTCGTTTTGCTTGATTAGTTCGGCGGTGGTTATGAAGCAACGGTGGCAACTGGAAATATCATCAAAGTGCCAGCCAGAGAAGCGCTTCCTAATACAAAGGTGGTTCTTAAGGTTCCATAACTGAGGATATGAGTCCTTACGGCACAGAAGGTAGTGGACACCCAACCGTGTGGAGACGGTAATCGAAGCTGTCCTTTCGAAAACTAACAGAGGAGTTGTAGAAAAGTCTGACACCGCGTGTGTTTTTGAGGTGGGTGAAAAAACGTGATAAATGGGCGCTTCACAAATTGAACGAATGGGAACGAGATCGACTTCACAAAGACCTTCCAATGCCTTTTTTTACACAGTAAAAACAACCAATTTCACGATAACGACGTGAGTATGATAAATGGATCCCATACCATAATCGACGACATTCATTTTAATGAATGGAACAAGATGAAGCCCTTGAAAATTTTTTTGAGGCTAATTCTGATCAAAAATGTAGTTGCAACTTTTTTATCTTAGGCGAAAAGAATTGTGTAACATAATATTTTCAATGTTCATAAGGCGATCAATGTAGAACATTAATTTCATGAAATCGATGAAATCGTAAAGAAAGTGTAGTGAAATTATCTAGACATGACCAGTAGAAAAAATGCCGCTCCCTTGCACGACTTCACTCGCCCATACGTTGCACTCGTGCCGCGAAAAATTAATGAGTAGGGCGACCCACTCTACCTACAAACATCGCGCCTACCAACTATCACCTTTTCTAGTATCTCGGCATCTCCTGCAAATCTTCGAAAACGAAACTATTGCTAAAAATGCCTGTGAAAAAAAGTCCTCGAACTCAGAGGCTCAGAATTCCAAGGTGCTGAAAGAGATGAGAAAACGAATCGAAAACTTTGTACACTTATTGTCTCATTAACGCCTTTTCGTTAACAATGCATCACCATTGCTATATAAGGGTTTATTTTCCCACGTTTGAGGTCTGGCGTTACTACAATAATCGAAAAGACCCGCGCGGCCGGAAATGTCGCACAAATCAGCAACTTCATTACAACACCTGTATACTGAAAACTGCTATAGAATTATCTCCTTGGCCGAGAGATTGTTCGGAAATGAAGAAAAAATTTTTGAAAGAAAAAGCAAATCCATCTGAAGCATCATTGACTAATAGGGGAAATAATATGGATAACCACATAAGTTATACAAGTTTCGAAAACGTGCATCTGAACATTTGCAGGTTCGAAGTCGACGAAACTGTTCATAGTTCAAAGTTTTCGAACAGGATATCATGTTCGGGAACCATGCTTGCGGCGTTTAATGGTCAAACAAAAGCAGTTTGTTTCTTCACCAACCCATAGTGATATTTTGGTGCTCATATCTTTTGTCCAACGAACTAACTTGTTCTGAAGTCACTCCCACGTCCGACTTTCTATTAACCTCGGCATTGATCAAGTAATTCTTCGTATTAATCAAGTAATCCTTTCCAGGCTCTGAGGAAGGCGAAATCCGCCGAAACGTCAGCTTGTTCGTGAATAAAGAATATATCAAGTTCACCCGAGAGAAAGCGAAAGAAAACTGGCTTCCATTCCTGAACGTCCAAATTAACCTGTCAGAAAATGGCTACTTTACAAAGTGGTACCGAAAGCCAAGTAGTAAAAAAATCTTGGTTCATTATCTCTCCTCTTACCGCTCTCACAAGAAAAGGGCGCTTGTAAGAAACATGTTTCGAACAGCTACCAGCGTGTGCACAGGGAAGGAGCAGAGAGAGGAGTCCCGGAACTTGGTGCGGCAAATAGCCATTTCTAATGGCTACGAAACTGTAGCTTGGGACAGGTGTAGAGGAAATCCTAGGCCTCCAAACGACAATTCTAGCGGTAAGATGGTCCCGTTTATCCTACCCTTCATCTCAAATGATGTAAGTGCAGCTATAAAACGCTGCTTTGTAAGGGAGGGTCTAGAGAATTCGGTAAACGTAGTTGAAATGCCACCGAGCAATCTTGGGCGCCAACTAGTTCGTAACCGCCTGCATGACCGTCTATGTACAGCGCAGAATTGCATAATTTGCGTTAATGGTAGAGACGGTGACTGCACGAGCTCAGGTACAGTTTATCTGATCTCCTGTAAGGCGTGCGGAGACGAATACAAGGGCGAAACGGGTAGACCCCTCTGTGTCCGCATAAAAAGAACACCTAGTTGGTAAACGTAAACCAGTTACCCCACTAGGGACGCATAGGACCCAGAGACATAACGTGGAGAACTTTGAAGTACAGGTCACGATCCTCGCAACGGAATCGCGAACACAAGCGCGCAAAACTCTCGAGGCGTTCTGGATCAATTCCAGAAATCCGAAAATGAACCGCGGGGAAGAATGCCTCATTATCACGCGTGATATTGGAGCAGTATACAAGGCTGTCATTTTGAAGGGAGGGGCATATTACGCTTCCATGTGAATTCTGTGCGGTTGGTCTCCACGCGACATACTCAGTGAAAGACTGATAGAAAGCGATGAGTGTACAAAGAAGCTATTTTGTGTTCAATATGATTGAAATCTTGGTTTAGCATTTTCTCTGTTTGGTTATGGAGGTGTTTGGCCGAATAGATTGCTGTCAGCTTGACCTTTCCAGACTCTGAGAAAGGCGAAATCCGCCAAAACGTCAGCTTGTTCGTGAATAAAGAGTAAAAAATAACACCTCGTGTTTGTTCAACAAGAATACGAAGAATAACTTCTTCTGAGTTTGATTTTCACTTCACATTTTCTTTGAACTGCTCCGTGCCAGATAATACGACCAGAGAGCGACGTCGTGAAGACGTCAATGGTCAGGGGAGACCCATCCGTCAGCCCACCTGTTGTTTCTTCATCGCTGCATCGTCGGCAAAGTTCAGTCCGTCGACATTGTCGTAGATTCTGGCCGCGGCGTTCTGTCGTCCGTAGCTGTTCTCGTAACCGTTTCGCCGATGCATAGGCACCGGTGGCGTTCGATCTGGTGAAACGTCTGAAGAAGTGGACGATTTCTATTGATCAAAACAAGATGATGGCACTGTTCTACAAAACATTTAGCGAAGTGGTTGAAAGCAAAAAAGTTGGCAAATGTGGCAACTTGGAAATTTCAAACAAACTGAGACTGCTTGAAATAGGAACAATTTAGGAAGGAATTTTTAATTATTCGTCCTTTTTTCTGGATCAAGAAATACGAACCATTAGTTCTGAATGTTTTTTGTAAAGATTGCGATGGTGTGCAGAGATTGGTCGAGCGTTTCTTATCCCGATTCTGATAATACTTCCGGAGATTGGAGATGCGATGAGACTCTTCCCCTTCCCTAAAATGGCGTGATTTTCAGAGGTAACGGATCGCCGTTACTTCTATGAAAATAAGTGATGCATTTTGCGAAAATTTTCGACGTTAGGACACTTTATAGGAAAGCGATGACAAATATAAATCACTGCCAATTTGCTAGGAAAGATTATTTGTTACGAGTTGACCGGTCAATACCAGAGGGAAAAACCATGAGTACGGCATAATTGCCTCTGAGAATGAGAACTCAATGGTATACGATTCAAATTCAATCCTGTCAGGTTCGAAACCGCCTTAGATATAACATCAAAGCAAATTCGTTGACTTGGACAATAAAAATGCAGAGAGCAGTGTAAAGACTTACGATTTTAATATGATTTCCACTTCACCACTGCTAGAGTTGACAATCCTCTCCACTTCCTCGAAGGTCTTTCCGTTCAACAGCACGCCGTTCCATTCGAGGACTTGGTCGCCTAAATTGAACGTAACTAATCATTCACTCATCCATAGAACTTTGAGTTATTCAATCTTAGTTACCTATAACGTTATGGATTTTAGAGCCAAGAATAGTGAAGTTAAATTTAGGTTACGACTCTATCAAATGACGATTATTTTTTTAGTTCAAAACGGTAGGAAGAAAGATGAGATGTCGAGAATATACGAGAAATCGTTCTCCGACATGAATGTATTCACACTGCTTTGTTCTGTGCGTATGGAAAAATGCCGTCACCTTCCTTCACTTCGCCCAGGATTTGATTGTTCTTGGCTTGGTTGACGGCCGAAACGAACGCACCCAGATCTCCGTTCGACATCCGCTTACCACCAACAACTCGAATGCCGAGGTCTGCAATGTGCATGAAAATACAAGGGCTTTTGCAACAGGCTGAACAGATCTCATGTGAACTTCTTTGCTCACAATCTCGGTTAACAATCTACATTGTTTGCAGTAAAGAGAAAGAACGATGCACAAATACCTCATAAAAAAAGATGAATGAAATTAAAGACATCCGAAGGAAAATACTCATTGTAGTTGTTTCAACTTTTCATTAATCATTGTGGTATTGGAAAAGTATTAACCCATTCATTCGTTCGTCAAACGCTTCGACAAGAAAGATTTCATTAACTTAAATGTTATACTTGAATAGTTGTATATTCCGCTTCCATGAACCGTACGTTGCCAGTTAAACAACATTTTTAACCGGAACTCCGAAAAACAGGTGATAAAGCATTTATAGGTTGCCATCAGAGGCAGTGACCCATCATTTACTATTGGGGAGTTATATCCTAACTTCCAACTAGCTTTCTTCGTTTACGGCTTCTTGAATTGTTTCACTTTCGTAAGGACTAATCGCAGCTATGGCGCTCCTTGGTGTTGAACAGCAATGGATGTAGAAGAAGTTATGCCCTAAGGCGATGTATCCCAAGCAGAAAAAGAGTTCGACATTTCTTTCTAGAGATCCGGATAACAGTAAATCAATGGGACGGCAAAGCTAAGGAATTTGCCAATGGCTAGCGTCTCGCGACAAACAGCAAAAGGAAAGACTTTGCATCAAAAGTGTGATGGTTTTCGTTCCCTTCGTGGGACTGAACACAAGTGAGCAACGGGAACGAATAAAATAGCTGTAGTTACTCGATAATTAAGGGCATCAAAAGAGGTTCAATCTGTTATAAAGGATAAAGGGTAAAGCTCTCGGCGTTGATCAATCCCTGAGGGATGCGCCATGCATTCGAGTTCATTAAGTATCGTTTGAGAGTGATTGAATGCATGTCTGGCCTTTACAGTGACTCGCGGTGGCCTGCCGATGTATCGAGCCAATGCTGCTATCCTCCCAGACAGGTCTGGTACCAATTTGTCGAGCCTGGAGGGATGGAAGTCTTGGTGGGCCATGGGCGCGTGGATCGACTCCACATGTGTTGCAGGGCGTCTCCGATCACTGCGCCACACGCGCCCACGTCTTGTTCATTCCAATCCGTTATCACAACTTATTTACACTAAGCAACAGGAAATCAGAAAGCGAAGTAAAAAAAACGTACTTGGACAGTATTCTTGAAAAAGATTGAACAGCAAATTCCAAAGGAACTTAAAACTATTCAGTACATTATAATTATACGTTGTTATTCATACTATTAATATTGGGCTATTTCATAAACATGGCTCTCAAAGCTAGCGACTACCATTATAGATATTGTGATCCTTATAGCGTCTGGTCAGAAGAATTCGTTTGATCGTCGATGAGGGACCATCGTAAGACAGTACGCCAGTACGTCTTCTCATAACCTTTTCGCAATCCTTAATGGAACTTAGGTGAACAGACTGTGTCTGACAACAAAACAAACGGGCAAAACGTCACGATCGCCTCGTCGACAGTTCATATGGATTCAAACAAACCTCAGCCAAACGCTTCACTGGTCCTGGATAATCCGAAGCCTTTTCCAAGCCGAAGGAGTGTTTACGTCCATGCGACTCTGAAAGAAAGTGTTTCACCTGTGACAGCAGAATGATATTTGCATAGTCTGAACCGAAATTCCCTACACCTGGATACATAAAAGGATGCAGCCGAAAAAAACTACATCTAGTCCTCCGCTTTTCATAGCACGGAAAACATTCCAAACAAACGGATAATAACGAGTTTGAACAGTGCACAATCGTATCTAGTCTACAATAACGTCACTTTACTCTTTCCTTTTTTCCGCTAAAGTTTCGTTCTTCGATGAAAGTGTGCACTCGGATAATTAAAACAAATAAGATCCATCCAGACTTCCTCAGCATACTCCTAGGAATGAAAATCTATGAGACAAATTGACCTTGTAATTTTAAATTGACGAAATGTAATAAGGCCAAGATTATATCTTGCCCATGTTTCCGACGTTACTCCAAAAACTGTCACCGGTTACCGTAGGTTCCCGTTATGAAGTTCAAGCTTGATTTGTGTCTCAATCGGAAGCTTAGAATCAGGCCGTTGAACTTAACAGAAGCTGCAAAGAACAGTAAAGTACCTGTCAGCCGTTTTTTTATGTTTGAAGATCACCGTTTACTAAATAATTTGCTCTCCTGTTATAACATACGAACCACATAGTGTTGTTTTATACTCATCAACATGCGTTCCATTAGCTATCCATCCTGATGCTCTTCCTGTTTTCAAACTCTCTACGTCCTCTCTCTGCCTCTTGCTCGTCGTCGGCTTTCCGCAGTTCTTTTCACTACAGCAACATGTTATTGACTACTTGGAACGAACAACATAGCGCACCTTGCAGATAAGCCTTACAGATCCACCAACATCACTTTTTTTTCAAAATGATTATTTCACACCCACTCATTATTTCATTAACATGACAAAATCTTTACAAAACAATAGAAAGTCCTAACGTGGTGGATATATCTTATCTAGACTGAACTCTACAATAATGCAAAAGACTGGAACGCTCTAAAGTCCGATGCTGTGCCAGGCACGAATGTCATAGGATTTTCCACACATGTTACTTCCGCATTAAGACACCTGAATTTCACTATTGTTCGTTTTATTTTATGTAGTGCTTAACATGCCGATAATGACACGGTACTCTTTGAAAGCTCTTACAAGTATGCAGTTTTGCATAGTTTATTCATAATAAATCTCTATCAATAAGTTAAATGTGTGCACTGTTCAAACGTATCATCATAACATGGAATATAGCAGCAATCGTAAGGGTTTCACTGATCGTTCATGAAAAACGAAGGACTAGGAGCACCATCATCTTGGACGTACGTCGGCATACCTGAGGTGGCAGGACGTCTACGACCGACAGTCGCATACATTCTTGTGAGTGCATCCTCATGCGGATATTGGGCGTCGTAGCTAGATGGCATCAAATTGCCAGACCATGTTCGGGAAGTGTTCTTACTGACGTAAGGAAGACCACTGGATATCATGGATGGGTAGCTGGAGCGTAACGGCGTGTAGTTCGGGATTGTCTGGCTGGATTGTGGCACTGCCTGTCCGCTGAGCACACCACTGGTGTTATATAAGGAAGTAGAATAAGGATCTTCAAAAGGCGGAAATTCCGATGTTCGTAACAACCTGTTCCCGTAGTCTAGAGGGTAGTTTGGAGGGCGCGCACCGTAATTAGTTTCATTTCGACTGTACACCTGAGGGGCTTCATATGGCAGATTTTTGACTCCAACGGGTTCACAGTAAGTAAATGGAGGCAAATATGTCGAAGGTGGTGTGGTAAAATATGGATCGGTTGGTTGTGGATCGTATCTGACCGCCTGTGTTGTGGAAGGTATGTAGGAATTCCGAGAAACATCAGACTGATTAAGTAGCCCAGTTTGAAACTGCTGATTCAGATAAGTAGCATATCGCGAGACCATATCATCCTGTTGGGCGCTAAACGGTTGTGTCAGAATATTCGCGTCATTAGGGTAGACACCGCTGGTAAGATATGGATCAGTTCTCACTTGAGTGGAATAAGTTGGACAATCCATCCGATCGACCCCGATTTGATCCAAATAATTTAGCGAACGAACATGCGTTGGTGGAAGACGGTAGCGAGGGTCAATGATATTATCTGAATGCAGGTCAAACATAGAGCGTGAAGTAGTGCCGGCCATGACGGGTCTGGCACCAAAGGACTGCTCGTAGTCAACCTGGATCGGAACCTGCTGCCCGAGGCACCTTTCATAATTACGGGGTAGGGAGCCGTAGTTGTAAAATGAATTGGTAGCGAATGGCAACCTTTCGCGAACAGTGAAGTCACGAGTGAGTGGAGATCGTCTGCTGCGACATGGGTTGTCGATACGGGGCAACGATCCGTACTGTGGAATCGACACTGGGTAGTCTGACGAATCGAGAGCTAGTTGCGAGTGATAGGATCGGTACGGCATTGTCTCTGATGGTAGTCCAACTTGGGCTAGCATGTGTTCACGGCGTTGAGCTAACTCGTTTATTAGTTGTATACGACGTTGTTCTCTACTCAGTGGATCGTCGTCATGAAAGTCAAACTGTCTGCGCTGTGCGGATCGTTTTGCTTTCTCCGTGAGCTCATTAAGCTGACGATCGTAGTCCTCGAAATACTTTTTTCGTAGCTTCTAGTAAATCGTTCGTTTGCACAGTGGCATTGCTTCTGGAAGACTGAGTTGACAGTCCACGACTTGTTGATGGCTTTTGAAGACTAGAGGCTGAATAATCGGAGAAGAGTTGCTCGGTCTGGGTCTCAACATTCCTCGCGCTAGTGAGGTCTCTGTACTGAGGCTTTCGTTCTACATTAAGTTGAGCCCGTAGTGATGTTGACGGCTTAAATTGAACTCGAGAAACAGGAGCAGGAGGTATGTTCTCTTGAACAATTACTGGAGAAGTCAAATGGGGTTTGCACTGTACGTGTCCTGATGTGCTAGTGGGAAACCGAGAATCTTGATCAGACATTTGTGTCGCAACTGTGTGAACAGATTTTGGCATCACTCTGGCACCAGTGATGAGCTCGATGGGAAGCATGCAGGGGGTAACCTTCGGAATGTCGTCTTCACGAGCCTCTGGAAGTAGACCGGTAACAAGCATTTTGTGAACGATGTACTGCCGCTGGTTCGCCTCAATTTCACAGGCCTCCAGTGCTTCTCGACGACGAGATAGCGCTTCTTTGAGTTCCTTTTTTCAAAAGAACACGAGCGAGAGTATTAGGGATTTTTGGCGCATTAGATGCTTTAGAAGTAATAATAGATACGGGTTGGCGCAGAGCTGTTCTATGTTTGGCAGTGAGTCTGAAAGAAGCACCTGGAATAATGGCAGAGTCATATGGTCGAGTAAGAGGAGATGATGTGGTAACGGAAGTAGCTGAAGAAGGACGTGAGTAATCAGCAGACATTTGGCCATTTGGCAGTTTATCGAAGGAAGGAAGCGTGGTAATCGTTTGTGTGCAGGTAGAGCTGACGGTGAATGGCGAATAGCAAGACGAGGTAGACGGAATAGGAGCGCTGGCATTGATGTAAACTGGTGCAGGGGATGTTTGTGTCCTGAGGGGCCTTTGTCTAAGGGGATCGGTCTGAGTCTGCACAGCTAGAGGAAGCAGAGATTGAGCAGGCATGCCGATGGTTCCACTGAGTGGAGTTGGTGGTGCTGAATAAGCAAGTGGTGTTGTTGAATAGGACGAGTATGATGGAATGGACGGCAATTTACGACGACCCATCTCAAAAACCGACCGAGCTGCCATCATCCTGAAACAGTATAGAGAAATAAAAGATCTGAGGACAGTTTTTACATATTTATTTGTTTCGAGGCCCAATAAACCTATTGGGAGTTGTGCTGTAACAACAGTCAGGAAATGTTTTTTCAGTGGTTTATGCCCCATAAGGTTGCCTTAGAGAGTCAGTTTTTATGGATGCGAGAAGCACAAAGAGAATTTGTTTGCAGAACACAGATCGATGTTAGTAAGATTGCCCTAGCGATCCCATGGGATGTGTGGAATCGAAGAGTGCGTATCAAGCAGAAATGAAAGTGCTTTTCACTGGGTTCGAAGGACAAATTCATGACGCATGTTGCTTCTGCGTGTAATTCACAGGTTTGCAAATTGCTCTAGCACTTGTAATATTAATATTTATATTTGTTTATTATTTGTATTATAATAACATTTATATTATTTGTTTATTTAATATTCATTATTATTTATATTTAAAGTATTTATTTATTTATCTAATATTTATAATGCACCATTCAAATCTTGCAGCTAAATGGTGTTTATGCCCTTGTGTGTGCAGAAATGGTTTGAACGACTTGTTACTGAGAAGCTCTCAGTGAAAGCAACCTTCGTTAAGCTTACAAATAACTCTTACATTTTACCCACTATTCGAGTTCTGCTTTTGAAAAAAAATACTCCTAAAAACAAAGATCCTACATGTACACTCATTTCTATCCAGCTCCCGTAAACGGTGACAAAGTCAAAGTCCCTTGTCTATTCATAAAAAATATGCTAGGGCCTCTTAAGGAAATCCGCATTTTGCTCGAGATTAGAAAGCAATCTATTTGTGTTCTCACTTAAAAACATAAATAATCCCCAGTTGTAATTTCTTAAAAGAGTCGGGTAAATGGCTATGATTACACAATTAATTCAGTAATAGAAAAGTTCAGAATTCTACAGAGTCGTAGAATAGAGTTCTCTTTACCGTTACAAGGATGTAAATAATTTCTGTAAAATGTCGTTTCAACTTTAGAGTTGACTAGAACTAAACTTTTCATGAAAATCTGAAGACGAAGTCTAACTCTTAAAGATTCCAGTGCCACAGCGGCAGCTGTGAAAAGTACTGCTACGTCAGGGAACACTATTGAATCCTCCAGCATGAAAGCCTGTTTGTTCACCTTCCGTGGTGGACAAAGTATGAGTCCCAACGAAAACAAGTGAAAAAGATGTTTTCTGTACTCCAAAAAAATCCGAAGATTACCCTCGTATAATAAACAGTCTGTAAGTCTGTAACAGAAGACAAAGATTTAGAGACTTCACGGGTTCCCCGTATAATTAACAAAATTTATTACGGGAGGATACGTGTTACTTTGAAGCCGTACGCCTACTAATTTCCTACCACACTACTCCATTTGACGCCACAGCGGGAAACGTCCAAGCATAAAGTTTGAGGAGCCTGAGCTGACCAGCAATAATCCTCATTTAGAGTGAAGTACTATTACACGTCAATGCAAAGCTTAACTTGTACACTTTCGCCATATATGGTATAGTTGAATTATAGTACATAAATTGTTTATGGCATATTTTTTTAGGTTGGTAGAGTGAGATGTCAAAACGACAATATCGATAAATTTACTTTTACGAAGGAAAATATGGTTGTAGTACAGCGCAAATAGCACGGAACATTAAAGAGATTTGCGGCCAAGGAACTGTTACCAAATACAAAAAAGCGAAGTTGGTTCCAAAAAAATTCGTCATGGCGAATGCGATGTTGAAGATGGGGGAGATCAAGGACGATGACGACGAAGATGAATTCAAGGCTTCGCCGAAGGCACATGGAAGGGCTACTCCTCGAGAACCTGCATAAAAAACTTGTGTAAATATGTCAGCTGCTTCGGATCTTCTAAAGAAGATTTGAAAGTTGGAGGGTCAACGAATGCATGCCGTATGAACTGATGAAACGTCGCACTGCTGGCGCTACAAAAGTTGAACCATCTGGGACACGAAATTCTGCTTCATCATCATATTGGGCGGGACCATCTGCCTACTGACTACTACTTCTTTAAGCTACTTGACAACATCCTGTGCGAGAAATGCTTCAGAAACCAATCTCAGTCCGTACTACTTTCACGGACTTCATCGCATCGAGAAGTCCAGAATTCCTTACAACTGGTATTAATATAACACTATTCCTCGTCGATAAAGATATACACAATCTGACGGTTTTCATCTGGATTGGTACAGTTTATTATGAGGTGAAATATGTCATCTTACTTTAAAGAATACGAGTTGAAAATCGCCATTAATTATCGAAGCAACTAAAAACTGCACAAAGTACACAAAACTGACAATTAGGTCATCTGATCATACGGATTTCCCTCTCTTTAGAAAGCATCTGGCCGAATAAAACAAGGAGGACCCAGTGACGAACACATCCTCACTGGATCGATTTCCAGCCCCTAATCCTATCAAGGTTTCCGACGTAGGAGGATCGGTCAGTAGACGGGGAAGTAGTAAGTAATCGGACGCGAGATAAAACATCGTCATATCCTTCATTTGGTCGCGCAAATCATTAACATCTTGTATAACGAAGCCACCTTTAGGGCCACATCAATTCTGCAGAGAACTCGAAGTGAAGTGACGTGTCTCTTAGCGATCTGCTAATTCACGAAGTCTTCCTTCTCCTTTAGTAAGTAGCAACCACAATTTACCACAAACCGCTTTTCAAGATGGAAACGGAACTAATACACATTTGCCCTTCATATGATTACTCAATGCAAAAAAGAACAACATATACTTTCGCCTTGATCTAAGTTGAAACAAGTTCCAATCGAAATATTTCAGCTTGTCTAACGCCGTGTTCGCAGTTCAGTCACCTGGATGACTTTTTGTGGGAAAAAATCTCGTCGTTTCTAAGCAAAAAATATATTGTTTTGCTTTTAAAACAATGGGTAGCGGTCGGTAAAATCTACTACATGAATCTACTTATTTTAGCGTTACGAGACGCAAATCCAGTCGTAAAAAGCGCCATAAAAGCGTTAAACGTAAAAGCGTTCGGCGTTGATCAATCCCTGGGGGAAGCGTCATGCATTCGACTTCATTAAGCGCCGTGGAAGCGAATGAATGCATATGTCCTAGACTTAAGAAAAGTCACATCGCTTTATCAAGACACCTCTTTTGTCCTCCCATATAACTAAGGTACTCATTTACTGGCTATACAAGGAAGCAGGGCTTGTCTGTTCGGTACACGGGTTCGAACCAACGATGTGTATTGCAGAGCAGTTCTAACCACCGCGCTATACGCGTCCTAAAAGCGACATGGGAACAGGAATATTGGTAGGGACGTTGTTTTGATTCTTCACTCATTACATAACAGCTACTAATTGCAGCTAATTGCAAAAGTAATGACTAAAAAACCCTAATTATACACTATGAGAGGACGTTCCATATCAGCCAGCGATCCAAAGTGTCACGAAGATTAAGGTCGTTGCAAGACACGCATTCGTCTCGACTGTTGAGGAGGCAGCACACACGCACATAGAGCTTTGCCCTCTCCTGCTCTCTCTCTGGTTCAGATCAATACTAACGTTTACTAACTAAGTTATGCATATCCCACTCGGTCACCCATCGGCAAAGGGGCTGAGGAACATCGACAGTGAACAGCTGTTCGACTTCTAAATAAGCCATGAGCCCTACAGTTTATTGCAGACGTAATTAAAAAAATTGAAAAAACATGACAAAATCAAATAAAACGGCTGATGAACACTGACCGTTGTTTACGACGAGAATGGTGGTCATATTAGAAATCATAGCGTCGTAGGAACGAAAGTGGCCAATGAAGTGTAGCTGAACGAGCAGTGTGGGTCGGTAGAGAGCAGGCAGACCGCCGCGAATGGGCGGACTCCGCATGCACTCTCTCCGCCCTCACTTCTTCCTGATGATCGCGTCTTCCTGAGGCTCATTTGACAGCCATGCTATAGTTGGCAGTTTTTGTCACTTCACCAACAACTATTGCACCTGCATTAAGTATCCTTCCGCAGAACTAGTATCCGCCAGGACTCGTTAATAACTGCTAGTAAAGTCCAAGTGAACTACTTTCTATCCGCACTTTTTCTTGGTGGTCAATCACATACGACTGCGACCTTTCTACTCGAGTCCTGCTAAGTAAAAGGAAGACTTGCTTCCAGATACTAGCAGGACTTATTGACAACGCTGAGCGCTGTGCATGTGAAGGAGTGTCCTTACGTGTCTCATCGATTGCCCGAGGCTCGTAATCTCCTCAGAGTTGCTATTAGTGGAAAAAATAAAACAATTGAGGGGGATGTTACGTCGTTGATTCTCAAAGACATGTCAAAAAATAACGCAAGAAATTAAATGCCTATACTCATGGCTAATATACTTCTTCGCCCTACGAACATTAAAAAAGTGTTTTAACTTTTATTTACTGTTTATTCTTTTTTTCATGGCAAGGTATGATGTGAAGTACAAGCACAAGGATGCCGAGATATGAGAAAATCTCGGAACCTCAGATGGACTTCGAACCTGCGATTACCCTAAGACGGTGTTTTGTGTGCCAGATAGTACAACACCTGCTGCTGCAGGATTGACTGTCATTATGAAAAGAAATCATCAGTTCACAGTCATCAACAATCGTTGTATATGAAGGACACCGCCGAGTGAGATTACTTCATTCGAGCGGTCCTCCGCTGGATTCGACTTGGTGCGATCATGAAGACTCAAGTCGGAAAGATGAATTCGCTGTGGACAATCTATTCGAACTCTAGAGAAGGCGAAGCGCACAGTGTTATCCGAATAAGTTTTGGTAACTTCGTGTTAGCCTATCAATGAGAAAACGTAATGAAACGGCGTTCTCGATTTTTGAATGAAATTGATTGGATTGGCTTATAAAAAGAAAGTCTTGAATTCGTACAGATACCACCTCATTGTCTTAGCCAGTTCATTTTCGACGGAACTCGAAGACATGGATGCCTTGCCCGCTTTTAGCTTCTTTGCTCGTTTCTTGGCAGCTATTGCTTCGAAATTGCTGCCGCTAATTTCTATGCTGTCGCAAGTTATTCATGAGATCTTAGTTGTAGTGTATTGCAATAAAACTGAACACCTACTAGCAGGAACCGTGGAAGAAATGCGTCACCAGCTCCTCACTCATAAAAATTGATTTAGTCATTTCTGCACCGTGATATGGTTTACACATGTAAGAAGAAGAAGGAATATGATTTCAAAAATGAAAAAATATGCTAGAAACAGTATGCTTTCTTTTTGCGGTTGGATGACATGTGTCATTAATAGGAAAGTGTTAGTTCAGTAAAAGACGAACGAAGACGATTGAGATCGGAAACTGAATTCGTGTGCCTAAATCACTCCGCCCATCCAGGCGAGAAGACCGAACCACAGGCCGTGGACAGAACCAGTGGCGGCTGGCCGCATCTCCACCATCTCACGGAACGATGTCACTGCATGGTCCATAGCTTTTTTCCAAAGGACGACGGATTATGAATGCTGGCAAACGCATGAACGTAACAGAAGTAAGTCCGCTCCATCACACCAAAGCTAAATGTAATTTTTTTCATTAACTTTCAAATTTGGTATTTTTAACGGCATTAATATGCCATTCGATGGTTGTCCCTAGTACGACTGCGGACTGTTCTAGAACATTACTTCTTCTTCCATATGGTAAATCAGCCCAGCCTATAGCATGTGCTGTTGTTTTCCACCCGTCTTATTGAAGACGTCTGGAAGCCGTCTGGATTTCGGTTGGGCGAAAACACAGGGAATGGAATCGGTCATAACAAGTCATTGCATATATATCTTATGGCTCCTTGAGGAGCTTTTTTAATCGCTAAAGAAGGTTAGAAACTGGCAAAACTCTTGTGAAAAAACAAAATGTTTGGTTTTTCCTGATCGATAAATCAATATTCCTAAGATTTGAGCCATTGGATCATCGATAGTATCTTCTACACCGATGATTGATTGATTACAGCTAAGTTAGCAGAATTTAAAACTGACTGAACTCAAAACCAGGAAACAGAAATGGTGGTTTCTCTTCTATTTCTCTGGAATTCTTGCGTTTTTAATGTTGCTTAAACAATCAGCAAATCAGGATTTACAGAAGAGGGAAACGTTTAAGGAATGGCAAATGAAACATCTCTCAAAAAATCCTACGGACATAAGAGATTTGGATTTTCTCTTCTTTGATGAATGACATATAAATACCCAGATCAGACTTATTCTGCTCAGAATTGCTGAAAATATTCGAAATGAGCTACGTCGAAGAAGTCGTCAGACGAGATGGGTTTACATTTAAAGTAGCTCATGGTTCTCAAAATGACTGCCAACCTATTAGTTTGAAGCCGAAGTGATCCCGTGAGGGTAAATTCGCCAAAGGAAAGATGATCCGGAGATGAATCATTATAACAGAATAGCATAGAATGTGATGAAATAAATAGAAAAACTGGTTTTTTCCCAACAAGAAAAATCGAAATCAACGCCTACTGATACCAAGATTTAATTCTCAAGAAACTACTGTTTCGTTAGAAATAGAAGAATTCTAATATGACCTTTCAACAAGGCCGTACGCCTACACACTAAGCGAAAACGACTGTCGCCTACTTCAGATGAACCCACTCGGATACATTAACAGATGTCCAGTAACATTTCGAAATAAAGCCCGCTGAATTTTTCTATCTAAGATGTTATGAAGCAGGAAAGAATTGTCACTGATTTGGATTTGAATCTGTTATCTGCTCCTTGAACACACTCCTGCATAACAGCAGAATCCATAGCCGTTTACTCAAACTGGTGTTAGTCCCAAAAACAGCCATTTTATGTAGCTCATACAAATCTCGTTCTCCTTAAGCTGTTATTTAGCTTTAAAGTCAACGAATCTCAGAATTAAGGAATAGAACGTGTTTTCGTGACGTCCATACCTCTCGGCTACCTTGTATGTTAAAAGCACTAAAAAACCAAAAACCGACTTTTAGGAGATTACGTATACAACAGGGCATTGTGCGTAAAACTCTCGGGTAGGACTTGTATTGCAGGCCGATAGGAGGAGCGTCTTGGTGGTCATTCGATTCTATACTCTCTAGCGCCACGCATCCTAGGTAGTACGCATGCTCGTTTACGCGTGAAGATCTATAGTGGCCCGAATTATCTTTATCACCAGAATGCAGTCAGAAGCAGACACCTTGATCAAGAAATCGCAGGAATTCATAAAATTTCCATCTTCCAATGAGCACCTAGTACTCCATGTGTAACCCAACCTCTTGTATTCAGTAACTTCTTGGTTGGCGCACTCGCGCCGACATGAATTGAATTCAGTTCATCGCTAACCGAAGGTAATACAAGCTTCCAACTTTAAGTAAATTCATATTGGATCCAAGCAAAATTTTTTAATTTGAGTGAAAGCCATAATAGGCTATATATATATATATTTTTTTTTATTGAAAGTTGTTTAGGCGTGATTTCAGTTGTCCCATAATGGCGTTAAACCTTCTGGAAATTCCGGAGCCTACCATCGCTCCATTTCCTTGCAGTTTTACATCTAAAGCAGCGAATCGATTTAAGGACTGGATGTCGTCCAACAAGACATGATTTCTCCGAATTTTCTTAACCAACATTCTCATTATTTGAACTTTAGATGGTTGATATAAACCGTTTGAAAAAAATGTGCACATAATCGAAGTGGCAAACCTACACATTCTACGAGTTTATCAAAAAATTTCGAAGCTCTCAAGGTATCTTAGTTAATGGAAAACCGGCATAATCCCCCCTCAGCAGAACCAATAGCACGTCAGGTTCTAAAATCCGTTGTATATTTCTGATTTACTTTACCTCAGAGATATCTCTTAACCACTTGTACGACGACCTCAGTTCATCGAAGGTATTCGGCAAATCGGAGCTGAGCACGTCGACGGTTGGCACATCGATGCGACTGGCACCAATTGTTGCTTGCGGTTCGACTGGCTCGACTCTGTGGATTTTTGCTCCACTGAGCACCTCAGACGGTATTATCATTCCTGGAGAGCGCTTCAGACCTCTAGAATAGACAGGTCTCGGTTAAAGAGAGAGCTACAGATTTATGATAGACGTGAATGCAGGAAAATAAAGCCTGACAACTGTTGGAATGAAAAAATTTGACGAAACTATTAAGTTGGCTTGAGAGAAACGAGATGACTATTAGCTCTATTGGATTGGTCACTCAAAACTTCAGCGAATAGATGAAGACGATCCATCCAGAAGGGTCGAGCGAAAAGCAAATGGTCACGGATAGCCACTCTCAATGATTTTTTTGCAAGTTCACTGAAACGTATATTTGAGTACCTTGACGATGAGTCGCTCTCGGCCTCAGAACCGCCAGCAACAGATGGAAGCGTGCTTCCGAGCGGCTTCGACAGCAGTGCTGCGGCCTCGTCGACGTCTGCGCACATGGCTGACGACCTCCTGTCCACGCCGGTCGTTACGGCGACGGTCGGCGTCTGGGCTGAAGTCGAGACTTAAAAAGATTACTCGATTAAAAAACAGCTGCTTTTAAACGAATGAACGCTGAACTCGAGTTCTGTCCAATCAATGGTTTAGACGAAAATAGTGTAAACTACTGAGATCTATGGCTTCAAATCCGTCCATACACTTTCAATTTCACCCAACGGGAGAACGAGGCTCATCATCTTACACGTAAAGGGAAGTAGTAGTAACGAATAAATTTGTATTTTATTGCTCTTCTCCAGAGAAAACATATGAAACTGGTCAAGAAAAAGTTAATTCCAAAAGTTACTTTGCTGAAGTACTCCTAATGAGTGACAGTAAGATCGGTGCAAATTATCAAAGCAATGGCAACAAACCCATAAGATCTCCATAAATTTTCAGAAGAAGTATCACATTTTCGACGTAGTCATTGCATCTACTTATTCTTATAATCTCAGCTACGCCCTCACAAAACGTTAACAGCGGATCGAGCCTATTGGTTTTAAGTACGAAAACCACACAAACCAATTTGATAATGGGCGTTCCCTGGAGTTTTTCGACTTAGGCTCGTACATAGCTTTGTAGAATGGAAGAAACATGACAAGCACGAGAGCAACATAGTTCAGGGGGACGGTGGTCGTCCTTGGAATTCAACAAGTCAAACCGTGGGCATGTGTCTCAAGACAGGAACACCATCTAGGAGTTCAAACTGCGAGTACAAGACGGATAGATTTTCACTAGAACAACTACATTCTCAAAGAGTGTTAACAGACAGTTGAACTTGTAACGGTCTAACATAAATCGATAGCCAACGATTCTCAATTGATCTCTGACGACTAATAAGACGTTCTTGCTTTCTTCAAATTTTACCACAAGAGATAGTATTCTACAAATAGGAAATTAAAGGTTACATGGAACCAATTAGCGCATTTATTTTTTTCCCTGGCGAGCTATCTCCACGCTAAACAACTTAAAGCCGCAATTTTTAACTTTTGCACTATTTAAATGACCTCAATCTTTGCCTTTCCAATTTTTTAAAAAAATACCCCACTATTCAAAACTAACAGAAGACGTCTCGAACAACAACCATAATTGGCTGACGAGCGTAGAAGACGATAAGTTAAAAAGGAAAACACTGAATTGGTTTCCGAGAAAACCAAAACAACCTTGAGGACCTCTAAAAAGAGATTCCGATGTGTTTGTTGCATGAGCAAGCAGCCCTTTCGAAATCCTGGAACTTTCGGATCCTCAAGTAACAAACGAAACCACGCACAAACCAATCAGGTATCGACCACCTACCGCATATTCCGTTATCTTTAGGCATTGGCAATCAGTTTCACTCCGCTCCGGAGCAACTAAGCCCCCACCATTCACCCGGAGTCGGGGAAACTTGCAAAGAATCTGTGAGCTTGCGAAAACCTGTGAGATTTTTGAAATAAAGCAACCGTGCTAGCTTTCTGCAATTAACCTAAATCATTGCATTAAGATAGGATAGAAATTAGGTCCGGAAATGCATATCCCAGAAATTGAAACACTTCTGCACATCGTGTTTTCGTTGCGGAACCGGAAGAAACGGTCTTTTTTCAGCAACTAGAACTTCGTTCCCCTGATGCTAAGTTGCAACTCGTTAACAGTCATAGTTTAAGAATTTCTTCAAAATAATTCGTGCTACCTAAATGAACACAGATCTTCTGCGTAAAGCTCAGTGTTCTGTTGTTTTGTTACAAAAAGCCATATACCATTCCGCTCACGGTGATTGACTACTGAGCCCTGGCATTGTCACCACTCTCATGATCTCTAAGCAAAAAATCTTCCGATATTGCAGAAACCGACAGATATCCGCGTGCAATATTTATTCCACAACAAACTTTCGGAAAAAATTTGGCTTCTTAAGAGCCAAAAAATGACTGTACTGATGACACATAACGCCCGAAGCTGTTTTTTTTCCGACAACTGACCATGACTTCTCAGTCGCTCGTTGGAGTTTTTTGAGGGGTGGGGACCGCACAGATTTATTGAAGAACTCCTTACAATTCTTCTTCTTTCTCACTATCCTAATTTCAAACATGTTTAGAAGCAGGATTTTCAGAAAATTGAAAAGGAAATGTTCGAAATTTCACACGCAGGAGCGTCAATCACAATCGCTAACGATATATTAGGGAACATCATTGTAACCGATATCCCTCTTGTTGATCTTTCTCATTCATTACCTTCTTGTTCTCACATTCAAAATACGAGCCTTAACGCGAAAAAGTGAAAGAAATATGTCACGACTTCGGAAAGCGACAATTTCGTGTTGGTGGAATAAATGACCTTCCTCTTTAGAGAACGGTTTTCATATCCTAACGATTTCCCTGTCCGAATTATAAAGTTTGCGAGCGAGTGGCGCAGTAGTTGTGATCCCGTTCACTATGCTGACGGGTCAGTCCACTTAAGCCCTGGTGTAAGGCCGCTCCGGGTCTAACAAGCCTCTCTTCCCTCCGTGATGAGGAAATTCCCTCCGAATTTGTACATGACAACCTCGTACTTTCTAATAAACATAAGTATCACGACTATTTCAACATTCGCGGGAGACTCAACTCTAGCAGCATTCAGCGGCATTCACGACGAAAACGAAAATCCTCAAGCAGCAGCCTAAGCCACAAGCAGAGAGTTCGAAGACCTTTGTGAATGATGGATGAGAGGAAACGAATCGGGGATTTGAGTAGTAGTAAAGTCCGCACATTATGGTACATATTATGTCTGACCACTTAACTAACAATTGTAATAAAAAATAACAATAGCGTAGTTATTATAAAAAAATAGTACGGTAATAATAAGAGTAATAATAAAGTCTGATACGTATGCAGGTTTAAACTTCTTTTATTTTCGCATCGAGTGCATTGTGCTCAATGTGTTTTGTGTTTGTGATGTAAAGCGCTCGCTATATGTCATTTTAGATCTAGAACTTCGCTGTCCGGTTACCCAATTTTTTTTATCGAGCAGGTTTTATGTCATCACTATGATCTCTGCAGATAAAATACGACGACACATAAAGCAAAGTTAGGAAATGCCATATACGCTGCGTTGAGGAGCTCTAACTTTTCTACACGAGATCTAAGGATCTAAAAATCCTTAATCACAATTTGCTTTCCGATATATTTGCCATGAAACAGCACCTAAAATCAGACTTTTCTCATTTTCTGATCAGAATAAAAAGGTTTCCAATCAACAAATAAGCAGCAAGGTCGAACCGTTGCACAAAAAGGGTGGTATCCATCCGTAAGATACTATTGCCTAATGTGCTTGCTACTCGTGGTCCACAAGCCGTTCACTCGAGTCTTTATAAACCAGTGACGAAAAACCGGGTTTGATCAATGAAAGCCATACGAGCAAACATGGTCTATTGCAAAAGGAAAAGGAAAACGGCAGATCACATCCGTATGAAAACGAAACTCATTAAAATATCGTAGGGTATAAGCAGTCGCTTTGAAAAAAAAGAAGCGTTCGACTCAGATGAGACGGAGGGAGTGATGAAATCTCTAGGCAGATAGTTGTCTGCACAGCATGAAAAGAATCCCTTCATAAGAAAGACAACATCCTTATAACTAGAACTTAATTACACTGTAGAGACATTATTATCAGGACTGAGAGATGTTCGAGAATACGTCACTACCATAGTGGTGAAGGTCATGCAGAAGTTGCAAAGGGATAACGTGACATTGAAAGCCGAAGTCCTGCAGCTAAAAACCTAGCCGCTTTGCGCTCACATTGCTTTTATTGCAGCAAGCATTAACCAGGTATAAGGAATGTCCACCGATTTCGATGAAATGCTTGGGAAATTCAGCATTTGATGTAGATTCAAAAAAGGCCATGCCCTATTCACGTCAAAGGAACAAATTCCTTCGCAAACGTAGAATGCTGAATGTTTTAAGTCATAAGCTGAGCATGAGAAAAAGAGCTCCTTGGAAACCTTAGAAGGACAACGAGAAAGAAAGTAACCAGTAGACAACAGCAGACACAGCTGAATTCCAAGCACGCAGCAGGAACAAGCCGATGGAGAGAGCTGTTTACGAAAGCCTTGGAAAAAATATGATGTTTCGTGTTCTTCGACTAGGTGAAACCCACTCGTCAACCTTGGGAAGTAATAGGACCAATTAAGACTTTGGTGATGCTTGCTCGAATCACTTGGCGATAAACGGGACGACAGGTAACAGGTAACAGCGGACTTACGATGTTCGCCTTTGGATAGACAATAGTGAGTGAAACACTAACCATGAGCAAGGTGTTACTGCATTAATTCAACGGTGGTCTGTTTCACTCTATCCTTGATTTTTCTCTCGTGTTAGCAGAAATGTACACATACCCAGATATATTCAGCAGTAACAATCTTCAGATCGGATACGATTGAAACATTGTATTCTGACGAAGAGGAAGTACAGGAAGCCATTTCTGAGCAAGCACCAACAAGGTATAATCAGAGAAAAACATAAGAAGTCTAGGTAAGCTTTCTCTCTTTCTTTCTCTCTTAATCTCTCTCGCAGAGGTTTCACGCCACTTCAAAAGAACTGTGGATACAGGAATAGAGAACGATAAGTAGAGAACAAAATTCTACGACCTCACAACGAAAAAGGTTCGTTATCTACAAGAAGGTTTAAATTACTATCTCATAGTCAACGCAATAAGCACAACATTGAGACTTTTTGTAAAGGATCAACTATTGAAAAGCGATGAGATAATTCTAGTGCCGAATTTTTGCTTTTGGTGATTTTTTCGATTACTGTCATCTACTGTTCTGCCCATAAGTGTGAGTATGGAATTACACCTCTACGTTGAAACGAGGAAGTTCTCCAGGAAAGATACCTATGGAATCAAATGAAATGAAGTGAGGAAGTGGCGAGCGACATATCGCCTAGATCTCCTTCGGCAGTACACGAATAGAACTAACAATCACTATGGTGATCTTCTGGCACATATTTAATTTCACAGGTGAAACAACTCCTAATTTTGAAGTTTTCACGCATTATCCATTAACAGAGAAATTCAGTGGAGTAGCAAGATTTCAGCACCACCAGAGATGTTCCTTAACTCTTAAGATTTTTTCGGTGATCTGAATTCACTATAGTTAGATCTACCAGGACATTCCTAGCACTATTTCTCAGTTGGACAAAAAACGAAAAGGGTTGCAAAATTCAAATTTAAACAAGTGGTATTAAAATCTAATTAGGAATGCAAAAGTCTACTTCAAATCCCTAATACTTATTGAAGTTGGAGCATTCTTTTCGCATAGGGTGCTAACGATTTTAAGTGTACAACAATCTACGCTGGAAGATCTATTCGAGATTTTTTACGGTGGACCAGTTCAGAAATCAGTGGAAGTTGAAATGTATGATGTTCTAGCGTTCAAACGTCCGCTGCTCATGTGTAATGTTCAGACTCAGATTTTTTTTAAATACTCGAATGTGGAAGGGAAACTCGAATACCTGCGATGGGTTGCTGGAAGGAGTCCTGGTTGCAGGAGACTTGATTAGGCTTCGAGCGCTCAGAGGCGTACACGGAATCAAGCTGAAAGCACGCATCACTTCCCCATGCAAAAAACGGCATTTAAAATTCCCACAAAATTAAAAAATTAAAAAAAATTTGAATAAAAAAATGAAGAATTAAAAAAATTACCATAAGTATTCAAAACGAATTCAGAGCATAAAAAAAACATCTCACAAAAAAAATAACAGAGTTGACTTATAACTTAAACAACACTGTGTAAATAAAGTCGGATCTATGAAAGAAGAGAGCTGTGAGGAGTCTAGCGTTTTGGTTAGCGAGAATGAAGGACTAGCTCACCAGTGATTCGATGTCCGCCACAGTCTTATCAATAGAAGCGCTGATCGACGCCGGGATGTCTGACACGACGGTGCTGGTCGACAAGGAAGACGTCGACGACACTAAAGACATCACTGTGTTCACAACTCTGGTGGTTAACAATGCAAATAGGCTTAAAAGAATAAAATCCACGAAATCGCACGAGGAAATAAACGAGCGAAGTGATTGGCTAACAACCAACAGAAGGTATCTACAAAGAAAAACAACTCCATTTTTAAACGAGCCAAAAAACTATCGATTTCAATTGCGGGGTTGAGAACGAGAGATAACAATGCATGTAATGACAAACTCATTTTAAACATTGAAGTTAAAAAAAGGATAAAGCTCTCGGCGTTGATCAATCCCCTGAGGGATGCGTCATGCACTCGACTTCATTAAGCATCGTTTGGAGGTGATTGAATGCATATCTGGCCTTTACAATGACTCGCGTTGGCCTACCGATGTATCGAATCAGAGCTGCTATCCTCCCAGAAGGGATGGAAGAGTTGGTGGGCAATGGGTGCGGGAATCGATTCCACGTGTGTGCCGCAGTGGCGCCTCCAACCACTGCGCCACACGACCCCCTTAAAATACCTTTCGATACCAAATTGCTGGGTTTAGAACGGGTGATAACAATGCATGCAATGACATCTGAAACTTGTTCGAAGAAATTGGAATTAAGGCATCAATAAATTGGTTTAGAAATACCAGATTCTATTTTTGTGTTTAAGGCAATAACCATCAAGGAACCAGAAAATCGTTTTTTTAAGTGCTCACATTTTACAGAATGTGAGCTCCCACTTGTTTGCCTTTCATGAAATTACTTCTGCTAATTATCTGTTTCAATGGAAAACAAATGTTTACTAATCAGCATGTTTTTTAAATTGTTGAGCTTACATGAGGTTGATAAACATATTCATTTCGCCTAACGAGCCGATGATTCGTGTTTGTTATGTTTATGTTTTTATGTTACGTGGGAACTTGGACGGCCCGTCTTCACTGGTTGTGCAGGCGCCAGCATAATTTCCTGAGATTTGCTGATTTAGCCATTGTGGGTTCCCTGGAGTCCCAAAGTTAGCCTAGCCAAAACCTGCCCCAGGTCGTCACCACCACAGGCAGTCGCCGGCTTTGTGAGTGGGAGGATGGTTTGCCACCATGCAATTAGTTTGATACCAGAACGGTGGCGGATACTGGTATCGATTAACCCTTATGCTTCCCGATGGAAAGGCCGGACTTCTTCCCACCTTGGGAGAGTCTGCTGGAGAGATGAATCCCCCCCGCTGTAAATCGCAGCCCGACACCCAAGAACACCTCTACGCCACGATGAGGCGGTAAACCCTTGGGAGGGCCTTGAACCAAAGTGGCCAAAGGAATACTTTTGCACGTTTTGCTATGTTATGTTCACAAATGTCTATATTTCTTCAGTTACTTCTTATTACATTTAGCACTAACACCTGAATCAGACAAGCAAAAGCCCGATTGCCAGATACTTGCACTAGAAGAACCTTGTCCGAGAACAAAATGTGTATTTATAGGTACTGGGTATGCTTCAAAATGCCGATAACAGTTCTTCAGCGACTGTTGAAGCTCATCTGGACTCACAGAGTTGGGACCAAATACCTCTGGGCTCACAATAAGCACAGCAGTTTTAGGATAAAGTCTGACATCCATTCTTTATATAGTAAAGAGATTTACACCGAAAATGGAAGAACTGGATCTCACAAAGTTCACGAATGTCAGAGCACTCATGTCAATGCAACAAAGGAGCTGTGTTAGAAGTTATTGAACAGAAAAAAAAGCGTATCAAACCTGTTGTGACCGACGAGGTAAGTGGAAGAGGAGAACATGACGAGAAAAGGTAGGATGAGGTATAGATGCTGGGTTGCGAGCTAGACAACTGAACTGAATGTGAGTGCGGCGAGGTGTAGACGTGGCTGTCCACTGTCGACGTAACCGAACGAGCTAAACACATCAATGTTAAGGAGTACCATACATCATCTGTCAAAATCTACGTATTTCCCATGTAACAGTACAGTAATCCGAGTATTCGTCCGCTGAAAGGAAGTATCCACATTCATTCTTGTTATCCAATTAGGAAACGGAAACATTTCCACAGCAGAAGAAAATTTCAGCAATTTTGTGATATAACGCCTTGTGTTATAACGACCTGCACATAAATAGCTATTACTTAGCTTTCATTTACCAATTGAAAACGTCCTGAGGTTACAGAGTAAATCTCAACTTCTCTGACACACCACTCTTTGCTCAAAACAAGCATTACTCTTTCAAATACTCTTGCAGCATTCACATGAGATCACAAACGCAGAAATGATTTAATAACTGCAGGAATAAAAACTGTTCGTAAGTTCAACACCTTCTCCATGTGTATGAAGACTGATGATAATTTTTCGACAAGAAGCACAGATGAAGAGCTACGACCTTCACAACCTTATGAAAACACTATGCTTAAGTGTATGTATACCTACTTGGATATTGGATACTTAAATGGCAGACCCTCACTGGATGTACGACCTCCAGCATAATTTCCTTTTTTTTGGAGTTTTGCTAGTTTAGCTACTGCGATTCTCTGGAGTTCCGAAATCAGATTAGCCAAAATCTGCCCCAGGTCATTCTTTATATGCTTGTTGAGCAAACGCGAGATGTAATTTTTATTCTTTATTCAAAAAACAAGCTGACGTTTCGGCGGATTTCGCCTTCCTTAGAGCCTAGAAAGGTCAAGTTGACCGCAACCTACCCAGCCAAACACTTCCATAATCAAAAAGAGAAAATGCTAAACCAAGATTTCAATCGCATTGAACACAGAATGGCATCATCGCATACTCACCGCTTTCTATGAGTCTTCCACTGAATATGTCAAGTGGAGACCAACCGCACAGAGTTTACATGTAAGCATAATGTGCCTCTCACATCAAAACAACAGTCTTAAATACTTCCCGATATCACGCGTGATAATGAGGCATTTCTCCCTGCGGTTCATTTTTCGGATTCTTGGAATTAGTCCAGAATGCCTCAAGAATTTTGTGCGCTTGTGTTTCCGACTCCTGTGCGAGGATCGTCATTTCTACTTCAAAATCTTCCCGTTATGTCTGCGTGTCCTATGCGTGCCCACTGGTAATGGGGTACTTGCTTTAACTTTAAGTTTACCGAATAGGTGTTCTTTTACACGGATGCAGAGTGGTCTACCCGTTTCGCCAATGTGTTCGTCTCCGCACGTTTTACAAGAGATCAGATAAACTGTACCCGAACTCACGCAATCACCGTCTCTACCGTTGGGGCAAATTATACAATTCTGTGTTGCACATAGACGGTCATGCAGGCGGTTGCAAGCTAGTTGGCTTTTTAGAGTGCTCCGTGGTATTTCGATTATTCTAACCGAATTCTCTAGACCGGCCCTTCTTAAGCAGCGTGTTATAGCTGCACTTAGTTCGTTTGAGATGAAGGGCACGATAAACGGGACCTTACTACCGCTAGAGTTATCGTTTGGGGGCTTGGGCTTTCCTCTACAGCTGTCCTCAGGGGCTACAGTTTAGTAGCCATTGGAAATGGCTATTTCCCGCGCCAGGTTCCGGGATTCTTCCTTCTGCTCTCTTCCTGTACACACACTGGTGGCTGTTCGAGACATGTTTTTTACAAGCGCCCTTTTCGTGTGAGAGGGGTGAGAGGAGATGTTTTTATTACTTGGCTTTCGGTGCCACTTTGTAAAGCAGCCATTTTCTGACAGGTTAATTTGGACGTTCAGAAATGGAAGCCAATTTTCTTTCGGTTTCTTTCGGGTGAACTTGATATACTCTGACTGTCCGTTCAACAACTCGAAACATTTGTCCATTTCCTCTTGTGATGAGCAAAAGACAAAAACGGTCATCTATATATCTACAGTAGAGTAGCAGCCCGATATCGGTCACGGGTACTTCCAAATTAGACATAAATGCAATGGCAAAGTTTGGTGCCAGTTGATGTCCCATTCACAACCCTCTTATTTGGGCGTAGTACTTTCCGGACCATCTGAAGACTGAGCAACTCAGGCATTCTTTTTAAGAGTGCCATCAACTGTTCTATCTTGAAACCATACATGTTTATTTGTTCTCTGTGTTGTATACCACTAGACACGTTTGTATAAAGGGCGGTAAAGTCGAAGGACTCCATCACGTACGCGCTGTTTGGCTGCGCAATACGTAGACGATCCAGAAACACCTGCATATTCGTAAGATGGGCTGGAATGTGTTTCAGCAACTGGGTAAGTATTAGAGTTAAAGACCATGTTATACTATCCTTTGGCCCGTCTATAAAGCTAAGGTCATCACTATCACAGGCAGTCTCCGCGCATGTAGGTCAGAGGGGAGGTTTGCCGCCATGCGACTAGTTTGATACCAAGACGGTGGTGGCTCTTGGTATTGGGATTACTTTTTAGCAGGGGTTCTGATGGAAACGCCGGACTCTTTAGCAAACAGTTACTTTAAACAGTTACAGAGTTACTGTAAATTCAAACATATTGATTTAAACCTGAAAGCAGACAATTCCAACACTTTTAAACAGGTTCGTGACAAATTGTCATTCCTTCTTCAGATGCCGAATTTACCATTTTTCAAGTGCAGGCTGCATCAATGACGAGAATGCAGAAACTGTTATTGAGAGCGTTCAGAGAACTTTTTGGCCAGATTGATATCGCTATGAAAGAAAAATTATAAATTCCTAACAGAAGCCTCACTGTGAATGCCTGGTCCCAAACTGATGATTCTATAAGGTGTAGTTGAGGTCATTGATGCTGCTGAGATGGTCGGTGTGGCGTGCGACAGTGCCTTCGGTTGCTCGTACATCCCGATGATCAGATTCGCGACTGAACGGGCTGTTTGGCGTTTCTTCTCGCGGGCTGAAATGGTGTTGGTGAGTCGAGCACAAAAATGGTTATCAACAAGGAAAAACCCAACATTGAACAGCCTAGATCCGTTCGTGAATTTCATCATCACTCTGGGATCTGACGGTTCTTAAGCGAATGTCTCTGCACTAATTAACTGGGTTCAGTGATAAGCCAAATTTAATCCGATTGTTCATGTAACGCGTACGGCAACGACTGTCATGAAATAATACCAGATAAGGATTTCGTTCTATGCCGGCAAGTTTGTCCCACCAACTGAGCAGTCTAAGTCATCGAGGTCTTAGTAGCTGGTAGAACGGGATTGAACATAGGACCATGTAAACAACAATCGGGCTTTGCTGTACTCTTAGATGCACCTTGTATCTCTCGTTGAAATGTAAACAGTTAAACACCACATTTTGGCGAAGATAGGCAAAAACGTACCTATCATTCGACTTTCGCTATTTTCAATCGTACCGTCACACTCATCTGCATCTTCAGGAATGGTGTACACTGGTCCGGGCCGATGGCAGAATAACGACTGCGTTTGATAGAACTGTGCGGCTTGACTTACGTCCACTTCCTCCATATCGACAGACTGAAAGGATAACAGTTATTACTTTTAACGCCATCTATTCACAGAGTGCAAGAGGATGAAGTCTTCGGATCGATATTCTAATTCTCCATTGTTCATTTCCTAATTCAAGGTGAAAAATTGGGAAATGAGGTCACAAAAGTTTTCATCCCACTTTCACTGAATACTGATCTCTGACATTCATGCATAACAATCGCTTGTGAAGTGTAAATGAAAATTACTGTCAAAATCTTGTCTGGAATCGGAAGTCCTCACCACATCCTCCCTCCTCTGGTGACTCGAGAAACGGATTCTTCCTTTCGTCTTCTCGGGAAATCTCCAAAGGCTCATCATGCTTCTGAACGTCACGTATTCATCGCTTTTTTTACTAGGTTAAAAAGAAACACCCCGTTTCAAGGCGGAGATTCTTTGCAACTTTATAGAAATACTACTTCAGTGAGCAATATAATCGCCATAACCAACAATAACATATTCGCAATATAGTGTGGTTGATGGCCAGCCTTTGTACACAGCTCTGATTACTTTTAAGGGAAAAAAGGATTTCAACGTCATTTCTGGGGTCAATGTGAGAGGTGTTAGTCAAAGAGGGCTTTGCTCCGCAGGTTATTTTTGGCGACCGCTAACCGATATCACCTGTATCACCTGTAGTCCCGTTGACCGTCGAGTGACTCGATCGGGCGAAAGTACATCTTCATTTTTACCTATCGCGTGCAAAAGTAGCCCAGTAGGTTCTGCTCGCTCTAGGGACTCGTTGAGCACCACATCTTTCTTCTAGGCTTTTCGTGAAGAACTCTGACCATCAGGTCGGTAGTCTTCCTGCAGCACGTTTGACATGCAGAGAAATCTATTCACTTACGGCTCTTGTCCATCGGCTGTCGTTCATACACATCACGTGTCCGGCCAACCTTATCTTCGACAGTATGGCGTCTAGAACCGTACCTTCGATTTTTTGATCGTTGACGCACATCGGAGCTTCGGATCCCTTTCGTTAGTTGTGTGACAAGGGACACTCCTGTCATCGTTTTTCGACTGCGCGTTCAATAAACGCTGAGTGAGTTTTTCGTCCTGCTTACGCAGCGACCAGGTTTCTGACGCATACGTTACGGCAAGAAGTACCGCTGAGTCGAAAAGGTAGGCACGGAGTCGGTATTTTTTGTTCTCTTCACTATATTCTCGATGCTCTTTAAAGCTCCCCATGCCGCTCGTTTCCTTCTCCTTAACTCTGGAGCGAACTCGTTCATCATGTTGATTTCCCCAACTAGAAAGACATAACTGTAACAGATGGAAATAATCTTTCCGTCGAGCGTGAATGAGGCATACGTAACCAATTCATTCCCCATGAACATCGTTTTTGTAAGATTTAGCCGAAGACCAATCTTTGCATAGGCTTTATCAAAGTCGAGCAAGCATACGTTCCGCTTGGCTAATGTTTGATGTTATAAGGACGATGTCATCAGCAAAGCGAAGATGGTGTAACTGCCGACCATTGATTTTCACTCCCATATTATCCCATTCCAATGTTCGCATGACGTTCTGGAGGGTGGCGGTAAATAATTTTGGCGAGATTGTGTCGCCTTACCTAACCCCTTTTTTGACATCAATGATAATTTCGTTGTAGAATGGTGATTCCTTCGTTGTGAAATTTTTATACAGCTTACGAAGAATCCTTATACACTGACTAGAGACCCCTAAATGTTGGGGGCTTCCATGACTGCTTCTATCCCATTTGAGTCAAAGGCCTTCCTTAAATCGATGAAAGTTAGACAGAGCGTCTTTTGTACTCACGTGATACTTCAACGAGTTTTGTTATCGTGTGGATGTGGCCCATCGTACTGAATCTTTTCGAAACCCTGCTCGCTCACATGACTCCCCTTCGTCTAGTGTTCTGTCAATCCTGTTTAGGACGACTCGAGTGAAAAGTTTGTAGAATGAACAGCAAGCAGATTGAGCGATTGTTGCCGATATCGTTGAAGTTACCCTTCTTGAACAATAGCACGGTCTTGCTGGTCTTGCACTGTGAATGTGCAAAGGGACCTTGCATTCAGACAGGTAACGAGGAGGAGCCGAGCCAGTATGTTTATGAGAACTGACGAAAGGTTCTGTAGGAGTTCAAATCTTATCCTCTCCAGTCCTGGTATTGTTTGATTTTTCACCGACAAAATAGCACGTCGGATTTTGGAAGGAGAACCGGTGGTACGACATATCTATCATCCTTTATTTCATTTAATGGCAGCAGGACTTGGCTACTGAAGAGATCTGAGCAGTAATCGTGAATGGTTTTCTCCACTGTATTTCTGGATCCTGCAAGTGTTCTGTCTGGTCGTCGAAGTGCAATCATCATAGGTTTGTTATGGGTGAAGCTTTGGTGGGTTTTGCGAATCATTTTCCCACCCTCTGCAACTTCGACAATAACTGCTGCTCTTCTCTCTTTAAGATCTTCTTTTATCGTCTGTCTACATTGTTCCTCAAGTTCGGACGTGAGCTGGCGGTTCTCTGCAGCTCGTGTGATTCCATGCTGGCGTATCAGCGCGAGTGTTTCTGGAGACAGACGTCTCTTGATGACTTTCGTACTCTCAGCTTTCATAGTGCTAACGTGAAGATGTTGAATGAGCCGATCGCATTCCTCGTCAATGTTTTCGAGAACGGTTTTTCTCAACAGCCGACTATTGAATTGAATAAGTACCAGATTGTGATGGTTTTGGTACTTCGCTTTTTTGAATTTAGTGGTCTTTTTCTCTTTTCCGCTGATTTACGACGATGTGGTATATTTTATTTTGATACTCTCCACTGGGAGACTGCCATGTCTAGCGTTGAAGATGGGGCTTCAGGAATTGCCAGTTACCATGAATGGTCATGGTCTTCATGATAAACTCAGACAGCCGCTCACCCTGCTCGTTCCCTTGTAATCCGTCAGTTCAAATGTGACGTTCGCCATACGTCCTTCTGGGTCCAATCTTAGCGTTAAAATCTACAACGAAGACCTTGAAGAATGTATGGTCTTCTCTGTAGGACTTCTTCAAGTCCACATAGAACGCCTCGACGTCTTCGTCATAGCCTGATGATGATTTCCCAAAAATATTTCCAAGTTGCTGGGCAATTCACTTTTACAAGCTGAGCATGAGCCCATCATTAGGCTTTGTTGCATTTGAGAGGTGCTTTTTGATTGGAATCAGCCAACTTTGGAAGTTCAGCAGCATGGGGTCCGGTTACCACATTGGAAGCGGTTTGCAAGCGCACATAGAACAAAAATTTCTTCGAAATTGCATCAACAACGGAAAATTACGTTCTGCTCGTGGAAGACTGATTTCAGTTCCGCATGGTTCATCAGCTATGAAAGGGCATTCGTAATGTGGCCGAATCTGAAGGTCATAACGGTTAGATGTACCAACACACTGCAGAGTGGTAAGAAATTCAGCGCATACTTTATTTACAAAGCCTTTAACAGTGTTAGCCTGCGGGAACTGGTAGTGAATTATAGAGTAGCAATTTGATGGTTAAGTTGGAGCCACTGTTGCGAAACTAATGTGTGAAGCGGCGTTATATTACCACTTAGGTAGAGTCATCGAGGACATTCTACATTTTTACACAAATCACTTCATTATTTCGTAGATTCTTCCACGTAACTTTAGAAAATTTTGTGAAATTTCGTTGACAACCGTATATTCCCATAGGCCGAAATTAACCTTTGGTTCTACTTTGCCCAACGTCGAATTAAATCCTCCTCAAAGACCTCTTAACGGAAGAAATTCGAAAGTGTCCTTTTAAGATTTCTCTCCGACAGCTACTGCCGCTAATCATTACGACTGTCTGTGGATTGTGTTAAGAAGTCGGTTGAGTAGAAGTTAAACAGAAGACATCGAAATGACAAAAATAGAGATCGAAGAGAACGGAAATGTGAACGGACCGGGTTGGAAAGCGGACAGACTTCGGATGCGGACTGTGTAGGTGTTTCTGTAGGAGCTTCTTTCACCTGCAAACTTCATCTGTTCTGTGAGTTTCAAGAGCCTGCTTAGACATGAAGATCAGTCATTGTAGGCAAGAAATTTGAGCTCAAACATCCACTATACGTGGAAACAAATGCATTGGTTAAAAATACAAGTGAAATAGATGCGGAAAACACTAGTAGGTAGGTATCTGTATTATTTCTAGTGCTCACGTCGTGCTTCCCCTGAGTTTTTTTGAAGTGTCGACTTCGCCCACTGTACATCAAATTCATCGTCAGCAGCTTCGCCAAACGCCTGGATTTGTTGCAATACCTAGAGCAATGATGAAACAATGATGAAATCTAATATGAAATGAAAACATGACAACAAAGGGATCTTTGCTCAAGCAAACGACGAACCAACGGACCTCTTTACCAAATTGTTCTTGTTGTTCACGTTCCTGTTCGACTTCCTCGTAAGTAGGGGTTGGAGCTATTGGAGCAGCCACAACCTGAAACTCGCGAGCATATCAATTCGGGTACCATAAGAACTAGCTGACTACTTCGACCCTTGACTTCTTTCGATTCCCATGTATTCATGTTTATAAAAATCCCACCACATAGCAGTACAACTTATGGAAAGGCATCGTATCAGGTGGAAGCATCTTAGAATTCCTCATTTTTCTTGTAGGGTGTTCTAGTATATAACCTAGATCCAAAAGTTTTACTAGGATATGGTGATATAAACGACCACAATAATCCGTTAATTTCTTCAATAACAAGGCAAAGTTGTTTTTTTTTCTAAACTCAGACTTGGATGTAAAGCGGTTGACTGATATCTAAAGACAAGAAATAGAACAGATTAAATCACAAAGGTTCCGGTTCCCAACTTTTCTTCCATTACATGTGGAAACAAGAATTTCTCACGGAGCAACTCGGAACATCTCGAACAAATTAAACAGTAAGAAAAAATCGACAGACAAGTGCTAAATGAACAAAAAGCAAATAACCGTTATTTAAAAAAACTTTTGTGCGCAACTCGAGAACATTCTCTTTTTTGATGTTTCATGTTGTTGCCATCGATGATGTTTTGTAAAAGGTAGACAAAGATGAAGCATCAAAACGCTTCTCGGGACAAAATCCGTACCAGAAAATGTCATAGCAACGGTATTCAGATAAAACCATCCACCCTGATGTAACGAACAGCAACGATAAGGGGAACATCGTCAGGACGCCAACAGAGGAAACCAGGACCTGCAGCGCTGCAACCAGCATGGCTTAGCCGAAATCGGTGGAACAATCAAAATTCTTTCCTGACGCAATGAAACGCAACACCACGAGAAACACAACCAGAAATCAGTGTGGGAACACTGTTTCATCCAGTGCGTACAAGCGAAGCTGGCTTATTAACTATAATGCAACAAGCAAATTTTTCAAGCATTTCGACAACTGATTGTGGGGCAAATTTTTCAGCGACCAAGACACCGCTAGGAGCACCTCAAAGATTCGCGACCTCGTAAAACCTATAAATTAAGCAGTGGTGAAACGACAGAATTCAAAAAGCTTGGAACAACGTGCATATAATGGTAACGGATTAACAGTGTACATTTTTATTAACAATGTTTAGCATGCGTTGTACTCAGCCTGTTAAGTCGCTCTTGAACGGCTTGTTGACTCACGGTAGGAGTCGCCGCAGCCGCCGGAAATCGCCGTCCTCGGAAAAATCCTAGTTGAAAAACAACGAATTTTTCTTCCAATCTACAACAGTTCGCGCCTTCATGTGGTGAAGATATACGAGCGCTCTACAATGGTTGTGTTGCCTTAGGATTCCATGAAAACCTACACTCGACAGAGGCCGTTGCCGAAGCCTCACACGAACCCGGTCGGTTCCATAGATGCCGTTGGCAAGGCAGTGATTCGTTTCAAAAGAACGACTACGTATATTTTTTATTTTATATGACCTGTTTTCATGTCTACTGCGCGGATCCCAGCACTTCTCCCATTCGATTCGTTTCCTCGCATCCATTCTCCGCGAAGATCTTCCAACTTTTGCGTGCGGCTTCGGTTGCCGCTTGAGGATTTTCATTTCATCTTCGATGTCGTAGAAAGCTGGTCAAGCAATTCTCCCATCGAGTCCTGAGATAGACGGGCTGGAGCGTTCCCGAAGTGGAAAAGAACTAGTACCATCCTAGTGATGACGGACATCACTACCACTGGTGCTGTCCGCTCCATATATATATATATATATATATATATAAATGCATACACATGTTTGCACGTATACATATATATAAATATAAAGCTGTCTTCCGAAGTTTTATAGCCGCATTTTGGCTGGGAGATGTTCACGGGTACCCGACTGACATGTGAGTGGAGCGTTCATCCTTCAGTAGGGCCCTTCAAGCTGAGAGGGAGTCCGATGCTTCCGCTCGGAAGCCAAACCATGAGTAAACCAATACAGGGAATCACCACCTTCCTGGTAATAAAATAGTCGCAGGGTGGCAAATCTATACATGATCCACACGTGCCTGTGACTGCCTTTGGCGGTGAAGACTTGAGGAAGGTTTCAACTAAGCCGAACACCACGGGATTCCAAGGAATCACAGCAAAACCAACAAAGCTGTAGCCTCAGTACAACGTACACGAAGCGTTCCCACCTACGACTTCGGGCGGTGACACAACCGGTGAGAGGCGATCAAATTTCGGGTTGCAGAGGAGAATAAAACGAACATGTCCACGATACGCCATGGAGACCGCTTCTTGCTCTGCACCTATAACACCAGAACAGTCTCTTCAGACGCCCACCTTTACACTGTGTGAGGGCGCTGGTCGCATGGGGGATTCATTTTTTCAAGAGTGGAGAAAAAATGCTGATAGACATGGGAGTCTCCTACAGACACTAGTCATGTGGAGATCGATCGTATCTTCACGAACAGAAAAAAAGCGCCTCTTTGACACCTCAGTGGTACATGCGTTCTGCAATGAATCTGACCATCGCCTTTTGCGTGCGAAGATTCGATTCAGCCATAAACTGGAAAAGAATTCCACTTATGATCCAGGAAGAAAGAAACAAGTTATGCATGACGAAGATAATCTCAATAAAATCCTTCCTTCACATGACTGGCAGATAAAGGGTGACCCAATCGAGGACTACAAGCTACTTGCTGAAAAACTCAAAACTTGCGCCAAACTCGTCTAAATTCCTCAAATAAGAGGTTTATACCTCACATCCGTTACCATACAGCATTGCTCGAAAAGAGGAAACTTAAGCTTGACCTAACACCGCTGATAATAAATGCCAGATGTAGAAGATCTCTGTACGAGAATTTACATCGGTAGGGACAAAAAGCTCTCTCGACGCACATCAAAAACGATCAAGTTTAAAAGAAGTGCCGGTGGGATCTTTACGATTATGATGTTCCGCAACCCGCCTTGATGGACGAAGATAGGACTATTATTACATCTCGTCTTGATATAGGATTTATAAAGGTAATCTTTTACGTTGCAAAATTCCCGTGTGGGAGCCCGAAATCGTAGCTGATGAAAAACCGCCGAGGATCTCACCCTCCGAAGTTCAGTGTTACGAAAAAAAGTCTGAAGAGTGTTACAGCTCCAATACACAATAATACCACCACATTTCCTCAGAGCTGGAGAACACAAATTACATGCACCTTAGCTATCCACACGACGTCTTAACTTTAGAAACAAAGAATCCCATAGCAGCAGTGGAGGACCTCAATCATGGTCATCCTACCAAGAAGGGTGACCGAAGGAATCTTGACAACTACTGCTCAATATGCTTGTTGAGTTTACTCCACAAGCCGTTAACGAAGATTGCCCTTTTGCGCATATCGAATACCTTGCACGAGTCACATCTGAGCAAATAAAATTCCGACAGAGATTTTGCTGCACGGACAACATCCAAAACCGTGGCAGAGTTCATGGGACTCCGTCGAGAGTACCATATGCTCCGTTTCCTAACCTTTAACATCTATAGAAAGCTTTTAACATTGTTGAAATGGGTGCAATCCTATCAGTGCTCGGCGGCCACGGACAGCACCCATCCTGTAAACGAAGACTAGCTGAATGTTATTGGAACTTCATTATAAATCCAAAGGAAAAGCGGCTCGACGAGGCGACAAAATATCCTCCAAAGCTGTTTATTGTCTCATTGTGGCGTATAATGCAGTCACTCCATTGGGACGAGAAGGGCATACGTACTGATGGAAAATTCCTACGAAATCTTCGTTCAACGAATGAGATCATCACCTTTTCGAGTTGTACGAGTGAAGCAGAGACGATGTTCAGTGAACTCAACGAAGCGGAAAAAAAGGATTTAACTGTGCGTAAATAGGACAAAGAGCTAGTTCATGAAGAACCCGTGGTGAGAAAGCAAACAAATTAAACTCGACTGTTTTTTAATTACAGAGACTGCCTCGTATGTATATATTGGACGTTGAACGAACATGTAGAGCAACATAAGGAGAAATTATACAGAAGAGGGGAAAGTAGAATGGTCCCCATTCGGGCTTTTCGAAGAAGCCACTAACTAGACCCGAAATAATTTTGCGTTCACCTTTTCAACTCACCAGACCTCCCTGAATTATGTTATGAAGCAGAATGGCCGGCTGATAGAAAGCCAAGTCAAGAAGCTTGTGCATCACCCATAGAGCACTTGAGCGATGCCTTTTGTAATTTAAGTGGCATTCACCACGTCCAGCAACATCTGCATTCGCAGATGGAAACGCTTTCAGGAATCTGAAATGGACGGCGCGGAGGTCATAATGCTCGAAACAGATCACCATCACGAAAGACGATTGCGCGAGAGAAACGAAGGCAAATTATGCTGGGGCCCGAATCGCCAACGAGCCATCCGAGTACCCAAATAAGCAAGTAAATGAACTTGCTCACACGTTGACTTTGATGGTTACTCAAGCCACCTATTACAACTTGTGTGACAGATCGTGTTCTGTAGTAGCAAAGAATCCCTTAACTTGAGACCCTTAATAACAAGAAAGCAACCTTGTCGGGGTAATCGTCGTCGTCATCGCTGCCGCTTTCTTCATCTTCATTGTCCATTTTTTCGTCATCAGTTGTGATGGTAATTTCAGGAGTCGGTCTAGCTACTGGGGGCACCATTGAGGCGTCGATTCCCATTGTGTTCTGCAACATAGTAACGAAGAAGTGGATTCCTAAACGAACAAGCGAAACTGGAACAAAATAGCAGCACCAAGTACTTGAAGATAAAGAACAAAATCTGAGAATAACGATAAATTTTTTGGTGACGAGTGCTCCTTGCAAATGCCCCACAAAATTCAGAAACTAAGTCTTGTTTTCGTCCAAAGCTGATATAGCATTGGAATTTGCGCTCTTTGCTTCTCCTGAACGACCACGCTACACAATAATAAGTCTGAAAGCTGCCGCATTTCTAGCATTGTTTACATATTTCCTTCTCACCCAGGATTTTGTAGTGGTTCTTGATCGAGCGACGACCCTCAATGACGAAGGCCTCAGTGCTGTGTCAAACTCAATCTCCTTCAGAGCGTAGTCGGAACTGTCATCTTCAAATACACTCTCATCATCTAAAATATCAAAGTCGAAAAATATGCAGATTCCACAATATGTTTCAGAAAGTATTAAATAATAAGGAACAACTTAACCCTGAACTTTGTTGGTGGTGTCTATAAAATTTCCAAACTGCACATTTGCATATATTTACAATCATTCATGTTCCGGCCTATTTCTTTAGGGATTTTAGTTTTCTAAATTCGACTGTAGGCTCTTCAAGTATAAAAACTTGTTGTCTTGGTCTTCCACCTCATTGTGCTGAGAGGCGTCCATGCACGTACAAGGGTCACATGCAGTGGGCGTTAACCCTCTGGTTGAATCTCCCAGACTGAGAAATTCCAGATTTTCAGCTTAAGGGTCAGTTAGGAGCAAAACCACCTTTCGATACTTTCTAGCTAAAAATATTGAAAATGAAAGGTTTCATACGCAAAGTATAACGTCCAATGTGTCACCCAAACCCGTTGAAGTGTTCTGAGGGGGCGACATGAACGGGTGGACATGGAATCCGGTCATTCAGTGATTTGGGACTACAGGTGATATAAGGGAATATCTAAAGAAGATCCAATCTGTTTAAATGCTTCAAATAAAAGTTTTCCTTCAGCTCTTTGTCTCCATTGGACCTGTTCGGGCGCCTTCTACAAGCCTCCGAAAAGCTTGCAAAATAACAGGTTCGAATAAAGCCAGAAAATTGTTAACGTTTTCTTAAAAACAGAATAACGAATTAGTACAATCAGAAACGAACCTGTAGATGAATGCTGTTGAAGGACGTCGTCGTATGAGGGCTGCTCCGATTCGTCACCTTCGAATATCGTAGTCCACATTGGCGTTCTAGCTCCTGACCAATCTGCACTCTATAGAGAAATGATTGCATCCAAAAATTCTAACACATATGGTCATTTTAGGAAGTGAAGGACTCAAAAAATGATCAACCAAGGTGCAGGAACGAGAAAGCAGATTTATTGAAGGAGTCTTGTCATCTCACCTCGCGGTTGTATAAAGCATCGTTCATTTCCACAGCATCCACATTGATGCCAGACTCATTACGCAAGCTGACTGTGTATCTAAATGTAAAAGGTTTATTATGCAACATATTTCATTTCGAGCCGCGGAAGGTATTTTTAAAATAATCTGAAACTAGAAGACATTTTAAAAAGATGAAAAAAGTTATTTCCAATATTGTTCAGCCTTGGTACTTTCCCCTAAACAAATGTCCCCATATAATTTGGATTTTAACCCAGTGAACTTCTGTGTTGGATAAAAGCGCACTTACACTCATAAAAAAATTGCAGCGATAAAAAGTGGATCTTACAAAGGGGGAGGACCAGGACAGCAACAAGAAACAAACGTACGATGTTTTCGATTGAAGGCTTTTCGTTAGCAAGACATATGCTTAGAAGAGTTGACTAACTAATTACTGACTAGTTGATGAAATTCTATAGAAATCTGGCGAAATGACTCATTTATTACACTTGTAGTCTCTTATAAATGGCATATTACAACGATTACTGACTGCCAGAAAACAACGTAGCACTTCTACAGTCCCTATTTTGCAAATTTATATCAATGAAGCATCATTTTAATCAATTACGTCATCGCATGTTTAACGGTTTATTTCCTCATCAGGTATGTTGGTAGTCCCTGTTGTCCAACTATGAGGTGCACAAGAGTTCATCGTACAGCAGTATCACTTTAGGCTGTCAAAACACTAACAAATAACAGTCGGGTGAAAGATGAGATAGGAGCCACTTCCTTCAGGAACTTCTTCAATCGAAGGTTATCGATTCATTCGAACAACTGACAACCCGAACCGGACGAATACGATTAAAGAGATGTGCACCGGCTTTGACAATCTTCGTCGTTTACGCGCCGACATCAACCTACGACGAGGAAGAAGTCGAAGCGTTCTACACGGACTTGGAAAACTTCTCCAGTGAAGACCATACATTTTTCAAGGTCACCATTGGGGATTTTAACGCTAAGACTGGACCAAAAAAGAACGTCTGAAGAACGTCACATTGGGATCCACCGATTAGAATGGAACAAGCAGGATGGGAGGATATCCGAGTTTATCGTGACGACCAAGATTCGTGGTAACTCAGAATTCCAGAGTCCGAAAATCACCATTAATTAGGATTTAACCAGTTCATTAGTCGGCTGTTGGAAAGAAAAGCTGAGGGTTCGACGGTCACCAAAAGATATCTTTCTCCAGAAACACCTGAGCTGATACACCAGCATGGAATCGTACGAGCTAAAAGTAACCGCTAGCTCACGTCCGAACCTTCAAAACAATGCAGGCAGGCGATAAAAGAAGATCTTAAAAACAGAAAAGCAGCAGTTATGGTCGAAGCTGTAGAGGCTGGAAAGAGCATTCGCAAAGCACACCGAAGCCTCGCCATTTGCAACAACAGTGACTGCACTCAGGCGCCCAGACGGAACAGTTGCATCTTCCAAAACGAAAAAAATCATTCACTATTACAACTCAAATCTCCTTAATAGCCACTTCCTCCTGCCCTTATACGAAATAAAGGATGATGGGTATGTCGCACCATCAGTTCTCCCTTCCGAAATCCGACATGCTATTTTGTCGATGAAAAAATCGAACTATACCAGAAGGCAATTACACCAACTTCGCTTTGCTGACGACATCGTCCTTATAACACCAAACATTAGCCAGACAAAACGAACGCTTGCAGACTTTGATAAAGCCTGTGGATCGACTAAATCTCATAAAAAACGATGTTCACGAAAAAAACGATTGGTTTCTTATGCTTCATTCACGCTCAGCGGAACGACTATCTCCAAATGCTCCAATTACGTCTATCTAGGTCAGGGAAAACCACATAATGAACGAGTTAATTCCAAAGTGGAGCAGGTGAAAGGAGCGGCCTGGAGAGCTACAAAGAACACCCCGACTCCGTGCCCACCTTTTCGACCACACGATTGTTGCTGCCTTAACGTGTACATCAGAAACCTGGTCGCTGCGTAATCAGGATGAAAACATCATCGTCAAAACATCACTCATCGTTGTTGAACGCGCTGTCGAAAGGACGAGGCTGGGAGTACCCTGTGTCACACAAAAGAGGGAAAGGATCCGAAGCTCCGACCTTCGTCAATGATCAAAAATCGAAGATGCCGTTTATACACCAAACTGTCGAAGATAAGGTGGGCCGAACACGTAATGCGTATGAACGACACACCGATGGACAAGAACCCGATTGTGATTGGATACCTCGCTGCAAGAACACCACTGATCTGAAGGCCAAAATTCTTCACAAAAAATCCTAGAAAAAAAGGGATGATGCTCAACGAGTCCCTAGAGCTAGCAGGACCTACTGGCTCCTCTCCCACGCGACAGGGAAAAATGGAAGATTTGTCGGAGGCCGCTTGGGTCACCCGACAATCAACGGGACTGTAGGTGATGGAGGTGATATAGGTTCAGTTGTTCCCCTGTGAATTATCGAAGTTTCTGTCTTAACTACCTACTACTGTTTAGTTCGCCGCTACAATTTTAAAATGAATGCATGCTGTCAAATTCAAAAGGGTACACAATGAGACGTAATAATTAAACGTTCCACATTAGTAGTTCCATACGTACCTAATTTACTATACGTTTCCGGGAAACTGCCCTGTTCAATTCCAAAAAATATCAAATATACAACAGAATTAGTAATCTGGCAAAGCAATCACTTTTCGTCATCGAAGTTTTCGCTGGTGATCTCGGCAAATCGCACGTCCGAGTACGTGAAGTCGAAGTCGTCCCTGCGGTCGTCCACCCGTGAGTCGGTCCTGGAGTGCGCCCCTCCCGCACCTCACTCGTGTCGTCCAACAAATCGTACACTTGATCTGTCTGCATGAAAGGAGAATGATAACTGCAGAATAATGGAATGAAAGTGAAAGCGTTTGTTCCACTTCTCATATTAGAGAACACAGCGTTCCAGCATACGTCTCCTGTATTCGAAAACAATGTCAGTACGTTTCACGCAGCTATTGCTTACCTTTGTGGCGAAATCGCCTAGTTCGTGGTCGTACGACGTCGATGTCGTACCGTATCCAGATTCTCTTGTAGGCGATACCGGCTCGAATTGTTGAGTTTTCCTCTCCAAAGTCTTAATTTCGTCCTCATTTCGATAATATTCCATTTTTCGCGGTGCTAGAATAATTTTTTATTGCTCAAGTATGAGATACAACAACATTACGTTGGTCATCTATCAACATTGGTAAGCTATTTGAAGTAATTTTTGAAAAGTTATTTTATTCAAAATTAGGAGCTGCTCAAATCGACTGCTTCTACCAACTGAAGACTCGTATCGCATTTCCACGGTTAGGAAGGTGTCTAACAATACGTGCTTTGAACACTTCCGTCGGCTTAACTCAAAAAATAATGATGAAGATAAACTCAAGGTTTCTGTTCCACGAATTCTGAGTTCTGCAGGGAATTTACAGGACATCATCGACGTATTCTACGTCGATAATGGCCCTGTGAAAACGACTAAAGAGCTTCAAGTCCAGAATGTATAGATTGAAAAAGAATGAACAACGTGAAACGCGAAAAAGAGTTTGGCGTTAACCAATCCCTGATGGATACATCCGATTCCGTTAAGCATCGCGGAGGTGAATGAATGCATATCTGGCAAGTGCTTGTGAGGACCTACCGATGAATCAAGTGCTTTTTATCGTCTTAGACAAGTTTGGTATAAATTTACCCTATGTGGGATGGGAACTTGATTTACACGATGAGCTGGTTGAAGCAACGATTTGGTTTACTGCACTGCACCTCATTATAGCTAAGAATAGCTAACGCTCTTCCTCCGACACTATACTTGTAAATCTTACGGTGAGAAGCGGCATACTTATAATAAGCTCGATGACACTATAGGAAATTGTAGGGTCAGTCAAATAGATGTTACTGTTGATTCAGTTCTATGTGGACATCGAACCATAAAAGTTGAAATAGTACCACCTTGTTCTAACCTTCACTTGCTGCTTTTTATTTTTTATGGCAGGGTATTAAGTGAACTACAACCACGAGAATGCTGAGTCATGAGGGAAAACTCGGAGCCTGAGGTGCGCTTCGAACCCGCGATTACCGTTTCGGGGCTCACGTGCTCTCCACTGCACCAACAGGGTCCTCGTTTTGCCTTTCTCTCAGCTAAATTTTTTACTTTAGCCTCTCAATTATCTCCCTCTCAAGGTTTTTGATCCCTGACGAATTGAGAGTAAGCCAAGAGACCAGGTCTCGAAATCACCTTAAATTAGAAACTGTTTACTTTATCGGAGTCTTGAGAAGATTCAATTGTTAAACTTGCGGAGGTGGTATGACAAAGATCACTCACGACTTTCACTGCGACTTCATCAGCACATAAACTTACAAACACATATCTTCACATGTGTTTAAATTACTGAGCCCACATGAGGGTTGATAATAAGGGTTTATTTGCTGGACGCTTCGACGTCTTCATCTTTATCAGAGCCGGTGAACCGGGTCGATGGCCCACAGTTGTTCGTGTCCTCGATGTGGCGTCTTCGTAACCGCACCGAGACCGATGTTCCTGTCATAGAACGCCGCACGAGGCATGCTCACCCGGCAGTGCTCTTTTATACAGGGCGGTTGTTGTTTATAAACATATATTCAAACACTGTCAAGAAGAATAGACATTGCTTTAAAGCGATTCTCCCTTTCGAACCTGACAAGCTGGTGGATAAAAATCCGTGCGAAATTCGCTCCGAACAGGACTAGACCCGAATATCTCAAAAACATACTCATCGAACCGCCAGTGCCCATTGTGTCTCAGCTTCTTCCATGCATTACCATTCGTAAAGTGCATTGCCCGCAATTAACGAAAAACAAGCTTTACTTGTTGTTGCCAAATAAGAGTGACCTACACGATTCGTTGCCCGAGACGTCTTCAGTAGAACAGCAATCCGAACAAGCAAGGCGTTCAGAAGAATTCGACACAATGGATCACGTCAAGTTGATGATGATTGTTTCACTATCATTACTATCTCACTAGTATCTCACTCCTTCACTATTGTGAATGAACAAGGGACCACTTTATATCACTTTCGTTAACTTAAAGTATACATTCTACCCAATTGAAACAAAAATGGTCATGGAAGAATTGGACAAGCAGTGTTCCTATCTTCCCATCAAAGCATCACAAAGATCTTTGATGGATTATACAGCAATTTCAAAACTAAAATTTAACTATTTACTTAAAACTAGTGATTCAACAAGGCGATACCACTTTTTCTAAATTTTTCACCATCACTTCCGACAACGTAAAACTGAAGTGGTATAACAAAAGAAGTGGAAGTCGACCTAGACCATATTCACCAGCAATTCACCTCGTGAACAGAGAAGAAGAGGCTGGGAATGCTAACAAGAACATCAAAGATGTATTGAAGAAAACAAATAATGCATGACACCAATCCATACTACGCAAATGAACGGGGGAAAATCTGAAGTTCCAATCCACGTCGACGACTATCGATCATGTGTAAAATAAGGAGGAAGTAGGCAGTGAGGCCTAACGATAACTGGCAAGAGAGAGACATCTGTGACTGGACACCATGGCATTTCAAAGAGCACACCAAAAGAACCACGACCAGCACTTAAGCTATTGAGTGATCAGGGGGAGAGAGACGATATAAGTATGATTTATCATCGGAAAGGCTTACGGAAAGTTCTGTGGGTAGGAATGGTATAAAAAAGCAATAATATATTATATTATAAATATATATCATAAGAACAGAACAGTAACTGCTAGAAAGTTCCACAAAATTATAAGCAACAAGAGTGCAACATTGTACACAGCATAGAGCTCCAGGAGTTGCAGGTTGTGAAAGTTAGGCAAAGAATTATGAGTTGTGTCCTATGGAGAAAAAAGTCACAACTTACTTTGCTCCCTTCTTCTTGCATCTGAATCGTCCATCTGAGCCAATCGCATAACAGCTCTTATCTGCTCCCTCTCCGCCGGTGACAAATGCGATGAGATCTACGCCAGGCAAATCGTCGTCTACCGTATCTTGATAGGAAATTTCAGCAGTTTTTTCTGAAAAACTCATGAAACAACGGCATAAATAGAGTAATGTAGAGGTAGAGAACTTTGTTCAAGAACAGCATCTTTCGACGATCTTTTCTCCCATGACGTATCGACGCTAGACACAGCAGGTAATGAGACAATGCTGGAATCCCATTGCATCAGCGGAGGACGTTTCCCTGAAATTCCAATGCGTCAGTAAGAAACTTCAGACTTAACGAAAATGGAGAATGCTAATTCATTCCCCACTTTTTGTGACTGAAGTGACGAAAGGTACATACGGCAGTTCAACCATTGTACAAACGTCCTTTACGTCTTCAACAAAAGAGCTTTGGAAACATATGTGGATACTTAATACTTGATTACTGAATTCTTTCAGGAAGTTATCGAAACGTAAGCGGAGATGAGTTCAGCACCGCATAATAACATTTTTTTGAACTCATCGTGAAAGAGATAAACGTCAAGAAAAAACGAACAAACCGTTGTTCTCTGTCGATGATGTCATTCTCCGTGATCGCTTTGTATTGAACCACGAGATCTTTACGTTGTTCTGGTGGACTAACAAGCTTTACTGGAGTTGTAGAAGTTATGGCCTTCCCTTTGTCGGCAACCACCAGAGGTCTTGGCTGTTTTTATCGGCAAATGTTCAGCTTTCTCTTTAGTCAAAGAAGCACTGAAAAAATGTCCATGGAGTTTCAAGCAATGAAGTTCAAAAAAATAAGTTAGAGGTTTTGTTCCTGAGACCAAGGACAGTGTGCACACATAGCTTAGATCATCCATGCATCAACAAGGATAAAACAGTTTTCACCTCTTTTTCAAATGCTTCTCAACTAGTACAACATATCACATCAACGCTTCATACTTATATCACACTTCCTCTCACAAAGGAAGGAAGACGTTTTAATAAGCATTTGTGCAAGTTTCACAGCTTTTAAGGATATCTCAAGACGTTCCAACTGTACAATACAATAGAGAACTTGCACTTGCTTTTCAATAAATACGATTAAAAAGTTATTCTTAAAATAAACTTAGTAGGAATACGTACGAATCCACCCATGCGGAAGAACATACACGCGGTCTCACTAATGCCGATGTTAACGACAATATGCTTTAACTGAGAATTTTTGATACCCTGGGATTTTTTATTCTTAACAACGGGCCACTGTTGCCTTTGTTAAGAGGTTTTGTGCTCTCTTGCTAAGTAGTGTTACTGGATTTACCTGCTAGGTTGCACAGAACCCATCGACTTTTCTGGAAGCACTGTCACTGGAGTAGTCACTTTTCTAAGCGGTTCAGTGCTGCCTAGATGAGATGCTTCCGCATCCTTTCTGGCTGCTTCCATAACAGCAATGATTTTTCACGCTCACTGGGCGACAACTCCTCCAGACCAGGCAAACCAGCAAGTTCACTGGAAAAATCAAACGAATGCACAAAGAGTCACCAACATAGTCATTATTTTATTGTATGTATCGAGGTACGGATAGGATAGACCGAACTTAGCTTTTACACACATCCCTACACAGTCATTGACGAAATTCTCAGTGCATTGTATTTTTTACATCCTCACATTGTGAAAAGCTTCACAGCACTACTCATTTCGTTCTAAATGTTCAGTGCTAGGTCTTGAACCTATCTGAAACAACTGATGTCACTTACTCATCTCTAACTTAAAATGAACTTAATCTCCCTAAAAAATTGAGCTATTCAGGCCTGTACCATTTGCCTTCCCTGGCCGTCGGGTGACTCGTTGACGCGAGTAAAGTCTCCATTTATCCCTGTCCCATAAAAGTATGTCCCAATTCCGTTCTCTCTAGGGACTATCTCAGCACTACATTTTTCCTAAAGGATCTTCGTGAACAAATCTACCAATTCAGCCGGTATTTCTGCTGAGTACTTGACATCCCATGGGACTCAGTCGCTGAAGGGTCTTGTCCAACCGTTGTCGTTGTGACGTATCAAATAACCGGCCTAACTCATTTTTAACATTTTAGCGTCTACAACATCGTCTTTGATCTTTGATCGTTGACATAGGTCCGATCTTCGGATTACCTCTCTCACTTATGTCATACAGGATAGGTCTAGCACCGCCCTCTCGACTGAAAATACGATAGCCCTTTGTGAACCACCAAGTTGCACATATAGCGTGGGTTTCTGATGAGTATGTTATGCCGACAGAGTCGTATGATCAAAAAAACTGAGCCGTCGGGGGTTTTATCCTCTTCACTAAATCACCGACGCTCCTGAGAGCTGCCCAAACTGCTCGTTTCCTTCAGCTTAGCTGTGGGGCTAAGTCATTCATCATGTTGACTTTTCGATTCATTCACGTAGGCATATATATATATATATATATATATACATGTATGTATATACATATATATATATATATATGACATACATATAATGAAAGCTGAAGGAAAAGCCACGTTTAAAAGCTCCTCAATCAACGAACTTCTGGCAAGTCACCAATTACCAAAAACGAAAGCAAAACTATTTCTGTCTAATTCATCGTATGGCACAAGGTTGCACTAATTTTACCTATATAACATTAGGAAGAAAAACGTTTTCTACATAAAAATTTCTTGAAACAGTTGAATTGTGGAAGCGTTATTTATGAACCTTGGTGTACGAATGTGCATATCCACGACAGAGGCAGGTGATTTTTGCTGGTAGGGTGCTGTCAAAGGAGACGGTAACAACGACGCAACACTCCGTCCGTCGTAGTCCGTTTGCTTCCGCGATGGCTGCGGAACAACTGCATCCGCTGCGGCAGCCTCCATTACAGCCATGATCTGGCGCTGTTCTTCTTCTGAGAGATCTTGCAAGCTGGGAGGAGTGATTGCTTCCCTGAACAGATGGAATAGATAAGACCCACACAAAAACAAAAAAAGGAGAACAATAATCTTGAAGGCGTCGCCAATCAATTTACTCAATGGGGTGAAGCTCAATAAATTCAATGTAAAAGAGTGTAGTGCTATCATAACTCAATGCCGTTCTCGCGTGAGCAACTTTCTTTCTTTCTATCCATGTTTTTAAAAACTCCCTCACTGACATTATTATCGTTACTGGTGTGGTTACTATTGCTAGATTACTATTACTATTATTATTGTTATTATTGTTACTATTACTATTACTATTATTATTATTATTATTATTATTATTATTACTGTTACTACTGGTACTACTAAAGGATAAAGGATAAACAAGCATCCTTATAGGTAATTGACTGCCTATTTGGCTTATAAAATGATTCACAGTGGCTAACTGATGTATCACATCACTGCTAATATCCGTCAGACAAATCTGGTACGAATTTCCCGACGCCAAAGGGATGGAAGGTTAGGGGAGCCTGGAGTGCGTGATCAAACAGAAGACCACGCCTGTATTGCAGGGCAATTCTACCCACTACGCTACACACGCCACTATTACTGATAATATTACTTTTGAATTATACTGTCTCCAGTGAAAGCCCTAACTGAGACCACGACTGTATCACCGAAGAGCACAATGAGTTAAGGATTGTTACTTTCTAACCGAAAGCTCAGCTGCGCGACTACCGACACGACAAGGACAATTGGAATTTACTGGTACTCGCTCGAGCCATTAGATAATTAACGGGATTGCAAGTGATAGAGATTCATACAATTAATATTATTGCAACATTATTGTTAATAAAACCACAAGGATGCCGAGAGATTCGCAAAACTTGGACTCCGGGCCAGAATCACTTTAGTTGTGTTTCACATTATATCCTACCATAAAAAATTGTAGTACGCAGCACATAAAAAAGTTAACATTGTGATTTCATTTATAGCCTCAGCTTATCTGGGTTCAATGCCAATTTGGGCTCACCAGATCAATTCCGTTGATGGGTGACTGTTGATGACACTGGTAAAGAGAAAACTAGCGGAGGGAGAGGTGAAACGAAGGACCCGTATGGTGTGGTGGTGAACGCGTTAGCCTCCGGAAAGTGTAATACCGCGTTCGTTCCCCCATCGCGAACACCTACGGTCTGGAGTTTTGCAAACATTTTTGCATCACTATAGGTGTATTATTATTAATATTATTAGCTCTCATCGGGCGTCTTTAACAGGAATGAGTGAGGACTTGACTCGTGCCCATTAGAGACTCAAATTACTCGATAACTGTCATGGTTCACATATCTGTGTCACGGTAATACCATTAACCATCAAATGACTACTGAGCGCCACCATTAAGCTCCATGCGTTCTAGCTACCCTTTCGGACGCACTTGCTCAAGAGACATAGGTATCATGCTTTCGACATTATGTACTCTTCTAAGTGATTTTGACGAGGTATCCAAGTAGCTCGCTGTACTCTGCTGTGACTTATACTTACTTCTAGCTGGATTTCCAGATGAAAACTTCGGAACGGTTCTACACTTTTGTGACTCTTCTAGAGATAAAGTCCCTGTATATCACTGTTTGACACTCAGAAACACCCCAATTATGATGAGGCAATAAACCACTGAATGGTAGTGAATTAACTACCATTATGATTACTGTCTAAAAAGGGATGCCTTTTCCACCGTAACAAACATTCTCTTCACATCATCCAGCACCACATATTTTTCGGATCTCACCACTTCTTTCATTCGATTCGTTTCCTCAAATGCATCATCCACGAAGACCTTCGGGTTTGACTGTCGGGTCGCCCGTTGTTTCAAGAAGAACGTCGCTGACTGCTTATAGAGTCGATTCTCCCTGGAATCCTGGGATATCTGTGTCAAGACTTCCTCAGATGTCTCCATTTTTTGTAGAGTGGAAGGATCGAGCTAATAGCAGAAAATTCTGGTAACGATTTTCCAACAACGGATACATAAAAGGTTTGGTTGGCCCGCTGCGACGTCGACAAAGATCTTGCACACATTACCAAGTAACATGTCTACGACTGAACTGTCTGCGCCTCATCGTAATAAATAAAGCAATTCTAATTCGCTGAGACACCGAATTGAGTAAGCCATGCACAACTGCTTTATAGGTCCATACAATGACGACGTTCCCGACACTCAGGGCGCGCTACCAATTGCCGAATCAATAGGCTTGTTTGGCCCGATGATACACCCAAAGAAGCAAATCACCTATCATGGTGTGGCTGAGTTGTCATAGTGACGTCTGTACTGGGCACTACATCGACAGCCGATTAATGATGATAACTGTATATCACTGTGCGGTGATAGCATTCCATAGCAGGCGCAATAATCAAGCAGAAATTAGCAATTTTTTTATTCTGACATTCTTCAACACTTTTCTAACCAACAAACTGCAAAAAAGAAGGACCATAGAAAATCATGGTAATCGTTACCTCTTTCTGGACACAGCGGACGGCGACCGCGATAGTGGATGATCAGAGGAAACTAGTGGTTTTTTCTTGACTGTGCTCCTCATGTAGCCGGCCGACAATACGGTCGCTCGAATCTCTCAATGTTTCTGTGGACGGTACGGTGCTAAAATAATAAATCATGATTCGCAAAAGATAACAACGTACAGCAATGACAACAATAAAATCTTTTGTTGTTGATTTTTTGTATTTTTTGGTGTTTACAAAGGTGACAAACTCAGATGTCTTGGCATGCCAATGATGGAATAATACACTGCACTACAAAAAAGAAATAAAATGAGTATGTTCTAAAAGAACAAGAGCTGAATTTACGAACGGCAAATGTGTGACCGGTACCAGCGGTGTACCGTCCGCCGCAGCATCCAGTTCTGCACAAGCTATAACGGCTTGGATTTTCAATCTTTCCTCTTCTGACAATCCCTCCATACCCTGCGCCGTGTGAGCAAATGGACCCTAGAAATAGCGCAGTGGTTATTAAGAAAAAATTAATAGAAAGGAAGAGGCACTACAAAGGGGGAGACTTTTGGAGACGTTGTTTGTTGAATATTTAAGGAGACAAATTGAAATTGTTCACAAGGTTTCATTTACTCATGTGTTGTTTTCAATCCGTGCTCTCATTTCATTCACTTAGTAACTCACCTACTCACTCATCTAGTCGAACAAAGCATAATAAAAACAATCAAACAATCAAACAGACATAGGAGGCGATATTTAAAAGGTAGTCGAAGGAAGGTAGTCAAGAACAAGAAGAACCACAGCTATACAAAAAGAAAATAAAGCAGGTTTCCATCGTACAAATCGTTAACAGTTTAAGTGAAATGCTGCAAGCTGAAGTTCATATGACAGTTACCGAATCTCCATCAACTCGTCTGAATAGGGGCGGAAACTCGCTGGACTACCTATTCCGAAATTGTCCAGTGGTTGAAACTTCAGAGTTCGGCTAAGCTCTTCTCTTGGTATTCTTCTTTCCTTATGGTTTACTTCACAACCAACGAACGCAGTATGAGAACTGTTGCACGTTTTCATCGATAAAAATGAATGAGAAAGATATAGATGGCGAAGAAATTAGTAACGCGTTTCATTTACTTCTACAATAATGTACACAAGCACTGCTTCCAAAATCTCTAGAATCCGAACTCACCACCGGGTTACACTTCACCAATTTACACTGGAAACAGTGAAACTCTGATACCAGTAGTAAACCTGGGAGGAAAAGTAAAACTGAATAAAGGAAACAATACAAAGGAAAGCGTCAGAACCTCCAACAGAATACGCATTCAGTAAAATCTAATGTCACCTCCTCTCATGCTTCATAATCTACTTGAAACACTGCACTAAAGAAGATGACAGAATGGAGACAAGAAAAACTTTTGAAAGGGAATAAATCCCAACAAAAGATGCTCTAAAAGCGATTAGAGATAGGAAATGATTTTCTTCTTTATCGAAATGGAAAGAAATCCATGTAAATATATAAAATCGCTATAAAATCATGAGTGATCGTATCGTATATAATCACTGAAGGAAGAACAGCAGCGGTTTTCTTATTTGTCTAATTAGGTCATCCTCGTGCTAATGTTCTCTACACTTTTAATGCTGAGCATTGATGACGACTGTCGAACAAAAAAATTTCTGTTCAGGTAACGTTTACCACCATCTGAAATGGTCGACTTATTCGCTGAGGAATGACATCGTCTGAAGTGGAGCATCCGTGTCTGTTTCGGAAAATCAACATGATGAACGACTCAGCTCCAAAGCGTAGCAGAAAGAAAGCAGCCGGTTGAAGAGCGTAAAAATATTAGGGATGTCGTGAAAGGAACGGAGAACATTCCGATTCGCGGTAGGATTTTCGACAAAAGTGCTGCTCAAGCAGGATGACAGAGCCGCTAACGTTAGCAGATTTGAGGCCATGACGATAGGAGTATTTCCTATTCTACAAGAAAGTTCAGACAGATACCGACAACAGAAGATTATAGACACCACCGCACACTCCAACATGTCGAAACTCCGACGGTCGCCAAATAATATATTTTAACGACATCCATAGATCGGTCACTGGCAGTCTTCAGATATATATATATATATATATATATACATATATATATATATATATATATATATCCCACATCCGACTTTCTATTTACCTTGGCACTGATCAAGTAATTCTTCGTATTCTTGTTGAGCAAACACGAGACGTTATTTTTCCATCATTTATCCACGAACAAGCTGACGTTTCGGCGGATTTCGCCTTCCTCAGAGCCTGGGAAGGTCAAGTTGACAGCAATCTATTCGGCGAAACACCTCCATAACCAAATAGAGAAAACGCTAAACCTAGATTTCAACCACATTGAACACAAAATAGCTTCTTTGCACATTCACCGCTTTCTATGAGTCTTCCACTTAGAATGTCGCGTGGAGACCAACCACACAGAATTCACATGGAAGCGTAATGTGCCCCTTCTCATCAGAATAATAGGCTTATATATTCCCCAATATCACGCGTGATAGTGAGGCATTCTTTCCTGCGGTTCATTTTCGAATTTCTGGAATTGATCCAGAACGCCTCGAGAATTTTGCGCGCTTGTGTTCGCGATTCCCGTGCGAGGATCATGACCTGTACTTCAAAGCCCTCCGCGTTGTGTCTCTGGGTCTTATGCGTGCCTAGTGGGGGAATTTGCTTTACGTTTACCGACTAAGTGTTCTTTTATGCGGACACAGAGTGGGGTCTACCCGTTTCGCCCCTTGTATTCGTCTCCGCACGCCTTACAGGAGATCAGATAAACTGTACCTGAGCTCATGCAGTCACCGTCTCTACCATTAACGCAAATTATGCAATTTTTGCGTTGCACATAGACGGTCATATAGGCGGTTACGAACTAGCTGGTGCCAAAGAGTACTCGGTGGTATTTGAACTACGTTTACCGAATCCTCAAGAACCACCCTTCTTAAGCAGCGTTTTATAGCTGCATTTACATCATTTGAGATGAAGGGCAGGATAAACGGGACCTTTTTATCGCTAGAGTTGTCGTTAAGGGGCCTAGGATTTCCCCTACACCTATCACGAGCTACAGTTTCGTAGCCATTAAAAATATTTCCCCTGCCAAGTTCCGGGACTCCTCTCTCTGCTCTCTTCCCGTGCACACGTTGGTTGCTGTTCGAAACATGTTTCTTACAAGCGCCCTTTTCGTGTGAGAGGGGTGAGAGGAGATGTTTTTATTAGTTGGCTTTCGGTACCACTTTGTAAAGTAGCCATTTTCTGACAGGTTAATTTGGACGTTCAGGGATGGAAGCCAGTTTTCCTTCGGTTTCTTTCGGGTGAACTTAATATACTTTGACTGTTTATTCAGTAACTAAAAACATTTGTCCATTTTCTTTTGTGTTGAGCAAAAGACAAAACAGCCATCTATATATCTACAGTAGGGTAACGGTCCGAGATCGGTCACTGGTGCTTCCACCTTAGACATGAATGCAATGGCAAGGCTTGGTGTCAGTCGTTGTCCCATTGCCAACACTCTCGTTTGTGCGTAATACCTCCCGGACCATTTGATGATCAAATGCTCTATCTTGAAGCCATACATGTTTATTTCTCCTTCGTGTTTTGTAAGGAGTTCGAATATGACTTGCATTGCGGAGTCATTCGACACGTTTGTATAAAGGGCGGTCACGTCGAGGGGGCTCATCACGTACGCGCTGTTGGGCTGAGCAATACGTAGACGATCCAGAAACATCTGAGTATTCGTAAGATGGGAGTTTATGTCTAAGGTGGAAGCACCAGTGACCGATCTCGGGCCGTTACCCTACTGTAGATATATAGATGACTGTTTTGTCTTTTACTCAACACAAGAGGAAATGGACAAATGTTTTTAGTTACTGAATGAACAGTCAAAGTATATTAAGTTCACCCGAAAGAAACCGAAGGAAAACTGGCTTCCATTCCTGAACGTCCAAATTAACCTGTCAGAAAATGGCTACTTTACAAAGTGGTACCGAAAGCCAAGTAGTAAAAAATCTTGGCTCATTATCTCTCCTCTCACCGCTCCCACACGAAAAGGGCGCTTGTAAGAAACATGTTTTGAACAGCTACCAGTGTGTGCACAGGGAAGGAGCAGAGAGAGAGTCCAGGAACTTGGCGCGGCAAATAGCCATTTTTAATGGCTACGAAACTGTAGCTCGTGATAGGTGTAGGGGAAATCCTAAGCCCCTTAACGACAACTCTAGCGATAAAAAGGTCCCGTTTATCCTACCCTTTATCTCAAATGATGTAAGTGCAGCTATAAAACGCTGCTTAAGAAGGGCGGGTCTAGAGAAATCGGTAAACGTAGTTGAAATGCCACCGAATACTCTTAGGCGCCAGCTAATTCGTAACCGCCTATATGACCGGTTATGTACAACGCAAAATTGCATAATTTGCCCTAATGGTAGAGACGGTGATTGCATGAGCTCAGGTACAGTTTATCTGATCTCCTGTAAGGCGTGCGGAGCGAATACACTGGCGAAACGGGTAGACCACTCTGTGTCCGCATAAAAGAACACCTAGTCGGCAAACGTAAACCAAATTCCCCACTAGGCACGCATAAGACCCAGAGACACAACGCGGAGGGCTTTGAAGTACAGGTCACGATCCTCGCAACGGAATCGCGAACACAAGCGCGCAAAACTCTCGAGGCGTTCTGGATCAATTCAGAAATCCGAAAATGAACCGCGGGGAAGAATACCTCATTATCACGCGTGATATTGGGCAATATATAAGCCTATTATTCCGATGGGAGGGCACATTACGCTTCCATGTGAATTCTGTGTGGTTGGTCTCCACGCGACATACTCAGTAGAAGACTCATAGAAAGCGGTGAGTGTACAAAGAAGCTATTTTGTGTTCAATGTGATTGAAATCTTGGTTTAGCATTTTCTCTGTTTGGTTATGGAGGTGTTTGGCCGAATAGATTGCTGTCAACTTGACTTTTCCAGGCTCTGAGGAAGGCGAAATTCGCCGAAACGTCAGCTTGTTCGTGAATAAAGTATAAAAAAACACCTTGTGTTTGCTCAACAAGAATACAGAAGTATATATATATTACAACAAAAAACTAGCGACTTAGTGATTAATCTTATTCATGAAAATCCTAGAGAAATATAACGTAGCGCTTTGTCCCTCGAGAGAACGAAACCCACGAAGAGATTCCAGTAGACGACAGAAAAGTGCGGAGATTTTGTTAGTACCTGAAACAGTCACTCAACAAATACCGAGTGAACACTTGGAACCGATGATGCATGATCGCTTGCACAACGACTTCAGCACGAGAGGGAGATATGACCAATCCAAACCGTTCGTCAGCATCTTATGCAACTGTTGCTCTTTTCAATCTCTTCGTGCTCTAATTCAATACAGCTAATCTCACACGATAATGCCCATAATAATTAAGGCATGAGAGAAAGTATTTCTTCATTTTAAACAGGGAGAATACTGAATTATTGTTGCGAAGTCTAAATATCATAACCGAGGATTAACGCTGTGAAAAAAGAAATTCTCGCATGGAGAGTATGAAGGGTAAGGGGTAAAGCTGTCGACGTTGATCAATCCCCTTAGGGATGCGCCATGCATTCGACTTCATTAGGCATCTTTGGAGGGGAATGAATGCATATCTGGCCTGTACTATGACTCACGGTGGTCTAACGATATATCGAACCAGTGCTGCTATCCTCCCAGACAAGTCTGGTACCAATTTGCCGACTCCCGGAGGGATGGAAGGCTTGGTGAGCCACGGGCGCGGGGATCGATTCCACGTGTGTGTCGCAGGGCACCTCCGTCACACGTGCCAGTGGAGAGTGTAGAAGCCATTTTCTATCTTTTCTCTCTACGAAAAAAATTTTTTATAGCTGCTTTCGTTTTCGAATTCAGCACCATTATTGGCAATGTAAACACGAAACTACGTTATCTCCTTAGCTAATTATGTAAATTGAGGCATGTTTACTGTGTAAGGAATGAAGAATAAAGTGTTGGCCGTTAATAAGTCCCTCAGGGATAAGTCATACATTTGACTTCATCAAGCATCGTTAAAGGCAATGAATGCATATCTGCCCTACACAATGTGGCCAACCGGTGTATCAATTTAGTGCTTTTATCCTGCCAAATTGGAGGGATGAATGACATGGCCTATCCGGAAGGTGAGATCGAATCAGTGTATCTTTCATGACATCCTTAAGTCGCCTGTCGCTTAGTTTACAGTTGAGGAAAATAATGTACTGGCTTTTCGTGTACACCAAGGCGATACAATTTATATGTGTAGAACGGTCCAATGGGAAAAATAATCACTCTAGATATTTTGGCGACCATGTAAAGGCCGGATTTGTCGTCTAAAAGATCAACCTAGAGCATAGGTGGCAAGAAACCTGCTTTACCCAACGCAAACAGGTGGTTGAAGAAGAACGACGTAGAGTCCATAGAAAAAACGATTCGAGGCACTGCGAGACACCAATACAGCGATAGAGCAGGCAAGAAAAATTGGAGAAATTTTTTCCCGCATAGACCTTTTCCGATCTTTACAGATGATCATTCAAAAGCTCGTGAAATTAGAAAACATTGGAGTTCATCTTCGCTAAGAACTCACCAAAAAAGCGCTATTGAAGGTGTTCAATATCTAGTCAGCAATTTCTTTTTGTGAACAAAGAGGAGTTGGCATAAAAATTATTAGCATATTCTCTTCTAAGCCATTTCTGGAAAAAATCGAGTTAGTAGTTCCACTAATGAAACACGACGAGCTCCTTGTGAACAATGAAGGAAGCAATTAAGTAAATTAAAAGCGTAATAATATTTCACAAACCGATTTCCTTTAGCCTCGGTTCGAATGGTCTTCTTTCACTGATGTGTTAGAACGAGGTTGATCAAGCAAACCTTATTCGGCTAATGTTTCCGACATTTTCGCCCTCATCAAAGCAGATGACCCTAGTCGATGACCATAGTTCTTCGTACTCTCGTTCTGGTGTCTTCATAGTCGCATCGAGTCGGATATTCTTCGCTGGAGCATCGTGCGAATGATACAATCCCAATCCCCAACCGACGATGCTCTTTTATCGAAGATACCACATCCAGAGTACGAAGAACTGCGGACATCGATTCATGTCATCGGCTCTGAGGAAGATAAAGACGTAGAAACAGTGTCCGAACAAAGTTTATCTTATCAACCTTGCGTTAGCTCATTAATGAAAAAAGCATACATTAAGTCAAAAGCGTCGAGAAAGTTTCTGGAATCAAAAACTATGAGGCACACATGTGTGATGGTGCCTGCTTTGTCAATCACTCGCAGCCCTTAGTTGAACACACTGCGTCCGAATGTGGTTTGTCGAAAACTGACGATGATTTCTAGATGAACAAAGGATTTGAGCACGTCAGACCTTCAGAGACTTATACAACAAACTTGGCTCCATCGTGCCATTAAATTTTTTAGATTTGCTTAGATTTAAGCTCTTGTGTTCAAAACGCTGTATGCACAAAAAAGTGAAAAAAAAGTTTCGTGTGCTCCAAAAAAACTTGTTTCTGGTTGGGATGGACCTGTAGATTCTAACTGCTTTTATTTCGAACAACAACGGTCAATATGAGCTGAGACATAGTGGCTCCACGCAGCAATTACTTTCCACTAAATGGGTTTTAAACAATGCATGTCGGGCCGTCAAGGATTTTAAGATTTTCAGCCAACAGAGTCGCCTTTACCGCATCTTGTGGAAGTTAAGGTAGACAATGCAATGTGATTCAAAACGGAAAACTTTAAAGTCAATCGAATTACAGAAATTTAAGTTTGAATCCAAGTCTTACACAACGCCTAAAGTATGGTAAAGCCATGAACAGTATACGGAGAGACCAGCTTTTTCCCATATTCCCTTAGAAAAATTGATGGAAAAGAAATGCATGTTGCGAAACGGAGTTAACCGGATGCGGTCGTGAGGTCGAGAGTCTGCCAGTGAACGCATCTGCAACGGTGCTGGAAATCGATCCATGGGGCTTGGGATGAAATTTCTGTTAGAACTATTCAACATGGGTGGATTTGCACAAAAGATAACAATCGAGATAACTCTACAATTCCTTGCCCCATTTTTTTGTTTTTCAAAGACATGAGAAGTGTTTTAACTAATTTTTTAAGTTTATTTTACATGACCCGTCTTCCACGGATCTCCCTCATATGAGGGATCTCGAGCCGGTTAGTCGCGAGGCTACGTGGCGTGTCCCCCAGGTAGCGTAGGGGGTTAATCGCGGACCAAAAGCGACATTTGCTTCCCTGAGATGCAGGTGGATCCAGGCGATGGGCTCCCTGTTTCTGCTGCGCCGATTTGGCACATACTTTCTGTATTTGCCAGGCGTATTCATGCATGCGTGTGTGGCTGCGTCCTCGCTTATGCGGATTGCATTCTACAAGTCAATTCGGCCAAAAACCTGCAATCAAGTGACAGGAATAGGGAGGCGGTTAAGAGTGGCCTCCAACAAATAAACTCCATGTCCACTCTGGGAGAGCCTGGCAAGCTACCCATGTGTATACCCAGCCCCCCCACGTTCAGAGCCCAGCAAACTATACGTGGGTATCAAAAATGCTAAACACAGTAAAAAAAAGCCTCACTCCACTGCCCCCCGAAAAAGCCCCCCAATTTCGCAGCGTTGGGTAGAACGAGTACGGAGAGGCTGCTAGAATATCAGGGCCAATGGAAGCAGCCTGGATTACAAAGAACTATGGTGACGATCTGTACCTACAATGCACGTACACTTGCATCCGATTCCTCGATAGAAGACTCGCTCATGCAAGCAAGAAGGATAAAGTACGACGTCATCGGCCTGGCCGAGACGAGAAGACGCCAGCCTTTCAACGCCGTCTCTGACACCGGAGACGAACTGTTCCTCGGAACATGCGACAGCAGAGGAGTCGTTGGCGTCGGCGTTCTCTGTCAACACGAGTTTGTCCATGAACATCGATTCATTCGAACAGCTTACAACCCGAATCGGACGTTTACGATTAAGAAAGATGTGGATCAATACCGGCTTTGACAATCTTCGTCGTTTACGCGCTGACATCAAACTATGGCGAAGAAGAAACCGAAGGGTTCTAAATAGACTTAGAGAAGTTCTGTAGAGAAGACCATACATCCTTCAAGGTCATCAATGGAGATTTTCAACGCCAAAAGATTGGACCAAGAAGAACGTCTGAAGAACGTCACATTGGGACCCACGGATTAGAATGGAACGAACAGGGTGAGCGGCTGTCTGAGTTTATCATGGCGACCAAGACAATCCATGGTAACTCACAATTCCAGAAGCCCCACCCTCAGCGCTGGACGTGGGAGTCTCCCAGTGGAGAGTAGCATAACGAAAATAGACCACATCATAGTAAATAGAAGGTTTTACCTAACCGATGTCGCTGTTGTCCCAAAATTCTACACGGGATCAGACCACCGTCTCCCTTTGTGCAAGATTCTGCTTTCTCGCGCAAAGGAGAAAAGAAAGCCGCTAAATTCAAAAACCGAAGTCCCAGAACCACCGTAAACTGCGACTTTTTTAATTCATTAGTCGGCTGCTGGTCTCACAAAAACGATGTTCATGAAGAACGGATTGGTTTCGTTTGCACCATTCACGCTCGACGGAACGAAGATCTCCGAATTCTCCAGTTATGTCTATCTAGGTTGGGAAATCAATATGAACGACTTAGCTCCAGAGCTGAGCAGAAGGAAACTAGCGGCATGGGGAGTTTTCAAGAGCATCGAGAATATAGTGAAGAGAACAAAGAATACCCGACTCCGTGCCTGCCTTTTTCGACTCAGCGGTACTTCTTGCCCTAACGTATGCGTCAGAAACCTGGTCGTTGCGTAAGCAGGACGAAAAGTCACTCAGCGTTATTGAACACGCAGTCGAAAGGACGATGGTGGGAGTATACCGTGTCATGCAAGTAAGGGATGGGACCCGAAGCTTCCAACTGCGTCAACGATCAAAAAATCAAAGATGCCGTTCTGTACGCCAAACAGTCGAAGATAAGGTGGGCGGGACAAGTAATGCGTATGAATGACAATCAATAGACAAGTGACTGGATTCCTCGGGATGTCAAACGCACTGCAGTAAGACCACCGACATGATGGTCAGAGTTCTTTACGGAGAGCCTAGAAGAAAGATATGATGCTCGACGAGTCCCTACAGCGAGCAGAACCCACTGGGCTACTCTTGCACGCGACAGGGATGACCCGCCTTCGCGTCTACGGTGCAGATCCCAGCATTTCTCACATTCGACTCGTTTCTTCGCATCCACCATCCACGAAGATCTGTGTGGCTTCGGTTGCTGTTTCAGAATTTTCGATTCATCTTGAATACCGTAGAATGCTGGTCGACTCAATTATCCCTGAAGTCCTCAGATAGCCAATCTGGAGCGTTCCCAGTTGGATTTCAGAGAATCGTTTTTTCCCGGACAAGTCCGGAAGCAATTTTCTGATCCGGGAGGGATGAGAGACTTGGTTGGTCCGGAGCGGAATCGAAATAGCACCACGCTCGTGATGACAGACCTCACTACCATTGCGCTATCCGCACTCTTGAGGTGTTCTAATGTAGTTGTAAAATGCAAAATTCGTAAAGAACTCCTGCAAACGATATGACTACAGTTTTAAGAGTTCGTGAACACTAAATGTTGGAATCCCTCGAATTGAAAATGATCGAAGAGAAAAACAGTCACCGGATGAGAATCGATTAAAATGAATCACATTGCAAACTTGGTGAAAGTCCGTTGACATTCAAATTCTCGTGCTTATTTAATTGAAGTACAGCAATAGAACTCTCACGTGAATAGGTAGGAGCAGGTGATTCTGAATGAGGACGTCTGTGGAAATGACAGATTGGCGTCTACTCAAGAAAGACTGTTGAAAAAAAATGGATGAAATGAAAAACGACTGATTAAAAAAATACGAAATAGGTAAAAAAAAAGGTTTGCTTATGTCCAGAATACAACGGCTGCGAACGCTTTCTAATACCAGGAATCTTATAGAATATTAGTGTTATCAGAAAACTTACACATTTATCTACTTGGATATTTGGACTGCCCGTCGTCACGAGTTGTCAGGACTCTAGCACATCTTCCATTCGCTTCTTTGCCTCACAATCGTCGTCCATTGAGGTGATTTCATTCGAGCATTCTGGCCGGCGCGAGTCTCATACCGTGATCGGTACAACTGTAGCTTCTAGTCAGCCGACTGACTTCAGTCCTGTTGACGACTGATTGCTGATGGCACTGTTAGGATAAAAATCGGCTGAGAGAAAGGCAGAAAGAGGGCCTCAAAGGTGCAGTGGGTAATATGTTAGCCTCCGGAAGGAATAACCATAGCTTTGAATAAGGACAGGGTCTAAATTTTGCAAATATCTTAACATCTTTGATGATGCTGAGATATTTGCAAAACTCCGGACCGCAGGTGTCTGCCGTGGGACCCGCATGGTGTGGTGGTGAACGCGTTACTCCCCGGAAAGGACAATAGCGCGTTCGTTCCCCACCGCAGACACCTGCGGTCCGGAGTTTTGCAAATACCTCAGCATCATCAAAGTTATATTTCGCAATAAATACCTTGCCATTGAAAAGAGTAGGCAGTAAATAATAAGTTAAAATTATTTTAACATCATTGTAAATGACTTTAGTTACGAGCTCGTCAGCTTAACGTTCGTCCTACAGGGCGCTTGCATCATCGGGAAGTCCACTCTACAGTTCTTCTCGCATATTTGCTTTCTGTTCCTTTCACTATATCAGTGACTACTTATGTTTCGCTGACGATGTGTGTTCTCCTGGATCTGGGAGATGGGATAGACTACGAAAATCAGAGCTTCACATTCCAATTAGATGTTTGTTGTGCGTGCCAGTTATATTTCAGCAAACATAGCTCAAGCGCTCTGTAGGTAGTGCGCCGTATTCTTGAAGCGGTGTATCAGTCAGGTGTTTTCACTATCGACGTATAATATATTCCACTGGATCCAATAGATAGGATAGATATCGAAGATGTGAGCTGCGTATTCCGCGTAGACGTTGTGGGTGCCTGCTATACTACACAAAAAATCGCTCAAGCTCTCTGTAGGTGGGGGCGCAGAATTCTTGACGTCGGTTCATGACCTCACCTCTCTGCTACATAACAGACACTGGAAGGACTGCTGAGTAGAAAAGGAGAGCGTGGATTGTCTGGTCTTTTAGTTCGCCGGTGGTTTCTATGAGAGGAGCGAATGCGGCCTATGTCCCTCTCCTTCTTCTCCCTAATTTCTCCTCCATTTTGTTCGCCATATTCAATCAACGTTCAAGACACACGTACAAGGTGGTCTCTGTAATCAGAGAGCTATCCAGTTTGATCTGGTTTTGCACCATGGGTTCGTCAGGAAGTGGGTTTTTTCCGATTTATATGCAGTTCAATAATTTTCTCCCTTTGTGTTGAGCTCATTTAGCATCGTCTGTCCAGCCAAAGGAAGATTTGATAGGGATTTTCCACCAATACGTATGCCTTTCTGATTCCAGTCAAGTGACTTCCTTATCTACTTGCAACGCAGCTGTAAACAGCTCTGGTGCTATTGTGTCGTGTTGTCGAACACCTTTTTCCCATGCTTTGATGAATGGTCGATGAAAATGATTTATTTTTTGCTTTTCAGCTGTGATATCAATCAGCTAGAGTTTTACGAAAGACATGTCCAATCGTTCTTCGACGGCTGCTGATAGGATTGCATTTATTTCGACGCTGTCAAACGCTTTTTTACAGTCGACAATAGTCAGCACTTGGGGCAGGTGGTATTCTCGATAAACTCCTATGAAATTGCACACGGTTTCGATGTCGTTCATGTAGTAAAATCTTTGTCTAAATCCTGCTTGCTTATCTGTTTGTGCCTCACCAAATCCTTTGGTATAGGCGATAGGATATTCTTCGTGAAGTGCTCGTAGAGTACATTCAACAAGCATATTGAACGATAGTTGCGAACATCCATTGGATTACATTGATTAAATGAGATCACCGTGCCCGACATTCTCTACTGGTCTGGAATTTTTCCTTTTTAAGGTAGAATCTCATACGGATTTGTGGGTGTGATATTGTCGGGTCCTGGAGGTGTGCCTTTTTTCCTGGTTTTTATCGCAACTCGAAGCTCAAAGGGAAGAGTTCCAGATGGTTTTTCTCTATCGGGAACTTTGAGGTCCTAGACAGTTATTGTGGGGAAGGAAGTTTGTGTCAAAACTTTTTGCGTTGTCAATTCCATATCATGGCTGGATGTGCCAGTCATCTCATTTTCCTTCATCAGGGATTGCAGCAGAATGTTATACTCACGCAAGTGCCGACAGTAGTTCTTCGGACTAGATCGTTTTGAGCTGCTTCTGTGAACCTTTCTGCACATGTCGATTAGATACACATGCAATGATCAGCTGGCATTTAATGTCGGCCGTATTAGGTGTGCTGCATTAGGATCAAACTTCAGTTTCCTTCTCTTCTTGAGCAACTCAGTGGTTGGAGATGCAATCTCATCTTCTTGCTTGTGGAATCAAAGCGGATTCGCCACAACTTTAAAGTCCTTCCACAACTAGCTCATAGTTTTCACTCGGATTTTCTTTAATCTTCCTGTCACGTTTGGATTGGACTTTGTTCAGAATGTTCTCGTCATATACAGCCTGACTTTTTCCCCATACAAGCTAAGAAACCAGTAAGATAGAACATCACATGCTACACCCCTACATCGTATCACACAGTACGCAAGTTAAGACATTGTGATCTCGAGTTCAACTTCAGCGTAACTAGGGCTCGACGCCTATTTTTTACTCTCCAGATCATTAGCGTTGAAGGGTGATTCCTACTAGCATCGAATGAATAAAAAAAGGCTGAAAGAAAGGCAAAGCAAAGGCCTCAAGTGGCGTGGTGGATAGCTTATGAGTACTCTGTAACGATAATCGACTGCTCGAAGCGTAACTCTCTCGTGTTGTGCTTATATCTCAGCATCCTTGTGGTTGTACCTTAGTTTGATTTTTTATTTTTAATGAAGGGAGTTTGAGCACGGAGAAGGCAGGGCGACCAGGGTCCTTCGTGTTGGGAATTGTGAGTGTGACTAAGAGGATTATGAAGCAACAGGATATGCGTGAGATCATCTGACTTACGCACTCCAATGTCTTTTGAAAATTTGATTTCTCTCGTATCCTCAGATAGAGTTGGGAACTACAACTTAGATGGAGCTTGTTAACTCTAATCATGAGAATGCAAGCTATTGGAGAGAAACATGTGAACGGATAGAACCTTGAGAACGCACTGGTGAAGAAATGGAAGTACACTAAGATCGTGGTAGAGTGAACAATTATTTATAGAAAAATTCGAGTGAAAACTGAGAGGAAACACGGAACTGCAGTATTCTTTTGAGGCACGAGAGTAGGCTTTTGCAGTTAGCCAAAAAGGGAAAACGGAACAGATGACCAATGTGGATCGGAAGCAATTCGGCCGCCTAATTGAATCGGTTACAGGATAGATGAACTCGATAAGGCTTCGAATATCTGGATTTTGCTGCCATAGGAAACTAGACGAGAAAAAATATACTTAAAAGAGTATCCAGCACGATCTTCAACAATACGTAATGATCGCAAAGATGTAGAGCGATCATCAATATGAAGAGCAAATAGCGTTAATTGTACGTGAGTAATGAACGATAAGTATGAATATTATAGATAAATGAGCTAGTAATCCCACTACTCAAAAAATTCAATCGATATTTGAAGTTTAGAAAACCTTTTAAAAGTCAAATAAAGTTTAATGTATTTAAAGACGGGATATGGGCAGATGAAAAATGATGAGTAAAAGCTACAGTATCGTAGAATTTATAGGACAAAAAGAGAAACGGCAGAGGGGTTACCAACAAGAAAACGGAATATGAATATGATGAGCGTACCGTTGGTAATTTGCCCGTCGACGGCACATTTTGGACGATTTCGGCAGCTGCTTGTTTGGCCTGAAAAGTGCGTACACATTAGCACGCACATCGAACATTAAGGTATGTGAGCGAATTAGTGACTCGCGACGTCAGCTTTTCTCGACAACCGCGAATTCTGAAGAGATGGATGAGCAGTTTTTTTCTGGATTCTCGAAGCTATATAAGCTAAAAGGAGAGGCAAAGAGAGAGCAAAACGTCTACACGATTTGAGTCTAAGAACAGCGCAAAGCTGGCGAGTGCGAATCGGTGCGAAATCCCTCTGTTAGATATGCTATGCTGAACTTGAGCAAGAAATTTGAGCCCATTTTTTATCAGCGTTTTTTGCTATGCACTGGCATGACATTAAGTATACTTAGGAACTCAGCCTTTCTTCTAGAGGTTCCATTTCAAAATAATGCTGGTGAGACGTAGAAACATGAGTAAATCTGTATTCACGGTCGATACACGAAAAGGACACACACTGCCTTTGCCCGATTATCGTGGAATTCAATAACTCGCAAGAGACAGAAGGGTGAAAACAAGGCAGCAAATACAAATCAAAAAGCTTCCAACATAGACTCCCCTCAGTTTGGTGATTTACATATAAGGAAATTTAAGTTTCTTAGTCAGTACAGCTGGTTAAAAAAACAGTTGCGAGTGGTCGAGAAAAAACGTGCGCATAGCGATTCGGCTTGGAGCATGCAGATCTGATTAGGCGAGGGTGGCGGTGTCAGAAAAGAACGCGGCGAACCTTTCCGAGAGCTCCGGTGGCCAGTCGTCCGAGGCCGGAGAGACCGAAACGGCCTGCTCGGCCCGAGTCCAGCATACGACCTCCTCCAGAAGACTTCGCCTCGCTATCGATCCCGACCGCTCCAGCACCGCCCTCCCCCTCCAGCAACCGCGAACGCGATCGATGCCCTTGACGCTGCTAAACATGACATATGCGAGCATAAAAATCATATTCTCCTGAAACAAGCGACTGTCATTAGAACTTCCTGAGATGGAGGTCAGTGAGATTTGCACCTCAGATCAGTCCAGTGTTTATGTTCATATCATCTAAATGAGTTTCGCTTCTGCGATGGAAGACAGCATGACTGGATTTCTAGACCCGTTTCGAAGAACAAGATCAAAACAATGCAGGCAATAGAAACAAATAGATTAAAGAAATTTGCGACGAGTAAAAAAAAGCGAAGTGCCCGCAAAGAAATTTTGCAGCCTGACCTCTGCCACTTTGGTCATAAATTCCAGATTTATCTAAACTCTGAAACCTGTCGACGAGGAATTCGCCTGACGTTTCCAATTTTTAAATTATTGAAACGGGAATCCAAACTCTCATGCTCAATCCAGACGACTTTTGCAGACTATGCCATTAAATGTGTGGTCGAGCATTAAGTCGGAAATCTTACTGCTAAACTTACGCAGTCTTACTGCTCTGGGTCGTCCTTGTTTGTCGTCGACTCCAAATGCTTGGAGAAAAAACTTGCAAAGATGGTAACAGTAGTGCAGTCATTCCATGATGTGTAAATAAAGAAGGTAGCAAACATCCACATATTGGTATCAATTCGCACCTTTTATATTCCGTTAGTTAGAATCTTCTCCAGAATATTTTACTTACGACTAAATCGCGGCCAAAGGCTGTACGTGGGTGTCGAACTGCTGAAGTCCATATTTCATGAAAGGTTAGCAAACTGAGAAACTGAGATGGACCTTTCCACTTCCAACTGGAAACCCAGCTATGAGTAAACCTATTCCAGAAATCGTCGCAATTCTGGAAGATGTCTAGTCATGACGAGACGGAACTGATTCCTATTGGCAAAGGTCGACTGTACTGCCTTCTATACCAAAATGTGAACCATTTCTCTTGGATAACTTTGGCTCCAGAAAAGAATGATTTACTCAACTACGAAAAATCCTATCAAATAGAAATTGCACTGGGCCCTGTACAATTGAACAATGAAGTGGAACCATTTGAATATTCGTAAAATAATCTTTTACATTTTTCTGAGTAAAGCACAAATTAAATAATTCCCAAGACCGCCTTCCTACCCATCTCGGCATTGGTCAAATAATTCACTGCATTCTTGATGAGCAAACAAGAGGCTGTTACTTAATCTTTATTGACGAAAAAACTGACGTTTCGGTGGATTTTGCCTTCTTCAGAGCCTGGAAGAAAAAGTGGAGAAGTCAACTGCCGTTATCTTGACCATTCCCAGCTCTAAAGAAGACGAAATCCGCCGAAACGTCAACTTTTTCGTCAACAAAGAATTAAGTAACAGCCTCGTGTTTGCTCATCAAGAATACAGACAATTTAAACAGTTACTTATAAGACAGCGGTTATTCATCACTCTTGAAGAGAAGAAAACTCGAATCTAGGAAAAGCATTAGTAATGCTCCTCTAGGGGAGATATGTGGACAGCTCAAGCGAAGAGACGACAAGTCGATTCCATCGATTTTCTCCTATTTTCTACTTCCTTTTATACCACTTTCCCTTAAACGTTTCTACCACAGTATGCTACATAGCACACGAACGCATGTGTTTTGTGGTTTAAGTTTATTTCTATAAAAGCACAACGGAAAAAAGGCTGAAGTCGGAGTGTATAACAACACGTAAAGTTACAGGATAGTGCGTTCTCAAGACAGAGGGTAGTTTCTCAAATATTCCATCCTTCCGTATAAGCATTAACACAAGTCCAGAATCAGTTCAATTTCAGTGTTAACACTAAACCAATCATCGTCGGTCGGCTCGCGATCCAATTATGTCATCTCCTACGACGCAGATGAATAATCTATGAGGTGCAGCGAGATTGACATGCATATAGTCATGGTTCGAAGATTACGAAAACGCCTGCTGACGATTCTCATCGATAAAAACCTCGTAGAGTGTCTGTTTGAGAAATCTGGCCAGTCATTCAATATGAACATCTCAAGAACTTCAGCAAAATATCACACGAGAAGCGATATTGCAACGTTTGAATCTCCCTAAGCTACCTCACGAAATGCTCGATGTTTAGTGCGGTACAGCTCCGTACTGATGAGGAGCATGAAGCTAACTCTACATTAGTAGGCTATATTACAGAGTTGGTATTCATATTTAAAAAAGACCTGCTGTGACACTTTCCTTCGGAATTGTGTCAGTGGAATACAAGCGAGATCCTGAAAGCAGATAATGGAATAATTTCAAGTACACAAATACAAATTCCAGACTAGTGCAATGATCTGTAGTGTTGACGTAAATTTGATATTCGGAGCATTCGCTCAATAAAATAAAAGCTTAAAGCTATCGGCGTTGATCAATCCCAGAAGGATGCAATGTATCATGCATTCGAGTTCACTGAGCATCTTTAGTGGTGACTGGATGGGTATCTGACCTATACAGTGAAATGTGGTGGCCCACCGATGTACCAATTCAGTGCTACGTCCTCGCGGAGAAGTCCGACATTAAGCTATTAACCCCGGTCAGATGGAAAGCTTAACGGATCCAAGGCGTAAGGTCGAACCGGCGACCAGTCCAGTGTCTGTAGCAGGGCATCTCTAAACTCTGGGCTACATGCTCCCCTCACTTTTTTTCACTGCTTGATAAAATCTCAAATAGAGAGGGAAGCAGATCAAATATATATATATATATGACGTCAACGGTGGTTAATCACTTGATAAATAGAGAAGGCATGGATTATGGCTAAATCGGAAACAAGCCCGTTATACAATATATCTCAAGGAAAGGAAAACAGCTAGCATGAGAGATAATTGCATAAATACTAGCATATAAATGACCCATGTAGTGCAGTGGTTAGTAAGGAGTTTATTGCAGCAATCAAATCGTTGTTGGTTTGATCCAATCCCGGAATAACGAAGCCTCATATCTCTCTTAGGTAGCCAAGCCAGTACAAGAACGATCTGCTAGGATAAAAACACCAACTTGATACATCGACACTGTCTCACAAGTCATTGTGTAAATCAAACATGCAATCAATCAGCTCCACGATGTTTGACTCTTTCGCGACGAAGCCGGTTTTCCGAAACTGGCCATAATTTATAAAGAAAGAAAGTATTTCAGAATTTCAGAATACCACAGATGTGTGGAAGAGACTTTGCTCTATCGCACTAGTTCTTTCCATTGTTTTTAAACAGTGTTCTTTCAAATCCAAATATTTAGAACAGTGAGTTTCAAGGGACTGGAAAATGAAATTTAAGAGTTTCAAGATTTCCAACACAAGAACATCAACTGCAAAGATGAAAAGTGCAAGGAGCACCATCTCCTGCTCAAAAATATATGCCGCGAGCTTCCGAAAAGCCGCACTCCATCACGGAGAACTAGATAACGCTTGCCTTGTAGGTGAAGATTTATAGAGCTTAACACTTCTTATTGCATTCAGCAAACCTCATTACGAGCCCGAGATATTTTGTTTTAAAGTCGAAAACGGGAGTTATTTTTCCCACTTTATGACTCATATATAGATCATGTCGTCGCGTAAGTGTCAAAGGTGTAGAAAGCTCGTTGTATCTTCAACTGCGATTACCCCTAATTCCGCAAGAATTGCGCACAGGCGCACGCTACATTTCCAGTCGTTCCACTTTTTTTGACAAGTTTTCGATGTCAAGAAGACTTCATGGTTTGAGGACATGACGCAGTTATTAATTCTAATGATTCCTACACCGACTTTCAATTAACCTCTGCACTGATCAAATAGTTCTCGATATTCTTGCCCGGCAAACACGAGGTACTACCTTGTTCTTTATTCCGGTAAACCTGACGTTTCGGTAGTCTCGCCTTTTTCAGAGCCTGGAAGGGCATATTGATAAGCAATTTACTACGGCAGGCGCTTCAATAATACAAGCAGACAGATGAAAATCTGAATGGCAATCAACAGCTTCTCGAAAAATCAACCGTTTTTTTACTTGCCTTCCACTGAGTACAGCTGATCAGAGTCGTATATGGTTGATGAGTGCACGACCTTACACCAAAAGTCCATGTGAAGTACAGCGCGAGATCATGTGTGATCTCTGGGCATTCCTCTCTACCATCCTTTCTAGAGTTCCTAGCATTTATCTAAAAGCCTCAAGAAGTTTGCGCGTTGGTGTTTTGGCATCCTGTGCGAGGATAGTGACTGTTATGTCAGTTTCGGCTCCTTTGTATCCAAGCTCTACTGGAATAACGAATAAAGTAACACCTCATGTTTGCACAACAAGAATATGGAGAGTACTATGTGCTAATGTGGTCCGTCATGCAAACACATTGCTGTGAGCAATTGAAAGTGTTTTTCAGTTTATTTTGGGTCTATTTCTTCCTCTTTTTTTCCCCTTTCTTTTTCCTTTATTCTCAACTTTTCGTACTTGTAAATCTTTTAAAGTTGCACATTCTATACAACTACCATGCTTTATTATAGTGCTACTAATTGAAGTAAGAGTCAATTGTTAATCAAATTACCGGTCAATGAAGTGCTAGAGGGAAAGTTTTTTTTGTATATTTCTAAGTGCAGTATAGAGCTTTCCTTATCCAACGCCTAATGCAATGTTTACATTCGATAAGCTATCGATTAATTATAAAAAATCCAATCCTGTGCGCCTAAATAAATCAGCGAGACCTACGCATCGAAATCAATATGTACAGTCCGCAGAGAAGGCTAATGTTTATTTTGAATTCGACGCGCACAATCGCGAAAGGCATAAGGGAGTCATCAACGCTGAACGCTTTATCCTTTCTTTTTCATTAATGTCACCTTGTTTTTTATGATTAAGTGCTACATTAGGTGTAACTTCATTGGTATTAAAGTTTTAAATGCTAACAAAAAATAAACTCAATTGGTTGAAACACATCACCTTTTCAAAAACGTCATGAGTACTTTCGGATTCAAATCTCCCTAGTTCCGGAGTGTTGAATACCGGCTCGCTTTTATATGGCTGCTCATCAAACACCTCATGCCTCTCTTAAACAAAATGAAGTGGCTAAAACGAAAAAAAGCATAGTGCTACTAAGTTGAAGCGATTTCACCTGATGGATACTCTGCAAGATCTTCCTTCTCGTCCGCGATCAACCCTTTCACAAAGTGTGGCTGTTCTTTGTACCATTCACTGACATTCAGAGCGTTTGTCGTTTCAGGTATGGATTCCATTTCATCTCGACTAGATCTTCCGTTTCCACAGCTGTATCCAGTTGGATCGCGATCGTTTTTAGGATACAATTCGGCAGAGTTTATAATATGCTCCACCGGTTTTAATGGTTGAGCAGTGATTTCACATTTACCTCGTGGTTCGGTCATATCGTTCATCTGGTTGACCCTACTAATATAGTCGAGTTCCTTTCCAGCACATTCCATATCCGTGTCGTAATCGCCTAGGTGTCCTTGGTGAGTTCCATTCTCAAAGTCACCAAACATCTCCCTCTGTGGTGTAGAATCTCTAATGTTCCCTAGGTTGTTTTTAGAGATTTCAATGGATTTATTAGAGAATAGCACAGAAGTTGAGACATTTTCTTCTAACTGAGATGGTTCTTCACGCACTTTCCCGATACTTATATCTTTCGTAGCGCTCATGTAAGCCGGATATTCATCATCACTTTTTATTGCCAAGCGACTAGTACAGTCCACATGGTATACATTCGGTTGAGTGAGCTGATTGGATTTCATTACACCGTGGAATGGGATAGAAGGATCGCTTTGCAATTCAGATCGTATCCCAAGCTGATTATTGTTGCTAGCATTACGAAGTTCTTCTTGGATGATATCTTGAATGGTAGTTGGCTGAATAACATTAGGATTTGGTGAATCAGAGAGGGTTTCAGAGAATCTTTCAAGGTTTTGTGACATTGCATGTGGAAGTACATAAGTTTGGTAATCACCTTTCTCTTGCACGGCCGTCACTGTGATCCCGTTTATATGGTCGAGTTCCTGCTGTGTAAGTCCCATGGAATCCAAGGACACATCAGCACTAATGCTTTCTAACTGCTTTATTTCATGGACGTCCCTCATTTCAGCAATTTTAAGAGATTGAGCAAGACCTTTGGAGGTGGACTGGACAGGTATGTCCTCAAGAGCAAAGAATCTAACATGCTTTTCCGGGACCACATGTTGAAGCGCATGCGTTCCATTATCACCTTCCTCTTGCATAGCCATCATTGGGACTCTTTTTATATGATCAATCTCTTCCTGTGTAAGTCCAGTGGAATCCACTAGAGCACCAACGATAGTGTTTTCTAAATTCTTAATTTTATCGAGGTCGCTCACTTGAGTAAATTCGGAACGTTGATCAAGAAACTGTACAGGTACTTTGTCAGAAACCAAATACTTTATCACGTTTTTCAGAGACTTCAGATCGAAGTGCACATTTTCTATAATCACTTTCCTCCTCCATAGCCATCAGTGTGACTCTTTTTATATGATCAAGTTCTTCCTGTGTAAGTCCAGTGGCATCCACTGGAGCGTCAGCAGTAGTGTTTTCAGTAGTGTTTTCTAACCTCTTAATTTTACCGTGGTCATCTACCTCACTTAATTCGGAGGGTTGATCAAGACCCTTTGTAGTGATATGAATAGGAACATCCTCAAGAGAAAAGACTCTATCATGCTTTTCAGAGGCCGCAGGTTGAAGGGCGTGGGTTCCATAATCACCTTCCTCTTGCATAGCCATCATTGTGACTCTTTTTATATGATCAAGTTCTTCCTGCGTAAGTCCAGTGGTATCCGCTGGAGCATCAGCAATAGTGTTTTCTAACCTCTTAATTTTATCGTGGTCATCCACCTCACTAAATTCGAAACGTTGATCAAGACCCTTTATGGTGAACTGAACATGTACTTTGTCAGGACCAAATACTTTATCACGTTTTTCAGAGACTTCAGATCGAAGTGCACGTCTTCCATAATCACTTTCCTCCTGCATAGCCATCATTGTGACTCTTTTTATATGATCAAGTTCTTCCTGTGTAAGTCCACTGGCATCCACTGGAGCTTCAGCAGTAGTGTTTTCTAACGTCTTAATTTTATCGTGGTCATCTACCTCACTAAATTCGGAGGGTTGATCAAGACAGTTTGCAGTGATTTGAGTAGGAACATCCTCAAGAGAAAAGACTCTATCATGCTTTTCAGAGGCTGCAGGTTGAAGGGCATGGGTTCCATAATCACCTTCCTCTTGCATAGCCATCATTGTGACTCTTTTTATATGATCAAGTTCTTCCTGCGTAAGTCCAGTAGCATCCACTGGAGCTTCAGCAGTAGTGTTTTCTAACGTCTTAATTTTATCGTGGTCATCTACCTCACTAAATTCGGAGAGTTGATCAAGACCCTTTGCAGTGATTTGAGTAGGAACATCCTCAACAGAAAAGACTCTGTCATGCTTTTCAGAGGCTGCAGGTTGAAGGGCATGGGTTCCATAATCACCTTCCTCTTGCATAGCCATCATTGTGACTCTTTTTATATGATCAAGTTCTTCCTGTGTTAGTTCAACAGAGCAATGCGAATGCTCTAAGCTGTGAGAGAATTCACTCTCAAGCTCTCTATGTATATTGTTTACTTCCGATGGGGTTTCAAGGTTCATAATTGAAGCTGTCTGGAAGATTTCTTGGTGGTTACTCTGGCCCTCATGGCTAAAAAGGAAACTCTTTTTTCCATAGATTCAGAGGAATAGATCGATATGGTTTGAACACATTGCTTACTATTTGGGAGTTTAGACGGTAAGTCCCAGCCAGCGTCCTCAGTGGGATAATTAAATTCTCTTTGGGCTACTTTCTCAGCGTGTACTAACTCTTCAGCAGTTAATTCGCCTTGTAAATATTCACGAGCATCCTGGTGGATGCCTGGTGAGAAGGAATCTGAAGGGCTCATATAGGAATTTGGTGATAATTTGGGAGAGCTGCTATCAATCTTCCTGGGTGAAATATCATTAACAGCTGATCCCATGAGAAGGGATTTTACGCCACCCACCTTCTTCTCCGCTAATACTGCAAACCTTCTTATGTGTTCGATTTCTTCATTGGTCAACTCACCACCACAAAGCGGTTGAATGGCCAATGTTTTCTCTTTTTCGGAATCATTGGTTTTACACTCTTCAAGAGAAATAGTGCGTTTGTGAATCATTTCGTCATCGTCTTTTTTGGTTTTGCTGTCCTCGGATGGCGGTTTTGGAACCAAACTATGTCTCTGGACTTCACGAACATGTGTTGGCTGCTTAATGAACAACTCCGTCATTATTCCCATCTCCTGTTCATCCCGAAGCGCTGACATAGTGTCAGATATTTCTTGATCGCTTGGTATGATTGTATCTATTGCTACGTTCACATCTTCTAAAGCATTTGGATCAATTTTGATCGCTCGATCAGTCTCGTTCCCAACTACGGATCCATGCTGTTCCACTTCTTTCGCTGCGTCATTAACCGAAAGAACACGGATATTAGAGGTGTCTTCTGCGTTCAAGACGGGTAACTGGATCGGCTCAGGTGAGTGCAAGGATTCCGTGCGAGACGTCAGCTGACGTGGAAGTGGTTTTCCAACCACGTATGGTATTCGTTGCTCGGCTTTCATAAGTACCTTTTGAATATGTTGACGCTCCGTAGGCGAAATGTTAGTCATGTCAGGTAGCAATTGCAACGCTGAAGAACTCCTAAAATACGGAACTACACATAGTTATTGTGATGACTACCAATGTAAGACACAAATATTGAAAGAACTTTACACTCTGTGATTGCTGATGGCAAAAAGATCGATAAACTAGCTGAGAGACAGGCGAAACGAAAGACCCACATGGTGTGGTGGTGAATGCGTTACTCCCCAGAAAGGACAATAGCGCGTTCGTTCCCCACCATAGGCCCTCTGAGGTCCAGAGTTTTGCAAATATCTCAGCTTCGTTGAAGTTATATTTCGCAATATACCCTGCCATCAAAAAGAGTAGGCAGTAAGTAACAAGGTAAAAAATTTACACTCAGTTTTAACAGAAAAACGCATGATCTTCTGGAATTTGTTACTACGGAAGCTCGTCACAATAGCTCATTCACTGTGTTAACATTTCAGCCTGTTTTATAGTTCATTAAACGCTCTAAAAGCTTCAAGGTAGCCCTGAACAACTGCATTTCCTTTCCCATACATTTTTTTCCTATTAACGAATGACTCTTCAAGGTCTCTTAAAAGTGCGTCCCATTAACTACCAGTCTGAAACACTAATAAAAATGTGGATTTCGAGAACATCGTACCTCCTTGATGGATCCGGTGACGTGTTTCGGTTAGACCTACTCAGCACTTCCATCACATGCTCAAGTTCGGACTGAGAGAGGCCTTCTAAAGCGTGTTCCGGAAGTTTAATAGGACTTTCCGTAGATGCCCGAGAATCGGCACCAGATGACCTGAAAACCATGCCTGGATCCACTTATCCAAAATCCTCAGAAAAAAACCTATCAATGGAAACGAGATGATTCTTTGCGATACTACGGCATGTACTCATAATTTCTGAAGATTAACTAAACAGCACCTCCTCAGTAGGTTCAGAATATCTCCACTTCTATCATCGGAATGTCTTCTCGACTTGGCTTCGGTTGAAGAAGTAGAAGGGAACGATATAAATGGATTTGATAACTTGGGACGATCAGAAACATTCGACTTCTTCGCGAAAAATGAGAACAGACCAAATGAGGGCACATCCCTCGGGGCTGGTTCGACTGTGAAACCGAACCTGAAACAATTAGGAATACGTTTAGCAATCAAATTGCAACGCATCATTTATTTATTTCCTCGTCTGCTTTCAATTTCCTTCATTTGTTCACGAAGCAAAATGTTTATAGTAATTCCCATGGTCGACTTTCTAACAGTGAAACCACACATTTTTGGTATATCTGGTTGAAAAACAAATGTAACTATACTCCATAGCAGTACTAAAACCATAGGTGACAAGATGACGCTTGTCGGTGCACACAACAAGGCCAGGAATTATCATGATCCACTTCCAATCGATTTCATAAAAGGCTGACCCAGTCGACAATCCACAAGTTCATTTCGTTCAGCCTTTAAAAAAGCTTGGCAACTTGCAACGACACTGTCCCCGGGCATTTGTTGGGTATATTCGCATTTTGCTAGATTGTTTTTGTAAATGGTGATTTTTTTTTGTGGTTCTAATGCGTCGAACACTTCAAAGCATAGGATAGAACTGTTTTTAGAATCCTGCAAGACCCAAATGAGTCATGTATTTGCTACAAAATCCCACTTTTCACTTGCAATTTGCTTATTCGAATACCGTTAGCGTAAATCACTCCACCTCTGTTTTCTTGTGAATTCGTTAAAAAACAGTGTAAACATAGAAAATTCCATTTCCAGATATCTTTTTTCTATCACATATAATGCAGATCCCTGCATTTCTCTCTTTTGATTCTTTTCGTCGCACAAGTCTTAAGTGACAGTGTTTCGATCTGAGTGTGGATTTGGATTCTACTTGGAGAGTTCGGTCTCCTCTATGAACATCGTTGAGCGCTGGTCCTCTCTGATATCTTGGGAAAAAGCGTACTATGATGTTCAAAGATTTTCACCCAGCCATATGCCTCTATAGATCGCAATGTTTTATAGACAAGTCTTGTAGCAATTTCCCTACCCCAGGTGGATGCTTGATTTTCCTCAGCGGAGTCGGACTATAAGCTCTTGTGCGTATGGGATGGCATCTCTAGCATGACACTACTTGCGCACTAATGCTGACAAATATAATATCGATGGGAAAACTTTCAATCACAAAAATTCACCTTATTGTCATTGTGGACATTTTTTTCGCCGAGTAAGCGATGGATGTTAGCTAGTCGAATTTAAGGATAGATATGCAATCAAAAGCTTACATGAAAAAAAACATCTGACCAACAAGTAGTGGGAAGTTTCTACAGATCCACAAAACCTGGGAACGAATATGAAAGGGAGAGTCAAAATTTAAAGGAAAATCGGCTTGACCAGCATTAAACGATATTCATAAAGAAGACCAAAATCCTCAAGCATCGGCCGAAACCATATGCAAAATTAGCTTTGAAACCGAAACCTTTACAGATCCTGGATGCGGCAAAAACAAACGACTGCAAGAAGTGCTGGGATTCGAACAATGTGATGTGTGATATCGCGTAATTAAAAGAAATGAAATGATTTTTACTGGTATGAAGCGACAGCGAAGGGCTCATTATGAGAAAACGAAAAACGTACCCGCTCTGTTGGTCATCGTCCAGGCTTGACAACGACATTGAAAAATTGCTCAGCGAACTAGTTTTGAAATAACGAGCACGTGGATTCAACTGGTCTCGAAAATGAATTCTGAGTGCACGTCCGGCTTCTTCAGCAATATCTTCCGATATTCGATGAGCTGCGAAGTTAAGACGACACAAGAAATCCACATTGCATAGCAGATCTTTACTATCTGTGAAGCTATGTTGCTCGCAAAGCTCGTAGGCGTTGAGTGTAGCATGGTGTTCAGAACACGTCGCCGCGAAGCAGTTAGAACTCAGTGAAGATCGAACAGGTTCAGCAGATATTGCAGTATCCTCTACAACATCGCTGTGAGATCTACGAAGGACTTTTTCGTCATTTGCGGTACATGCATCGTGGTCACCCAGTGCAACGGTTTCTGGCGAAAGAGTGGAGAAAGCCTCAATATTTTCACTCATAGAGTCTTCAAAGAGATCGCCTTGTTCAGAAATGTTGTCCGTTTGCGAGGACTGAGACTCACGTAAAGAATGATCTGTATAAATAATTTGTACTTTGGGTCGGCGCTGCACGCTAACTCCGTTTTTAATAGTTAAAACTGCATTCTGGGCCCCCAATACTGCTCAACCTTACGGTATCACGTCTTGCGGACAAGAATGAGTGTTCCACAGGAACCACGTGAACAGTGCTAGATGTGTAACTGACAGAAGTACTCCTGTTTAAAATAGAAGGCTTATCGAAGCTACGCATAGCTATGCCTATTGATGATCTACGCATAAGCCTTGCATTTATGTGTTCTTTATGGGCAAATCTCATTTGATCAGCAGTCCCCCTTTTGGGACATTTCATGCGCTTCTTTGCCAATGAGGAAATTCGACTCTACTAACTCAGAAGAGCAACTTCTTCCTAAGTGAGATTCGAACGAGCTATCACCATCCTTAAACCTTGAAACTATCTTTTGTTCGGGCTCTTTAGACAATAAATAATCATGAGGTTTCTCAGTATCTGTCGAAGAACCTTTACAAGGCTGCGGAGCTATGCTGTCACAGAAAATACCTCCTTCATTTTGAGACACAAAATCCGGTCTTATCTCCTGACCAACTACAGATGACGGCTTGAATTCAGCCTTAGCTTCAAATAGATCTGGCACAGAATTGAGGGTCGCTGACATTTGGAATAACGACAAGATTGGCCCATCGCCCTTAGCAGTCGTCAGGCCTGCTTGAGTTCTTTCTACAGCAGCAGTAGGGAGAGCATCTATGGGTTTAGGTTCCAAGGCTTCCTCACTTAGACGCTGAATCCAAGCAACGTGATCTAGTTCTTTCTGAGCTAATACATAATCTTCTGCAACTTCATCGTGTTTCGCATGTGGCGATGCTTCCACTTGGTCAAAACTTTGTGAAGGCAATGAAGGTCCACTTCGTCGCTCTGGTTTGTACATAATACTTTCACCAATGCA